>JASAUF010000364.1:2885000-3475000 GCA_030180095.1 Magnolia changhungtana | reverse complement strand
TTGGTTGGGCACAAGATCAACGGTGTAGATTACTTAAGAATGGGCCCCACTTATCACAATTCAAAAGCCACATGTACTCGGAAAGATGCGCGCCACGTAGGGGCTGTCTCTTGGCGCATCTAATTCTCCAACGACGGACCTCAATCGCGTTTTTGAAATTGCATACAAATGCCCTTGCTTTCTTTGATGAGGCCACGGAGAGTTAGTTAATGGCGGTTTTGCCACTGTGCTTCTTTGGAGGCACGAGTGGGTGGCAGCTGGGGAGCATGTGAGGCTCTGGTACCTACACGTGGCACATGAACAAATCCGAACCGTTCAAATGGTAGGGCCCAGTCTAGATGGATAACAAAAAAAATATCACAATGAAATCATGATCTTAATAGTTACCTAATGGATTGTAAATATGAAGTAGTAAACCGTCAAAATTCAAAAAAAAAAAAAAAAAAAAAAAAAAAAAAAAAAAAAAGAAGATGTACAATAATCAATGGTCAGGATGGTCTGATCATTCATTTTTTGTTATGTGACCAATCTAAATCGGGTCCCACTAGTTTGGGCAGTTTGGATTCGAAGGATTCGTAACGTGCACGTACGGACCCACACGTGCCGACTCAATCAAAACCATGTGGAGAAACGGTAATCGCACAAGTTGGGTGCACTTTTCTCACAAGGGGATCGATTCACACGTGTCTAAGATCCGAGTGGCTGTTAAGGTAATCAAGTAGGCCATTCAGACAGAATCTGAACAGTTGATAAATTTCTCTCAACGGATCAATCGCTTTGTGCAGCTGCAGCCCACCAGACGTGTGCACATGGGCCTGGTTGTTTAGAGCTGGTATCTACATGGTTGGGATTTCATGATGAACGGCTCTGATTTGTCACATGTATGCATCATCTCAATGTGTGATGCGAGTGAACTTCTAGCAATTGCAATCGGCATTACTCGTGTCATTTTACGGCTCATCTATGCATCAGTGATGAAGATTTAACATTGTGATCTTAAGGCACACCTGATTAAGAAGGCATTCCTGATTCCTCGATATAGCCGACGGAATCCTGATCTTCTGCACCTCACACTTTTAGGAGAACCTTTCAATGGGATTGAGATTTTCTTTGTTGTGTTGGTGAGAGGACCAAGACATTTATTTATAGGAAATAGGGCTAGAAGTTTACCCATCACCCCTTTACGGTCTCCACACCGTAGGTTTCCAAATCCGGCTTAATAACCATGTATAGGGGCTATGGTTCAAGTGTCCTGTCCCAAACCTATTTACAATGATCACAACTGAAGTGGGGCCTACCGAATTGCTCAATCTGAATAATCCAACGGTTAGATTTGAATCGATGATCATGTGTGGCCCACCTGATGAAGTCTTATATTCTCCCACTTATGCTACACTGATCTATGAAAGAAAACAAAACATTTTATTTTAATTGTGAAAATAATTTTCGAAAATGCGTTTGTTTTTTAAAGTTACTAATGGGTGCCCCATTGAATTTGAAAACAATACCATTGGATAATTATGAGCAACGTTTGTCAGATCCGGTCCATCAAGATTATGGATATTGAATTGTGGTAGTCAACATAACATTTATAAATTTCGAAGTGCAACGAATCACAGTCACGAATACTAATAGCCTTAACAACATGGATTAATGATATGTGGTGTGGTATGCAGATTGCACGTTTAATGTGGTCACACGTGCCTATCTTCAAGTGGTGGTCATCTCAACGTGTCACCAAGACACAAACCAAAGTCTTGCTTACTCAAAACAAAAAATGCACACTGAAAGAGAAGCAACATAAAGATTGAATAACGGAATCATCACTGCATATAAAAGATATATCTGAAATGTCTGTACCTACTTAGATTAAAACTGAAAACTCTCACTACTTAAATACATCCTTGGGATCTACGAATCTCATAGACGTCACACCTTAAAGAGCGTAATAGGAAGACCTTTAGTGAGAGGATCCATTGTCATCTGCCTCGTATCGATGAGTTCTACAGACACCTGACGATTCTAAACTCATTCCTTCACAACAAGATACTTAATGTCAATATACTTTGACTTCGATGAATGCTTGATGTTGTTAGAGAAATTAACTACTGCTAAACTATCACAATAGATTTTCAATGGTTTTGGGATCATCTGTACAACCCGCAAACTAGAGAAAAAACTCTAAAGGCAGATCGCCTGACTTGTGGCTTCATGACAAGCTACATACTCTGCTTTCATGGTAAAAGACGTTGTAATCAACTGTTTTATGCTCTTCCATGATACGGCTCCACCACCCATCATGAATATATAGCTCAAGGTGAACTTCTTGCTATCGAGACAACCTACAAAATCTGCATCCATATATCCAACCAGCTCTAAACGGTCAGATCTCCTGTACGTGAGTGCGAAGTCCTTTGTCTTTTGCAGGTAGCATAATACTTTCTTAACAGCTATCCAATGATTCATTCCTGGATTCACTACAAAAAAATTGAGCAAAGGATACAGAATTTGGAAGTTTTTGGCTATGGATATAAACCGTAGTTATTATGCTACAAATTTAATCCATAGATAAAACGTACTTAATCTGTAGGTAAAACCTACATCCTCACTAGGACCTTATTAGAGATCGATGGTGCTTAAGGGGTTCCATGGGGCTCATTGGAATATATGTGTTTTATCTAAGATGCCCATCAATTCTGACATATAATTTCAGTGGATGAGCCCAAAAAGTAGGTAGATTGAAGGTCTAACTGGACCACACCGTAAGAAATAATAAAAAATAAATTTATATTGTTAATATGTTGGGTGGTCCGCTTACACCTTTGATTTGACTCCTTTTTTGAATCAACCATTAAAATGAGCCGTTAAAATGAATGGACAGAGTGAATAAATAACATACATCATGGTGGGCCCCACGAGTCCTAAATATGAGCGGTGAAAGTGTTGTCTGTCACCCCCAAAACCCAATCCCATCTGCGCTAATCTCCCGCACTCACCCATCTCTCAAAACCAAAACCCTCTTTCTCTCTCTTGTCTCTTTTCTTTCTTACTTGCTAATACTGTTGTGAAAGGCCCTTTTATATAGCAGCGGGAAGGCTTTCTAGACTCTTCTTGCGAAGGAGAGATGGCATGTGTAAACCACACGCTGTGCGTTATGCTACATGAAAGACACGCCGCACTTTGTCCTCGTTTTTCTGTGCAGAGTCGATCGGAACCGCGTGCAGACCACCACTCTCCTTCCGATCACTTTTGCCAGCGTGGAAGTGGCGGATCTGAAGTTCCTTGGGTTTAGATGGCTCGGATCAGGGCCACAATCCTGATCTTGATCGCCCAACAAGCCGAAATCTCGAGTTGCGTTTGTTTCTTCGCTGATCACATCTGCTACAGATCTGCGTTATTCGGTGCAACCCACGATGGAAAATGTTTGGGAAATCCACTCCTTCCATTAGATTCCTCTCGACATTTCTGGTCGAGTATGATCTGATAAGGATCGGGTTTGAGGTGGCCCATGGGATCCTCCTTGGCATGGTTTACTCAGCGTCCGAACGGATGGAGGTCGATTTTTACTCCCTCTTAGCAAGTTTTCTTCTAGATCTTGATCAGACGGTCCGTCTAAGACCGATGAATGGTTTAGATCTATCATTTGGGTTGATCTTGGTGGCCCATGGGTGATGTCAGTGTTACCCTGTTTGAATCTCGTGACGGCGGGAAGCTTGTTAGAGAGAGGACTCTCTCTTCTAAAGGAAAACATGGGCCAACATTAGTTTGACTGTGCTCACAGTTATTGTGTATTGTGGGTGTGTGTGTTCTGTGCACACAGACCTTATATGTGGGGTCCATGGTGGTGTTCTGAAGAAATCCACACCATCCATTCATTTTTCCATTTAGATTTAAGGGGTTGGACCCAAGGTTGAAGCATATCCTAAAATCAAGTGAATCATACCACATAAAACAATGGTTATTATGGCTTCTAACCTTTTTAGGCCCTTCAGTGATGTTTTATTTGTCATCCAACCTGTTCATAAGATCATACAGTCTTAGATGAAGAGAAATCCTACTACAATTGCCCATGATTTTTCTTCACTCGATGGACCCCAAAATCAACAGTTAAGCAGGTCAATCTGTCAATTAGGTCATTTCACAATGATCTAAAGGCTGACATTCGACGTGTACGGCTAATTTATGATACATAGACATGGTGTAAAATTTCATATTAAACTGATCGTAGAAACCATGTGATCTAGAATTCAGGGGTCTAAGTTAATGGCACTTTCATAATTATTGCCAATATGAGAGTTTTGAGAATCTAATGGTTCTATATGGTTGTACGTACGTTTTTAAGTAAATCTTATAAAATAAATTATGTCTAACTCATTATGGATAAAGAACTATTTGCTGAATTAATTAAGGGAGTGTAAATATTTCAAACCACACGATAGGTGATCTTGTCTTACAAATCAATGGTCAGATGGCTTGGTCTATGGATGGAGATCATTCTCAATGGTCTAATTCGCGTTTGAAATTCGATGTAAGGTTAGGTTAGATAGATTGGTGTTGTACCCATGTACTTAATAGGTTGAATCTTATGGTAACGCTTGAGAACTTTCAATACTCAAGTATTAAAAAGTTCGGGGCGTTAAAGGAGGAGGTCTCAAACAGTTAGTCCTGCCACTGGCCCCTCCCCTTATGTGGGGCGGGGTTGCAGCTGCTCCAACAACTACTTCATGGAGTTCATGTTTGAGTTTAACATCTCAACTTATTGCTCGAGGGAGATAAGTCATCCTCCTCGACTACAGGATCGCTTCATCTGCCCCATAGGCGCGGAGTCAACCTGCAGCTTGGAGGAGGAATCTCGGTAGCTGGCGGACTGCTCCGGCAAGGTGAGGTCAGGTGCAATAGAGGAGGCTAGAGCTTTCTTCTTCCCTTTCGCCATTGTCGAACTATGATGAGATGAGAACGACTTTTGATGTCGTTCCCACAGATAATGCAAAACTGTAAGGCCCACCCCCACAACACATGATATTGCCTACTTTGCCGAAGCTCACGGCTTTAAAACACGTCATGTCCGTTAAGGGAGGAACCCAACATATAACCACCACAACTCCAGATAACTCTTCCGATGTGGGAGAAGTTACGCTACAATCAACTGCAACAGTAGCTCGTTTAGCACAGTAACCTGCCAACCACACAGTAGCTTGTCAGCCACACCTGGGGGCCTGCCCACATGTGTGCCCGCCCACGTGTGCCTGCCCACATGAAGCAGTGATTGGGACGTCACATTATCCCCCACCGAGGGTAGAGCCATCCTCGGCTCTAATACCATTTGTAAGGCCCACCCCCACAGCACATGATATTGTCCGCTTTGCTGAAGCTCACGGCTTTAAAACGCGTCATGTCTGTTAAGGGAGGAACCCAACATATAACCACCATAACTCCAGACAACTCTTTCGATGTGGGACAAGTTATGCTACAGTCAAATGCAACAGTAACTCGCTCAGCACAGTAGTCTGCCAGCCACATAGTAGCCTGTCAGCCACACCTGGGGGCCCGCCCACATGTGTGCCGCCCACATGAAGCAGTGATTGGGGCGTCACAAAAACTGTTGATGGAGAAATCTGGTTAGCCCCTTTTAGAACTTCGTGTACCTGCACAAGGAACCGACAAGGAAGACCCTGGCTCGTGTAGGGGACCCTCCGATGCTTAAGTCAGGAAAGGGATCTAGGTCTAGTTGAGTATTGAGGGTTTAGGGCTAAAGATAGTACGTACCTCCCACCATTAGAGGTATCTCTATTTATAGTTTAGGAGAGGCGATGGCGTAAAGGAGATCTCCCTATTTAGTAGGTGCGTATTGTAGAGGGATTTGGATCCCGAATGCGTGGTGAATCTCCTGAGATCCTCGGCAAAGATCTTGAGATCCCGAGCGTGTCGCGGATACCCTCCAAAAACCTCGGATGGATCTCTATAGCAATAAATTTCTCAGGTCTTCGACTAAGATCTCGAGTGAATGTGGTTAGACCTTGATGGGAGGCAGGTTGAGTCGACCAGAAGTGTCCCGACCTAAGATACGCTGACTTGGGTGATGCCGACTTGGGTGATGTCGACCCGGGTGAGGCTGACCTGGGTAATGCTGACCTGTGTGAGACCGACTTGTCTCCTTAGTTGAGCCAAGGGATGGAGTGCTCTTGATTGACTCTAGAGATCTTTGAATCGACGGAGGTAATGCTCTTTCAAGTGTTTGGGCAGGTTGGTAGGTGTTCCGCGACCTGGTGACGGGATGCCTAGCTCGATCTTACTTCTTGCTTGGGTTTAGAGTAGGGGATTGAACCTGCTATCGTGTCCAACCTAGTGAAGTGTGCAAGGTCCTGATCTTACCTTTCATCATTAGTCGTCCTATTTTCCCTATAACATTGGGTTACCCTCTAATAGTTGGGTTAGCTTTTTGGACAAGTCTCCACCATTTTTTTAAAACACCAAGCACAACTAATATAAAGTCTTGCCCTGAAAAATAAATTAAAATTTGGAATCATCCAGACAGGTAAGGCTGTCAATGAGTTGGTGATGTAGAGCAAGTCATGGACACTTTCATGTCCAAGATGGACCAAAGAAGGCCCGATCGGAGGCAGAGGTGATCCAGACCGTCAGAACCTTACAATAGGAGTATCTCGCAAACTGAAATGAGTTTTTTTTTTTTTTTTTTGGGGTTAGCTTGTTAGTACACACCCACTGTCAGTACACACTGCACTATTAACCACCCCCACTAGGGATCGATACCAAGACCTCAACTGTTAAAATGAGGTATCTCCACTCAGTCTACCAGTTGAGTCGTGGATCAGGGTGTAACTGAAATGAGTTACTCAACATACTGTATATGATTTTGGGGTAGGAGAAGATAATTTAGCCAACCAACCCGGCAAAGACGGGTTGCCCATGCCGAATTTGCGAGATTCGATCAGATCGACAGTCGAAAATTCATTTTATTTCCATTTTTAGTAATTTTTAGTTTGACTATAACTCTTCATCCTTTGAGCTTTAGGAGTTGTGTACAACATGAAAAGTGTTTAGAAAAATTAGGAGAATAACATGGTTAAGGCATATAGGATACTTGCTATAAATAGTAAATTTACTACTATATAGTAAGTTACGAATTTTAGAGAGTTTTAGTTATAGTTTAATTCTGAAACTTCTTCCAAGGCTTGGTATCCTTATTTAAAGGGTTGTAGACTCGTTTATTTCAATCATCAATTAATTTATGAATTTTTTAGAATATTATTTGTATTTTCTTACTTTTTCCTAGTGGATTCAAATAGTCTATGTGAGGAGTCCAGAAAAGCTTCATGGATTCGAATTAGTTATCCTAGAGGAAGACGGTGATCGACCTCATCATGTTCATCACCCTACGTTAGTTGGGTGGGCCTAATGGGTGCTTAAGCTTGATCCAACATGGGCCAGGTATTGGTATAGCCAAACGGGTTTGAGTGTATTTATAGGTTTAAGGAAAGTGTAGATTAGACTAGCCCATTTTGAATTGATGCAGACAGTACATCTTACAATAGGAGTATCTCGCAAACTGAAATGAGTTTTTTTTTTTTTTTTTGGGTTAGCTTGTTAGTACACACCCACTGTCAGTACACACTGCACTATTAACCACCCCCACTAGGGATCGATACCAAGACCTCAACTGTTAAAATGAGGTATCTCCACTCAGTCTACCAGTTGAGTCGTGGATCAGGGTGTAACTGAAATGAGTTACTCAACATACTGTATATGATTTTGGGGTAGGAGAAGATAATTTAGCCAACCAACCTGGCAAAGACGGGTTGCCCATGCCGAATTTGCGAGATTCGATCAGATCGACAGTCGAAAATTCATTTTATTTCCATTTTTAGTAATTTTTAGTTTGACTATAACTCTTCATCCTTTGAGCTTTAGGAGTTGTGTACAACATGAAAAGTGTTTAGAAAAATTAGGAGAATAACATGGTTAAGGCATATAGGATACTTGCTATAAATAGTAAATTTACTACTATATAGTAAGTTACGAATTTTAGAGAGTTTTAGTTATAGTTTAATTCTGAAACTTCTTCCAAGGCTTGGTATCCTTATTTAAAGGGTTGTAGACTCGTTTATTTCAATCATCAATTAATTTATGAATTTTTTAGAATATTATTTGTATTTTCTTGCTTTTTCCTAGTGGATTCAAATAGTCTATGTGAGGAGTCCAGAAAAGCTTCATGGATTCGAATTAGTTATCCTAGAGGAAGACGGTGATCGACCTCATCATGTTCATCACCCTACGTTAGTTGGGTGGGCCTAATGGGTGCTTAAGCTTGATCCAACATGGGCCAGGTATTGGTATAGCCAAACGGGTTTGAGTGTATTTATAGGTTTAAGGAAAGTGTAGATTAGACTAGCCCATTTTGAATTGATGCAGACAGTACATCTTACAATAGGAGTATCTCGCAAACTGAAATGAGTTTTTTTTTTTTTTTTTGGGTTAGCTTGTTAGTACACACCCACTGTCAGTACACACTGCACTATTAACCACCCCCACTAGGGATCGACACCAAGACCTCAATTGTTAAAATGAGGTATCTCCACTCAGTCTACCAGTTGAGTCGTGGATCAGGGTGTAACTGAAATGAGTTACTCAACATACTATATATGATTTTGGGGTAGGAGAAGATAATTTAGCCAACCAACCCGGCAAAGACGGGTTGCCCATGCCGAATTTGCGAGATTCGATCAGATCGACAGTCGAAAATTCATTTTATTTCCATTTTTAGTAATTTTTAGTTTGACTATAACTCTTCATCCTTTGAGCTTTAGGAGTTGTGTACAACATGAAAAGTGTTTAGAAAAATTAGGAGAATAACATGGTTAAGGCATATAGGATACTTGCTATAAATAGTAAATTTACTACTATATAGTAAGTTACGAATTTTAGAGAGTTTTAGTTATAGTTTAATTCTGAAACTTCTTCCAAGGCTTGGTATCCTTATTTAAAGGGTTGTAGACTCGTTTATTTCAATCATCAATTAATTTATGAATTTTTTAGAATATTATTTGTATTTTCTTGCTTTTTCCTAGTGGATTCAAATAGTCTATGTGAGGAGTCCAGAAAAGCTTCATGGATTCGAATTAGTTATCCTAGAGGAAGACGGTGATCGACCTCATCATGTTCATCACCCTATGTTAGTTGGGTGGGCCTAATGGGTGCTTAAGCTTGATCCAACATGGGCCAGGTATTGGTATAGCCAAACGGGTTTGAGTGTATTTATAGGTTTAAGGAAAGTGTAGATTAGACTAGCCCATTTTGAATTGATGCAGACAGTACATCTTCCTAGCGGGGTCTACCTTTTGCAAACCATGGTTACAAATCATAAATGGATAATCAATACTTTATTGGTTACACCAACTCTTTAGAGGGTATGGTTATGGGTGCTGATTTCAAGCTCAATATGAGTGTGGGCATGGTTGCAATATTCATTAGCTGGTATGAGAATATATCCTTGTACTGAGCTCATTGACACACTTATAGCTAGACTCTTTTATCCATCTACTAGAAGCTTGCTTTATGAATCACATCCCGCGAAGCTGGTATCTAAAGTTATATATTCAGTAAATATCTATTTTTGTTAGAAATCAATAGAAAAGTTGTACTTTCCATTAATTAAACCACATTAAGTAAATGAAATACGCATCTTTATTTATGGTAGAAAAGAACACAATGTTGCTTTTAACAATATTTGTTATTTTCAAAGTCCATGCAAAATCATCATCATATCAAATCACTATCAAAGGATGTCCATTATCCCAACAATGCTCAAGAAAAAAATTAGGAAAATTTTGTTTCTACCTTGCAGCCAAGGGGGCATTGGAGAAAATCCATTTCACCTTTTCGCCACCTTGCAAACAGAAAAAAAAAAAATTAAATAAATAAAAATAATCCATAACTATCTCTAATCTTTGCTTTGCAAACATGAGAATAAGTATCTCAGAAGAAAATCTCCCATATCCCATCTCTAACTTGCATAACAAAGGGAAGAACGTAAGCTCCCGAGAGAAAAGATAATTTCTTTAACACTTAGAACGTTCCCTAACTCTGAATCAATTGGAAGAATTTTTGGCCATTTTCAACAAGCTCCCTCACTTAAAGATAAGGTGATGGGCCATTGTACCCAACAAATTATCCAATGACCTACAACATGAACAGTAGATCTTAAAAATGAGAGAACTCTTTTGGCATAACTGCAAATAAGGGATAGGGGTAGAAAATGTTGAGATAGTGGAGTGTCACACATGCAACCCTTGTGCGTTTCCTAACAGGAAACTCTCTCTCTCTCTCTCTCTCTCTCTCTCTCTCTCTCTCTCTCTCTTCTTGTATTTATAATGTGTGAAGCTTCATTCTAAGGTTTGGATAGCAATTTTTCTTCGGGTGTGATGTCTATAGAAAGAAACACATGAAAGAAAGAGTAAGGAGACTTCCATGGTGAGTGATCTTTGTGCATGGCAGGAGAATGAGAGAGAGGTGAATCTTCTATTCTTTGATTTATCTAATTTTAGTGAAGAAGAAAGTTTTGTATTGCTTTCCTATGAATACATTTTTTTTTATTAAATCTTTTTTTTTATTCATTCCATAAGAGGATTTATAGCCATTCAGGAAGGTCCCTAACAAAAAGGATAGGACCCCTCCCATCATATAGGAAAAGAAAAACTACACAAAAAGCTGCCTAGATAAGGAAAACACGGAGAAAGCTGGAGCCCCATCTACTGATGCCTAACTGTCCCAATACCAATATTATCCATCGCCATTAACCCGCGCACATGTCTAGGAAGGTTAGGATGAGAAATATACATGCTATTTGGGCATCCTTCACTTGTCATCCTGGCTAAGATGTCTACTACCGAATTCCCCTCACGAAAGATGTGGCTAAAATATAGATTTAAGGACTGCCTATAACGGTGAATCTCGCCCAAGATATACCAAATGTTCCAAGAAGTAGGGCAGTGAGGATTATTAACTGAATTAGCAATGGTCTTTGAGTCAGTCTCCACCAATATGTTAGACAGGCCCAACTTGGAGTAAAGCGTTATGCCATCTAACATAGCTCGGGCCTCTGCAATTGTGTTCGAAGAGTGTCCATAGTTTCTGTTAAAGGCAAAGTTGAGCTTGCCTAGATGATCTCGGTAGATACCTCCTCCCCCGCTCGGTCCTGGGTTACCCCTCTAAGAGCCATTGATGTGTAGTTTCAGCCAGCCTTGAGGGGGACGAAACCAATTAACTATAATGAACTTTGATGGCGGAAGAGACTGAGCTTTGTTGATTCTGAGAGCTTGAAGGGTGATTAGGTCAGACATGGAGTTCGTGTCTGGGGCCATGATGGTGGAGCCGAGTTCAAAAAGCCAGCGGTACACTTTGAAGAGGATGCTTCGCGCGAACATTGCATTACCTTCGAAACGAGCCTAGTTTCTGCTAAGCTAGATTTCCCACATAATGATAGCAGGGACTGGACCAATAAGAAAGGATATTTTCGATTTCTTGCTAGCTTTGGACATCTAGAGAAGGATCCGCTGTTGTATTGTCTAATTTGGAAAGTCAGCAACTACAAAGAGCCTACTGAAATGGCTCCATATTTGCGCTACGATCACACCCTGGCTGAACAGGTGATCCAGGTTTTCCACGTCTCCTGCAGGTGAAGAAACAGTGTCACGATGTCCCTATTCCTTGCTTGGAACAGGGCGGAGCCGGCGGTGCGTTCTGTGCTTTGCGGGTTGGGAGGCAAGCGATGGGCGATGAACGTGCGGGCTAGGATTCTGCTACTGACATGCGTTGAGGAGTGATGGAAGTTGTAGACGATCAAGTAGCTACTGATATCGCTGATAGGAAGAAGCCCAATCGGGAGCTGGATGCGGACTGTGGGGCGAATGAACCAATGGAGATTGGGATTGGGGAGAGGGCGATCTGCAGCACTCGCAGCGTGATGCTAACACAATGCCTCGTCTTTGAATTGATTGGTCGACTGGGACGGCCTGATGCAAAACTCTCCAAGCGAGGATGCTCATTTTAGGGGGGAGGAATTTATTCTAGATCCATTTGGCCCAATGGAGTTTTGGAAGATGATGTCGGGTGCCGTTCCAATCTGATTTAACTGAGAAGTTGCCTGAAGCTGATAGGTCCCAGATAAGCTTGTCAAACCTGTCAGTTAAAACAATCGAAAGAGTCGTGATTGTCCGCATTGCTGTTGCAGAAATGAATGACTGAATGTTGCTCAAATTTCGAGAAGCTGGTTAAGCAAAGATGTCCTTGACTGACACTTCCACGAGATGAGGGGGTATAGTCCTGACAGTAGCTCCTGCTAAAAGGCCACTGCCCATCCAGTTATGGAGCCAAAAGTTTAACTTCCCTTCCCCTATCAGCCATTTGGAATGAAAATGGTGAATTACAAATTGGAGAACATCTCTCTCCACAAGGAGGAGCTAGTAGAGCAATTTTTCCCTTTAGCTGCAACAAGCTTCTAAAAATATTTTGCACAGAAAAATTTAGCCCATTGAGAGTTACCCTGTAGAAGCCGCCATGCCATTTTGATCCGGAATGCCTGCATAGTATCTTCAAGAGTCCTGATGCCAAGGCCTCTCTCGTGAATGGGGGTGCAGAGGGTCTTCCAGCTGACCCAATGCATTTTGTTACCTCTCTCTGAAGACCCCCAGAAGAAGTTGGTAATTGCCCTTTCGATCTTTTTGGAGACGGATCTGGGAATGCTTATGGCTGATAGCATGTGGATGGGGATTGATGCCAAGACATGTTTGATCAGGACCAGTTTTGCTGCCTGATTGAGGAGCTTTGCCTTCCACTCCTCAATTTTGCTGAGAATCTTCTGGGCTAACTGATACAAGAGAGAAGTCGGACTTCTTCCTTTTGAGAGGGGGACGCCAAGATACATAGTGGGGAGAGATGCATGTTTGAACCCCGTCAAGTTTTGAAGCTTCTGGTTCTTTGGTCTGGTTGATTTCGCCAGAGTTATGAAGAATGTCTTCGAGGCATTCACTTTTTGGCCAGAGGCATTCTCGTATTGATTGATGAACTTGAGGAGAGTTCTGACATTAAATAACCTACCATTGAGAAATGATATAGCATCGTCAGCGAAAAACAGGTCGGATATAGTTGGGCAATTTTGGGGCAGCTTGTATGGATGGCAACATCCCGAAGAGAATAGCAAGGACAAGCCCCTGCTAAACACTTCAGCAGCAAGGATAAAAATCGATCGAGATAATGGGTGTCCCTGTCTCAATCCCCTGGATGAGCTAAAGAAGCCAAAACTTTTACCGTTGATAAGAACGGAAAACCACATGTTTTCCTAGCAATGCCGAATTCCAGTGATCCACTAAGGGTCAAAACCAAATTTATTGAGAACCTGCATGATGAATCCCCATTCAAGATGATCGTATGCCTTCTCCATGTCAACTTTGATAATCATGTTGCCATAAAAAACCTTGCGGTTAATCTCATAGGCCATCTCTCTGGCAATAGATATGCTCTTAACAATGGACCTTCCTTTGACAAAAGCACCTTGCTCTTCGGAAATCAGGTCGGAGAGGATGATTGCTAGCCTATTAGCCATGATTTTGGAAAAAAATTTCATGATACAGTTGCACAAGCTAATGGGTTGGAGTCAGAGATGCGTTCTGGATTTGCTTTTTTAGGGATGAGGCATAAAAAAGTGCTTTGAAATGCTCTGGGGATCGGCTCTCCCTTATAGAAATCTATGGCTGCTTTGAAGAGATCCTGCCCAATAATGTCCCAACAGGATGAGTAAAATGCTCTGCCAAAACCATCGGGGCCAGGAGTGCTGTCAATCGGAATGGAGAGCACGACTACCTTGACTTCTTCACGTGTAAGAGGCCTGTTGAGATCAATGTTCATCTGTCTAGTCATAATTCGGGGAATGCTGTTGACAATATCCCTAATTTGATTGGTAGCATTGGACGTGAAGAGATCCTTGAAAAAGGAAACTGCTTCCTCCCCAATTTCCTCAGTCTTCTCTAGCAGCTCACTCGAAGGTCGTTTCAGCTTCATAATTTGCAATCTCCTCCGTCTGTCTAACACTGAGTCATGGAAAAACCGGGTGTTCCTATCTCCCTCTGAAAGCCATTTAATCCTTGACTTTTGTTTCCAAAATATTTCCTCCTGGAGATAAGCCTTTTTCAGCTTGGCTTGGGCCTAGTTAAACTTGATGGAGTCCTCTTCCGATTGCAAGTTGAGTAAAGCGAATTCAGCCATGAGAACGTCCTTTTTTGCTTCTTTGACGTTGCTTGTGACATCTCCAAACATTGTTTTGTTCCAGGTTATCAGCACTCTTTTCAGTCTTTTCAACTTGAGGAAAAACTTTAGCATAGGAGTTGCGATGATTTCGTCCTTCCAGGAGTCTTTAACGGTGGAGAAGAAGTCATCATGGATGGTCCACATTCGCTGGAATTTGAAAGGCCGAGGAAATGACGATGGTTGAGCTTCAATTGTGAGGAGGATGGGGGAATGATCTGAGTGAGATCGCACTAGATGCTCCACTTTACAGCTGGGGAAGTTGGGCATCCAATCAGGATTGAAAAGAACCCTGTCGAGTCTCGCCCATCTCCTGCTTCTCCCAGCTCGGTTGTTGCACCATGTGTAGGGGGAACCCAAAAAACCTGCATCTAGTAGACCCAAGTTGCTTATTGCTTCCTGAAATTCTGACATAGTAAATGTCATCTGTAGCGTGTCGCCTAACCGCTCGTCTGGGCTGACAGTAGTGTTGAAGTCACCACAGACCACCCACGGACCCACCATAGAGCGAGAAGTGTTTCGAAGCTCGACCCAAAGAGGCTTACGATGAATTTGGAAGAAACTAGCATACACTACCGTAATGAAGATGGGATGAGAGAGAGTTTCCTCAACAGCCCTTAGAGTGAGGAATTGCTTGTCAGCCCGGATAGTTTGAATTCGAATATGGCCCTTAGCCAAGACCCAAATTTTTCCCACCCCCGCTTCCTCATAAAGTTGATTATCAAATCTCAGCTTAGCAGCCATAGCTGGGCACTTCGACGCTCTGATCATCAGTTCCTGCAAGACTAAAATCCCAATGTTGTGCTTCCTAATAAGATGTTTTAAAAACTGGATCGTTTGGGAATTACCTAGCCCCCGAACATTCCAAGAAAGCAGACTAATCATCAGTGAACCATCCTTTTTGCCCGGCCCTTTGCTGCAAGGTCTGTAGTCTCTGGCTTTTTCATTTGTTGAATTTCTTTTTTTGTTTGTGTTTCCGTAGCCTGTTCCCCTTTTCTTTGGATGCATCTTCTTCCCAGGAGCTGGTTGAGCAATCGGAAATGTCTGTTTCAGGCGCATTGGCTTCGCCCCTTAAGTCCACCCACAGGCTAATAGCCCTGTATGCTGATCTGTTGTCCCTGTTCTGTTGTTGACTAGTGTGTTGTTCAGCTGGCTGAATAGGGTCCTACACTGTTATTGGGTCTGGTGGTCTTCCTGGCTGGGGTGGAAATTCTGATTCATCTCCCATTTCTCTCGCGATGATTTGTTGGTCTCGGTCTCTTGTTTCTGCTTGAGACTGCTCCCGGTTGTCCTGATATTCAATATACAACTCCCTAACCTTGGAGACTGATTGGATGGATAGGTGGTGAGCTTTGTTGATATTACCCACAGGTGAGGAGGGGATTGCTAATTGTTGCACTGACATCATAGATAGAGTGTTCTCATGGCTACTGATGGAAACCGGAGTATTTGAGAACATATCCTTCACTCCAGAGATCCATCCCTCCCAAGCTACTAGCATTTCAGGTGGAGGTCGTGGCCATTGATAGGGTGTGATGGGGTGAGCAGGGTTCCTTGTAGTGAGGTTAAGAGCAAGGTCAAGGGGCCGACTATCAGTTCCTGACCTTCGGTGAGTACTCTGGATGCTTGTCCTGGTTTCTCTGAAGTTGTGTTCTGTCTGCTGAGGTAAGTTGTTTTCAGTGGTGCCTTGGTTCTGGATGCTACATTCCTGAACACCTCCTAATGGTCATTGATTGTCGAGTAGCATGGTTGGTAATGTTAGTTGTTCCCCTGCCTCTGATTCCTGATTTTGTATGGATGCAGAAGAGCACAATCTGTGCCCCATATCCGAGATTTGGGGGTCTGCTATCTGAGTAACATTGATACTGATGAGGCCATGTGGATGAGTTTCAGTAGGTCCCCCACCTTGAAATATCACCTTGTCTCGCTCTGTTGTCCATGGTGCAAGGTGGTGACAAGGAGCTGGGCTGAGACGCCTCTCCCCTGCCCCATGGCATACCGCTAGCTGGAGAGGTTGCATGCGACTCAACATTTCTGCTTCCCCCTGGCTGATAGGCTGACTTGAATGTGGCGTAGTTGTCTTTGGTTGAAGGCTGAGATGGGTGGCGTCCTGATTGGAATCCGGGTTGGATGTATCATGCATTCTTCTACTGGTATTTGGCGAGGGATGGTTTTCTCCTTGATTCCGTGTCTTTTCACTGATCCAAGGGAACGCATCCAATCTCTCCGGAGAGTCGATGCTATGCGAGTTGTTCAATGCATCCTTTTGACAAGCAGTTTGATGGCCTTCCAAAGCCCATTCATTTCTGACGAGGCATTATCACAAACACCTGCCCCATTACCTTGAGGAGCATGAAATCTGCGAATGACCCATTCCTTTGTGCTCTCTTTCGCTAAATGCTGGATGGATGGGGAACAACCATACCTAAATAGCAGTTCCAGCTCTGAAATTATGGGATAGCTCTTCTCCAACACTTGTAGGCGCAAGACTTGATGGAAGCTCACACCCGACTGGAGAATGATTTTGATTCGAGCGAATGCCTGGAAGGAGCCGAATCAAGAGTTGGAGTCTATCTAGACAATTTTACCGAAGTAGCTGGCCAGATCCAAGATGAACGATTCAATCCAGGCCTGAGCTGGGATGCCAAAGAGATGAATCCAGATTTCATCCCTCCCCCACACCTCGTTTGGGGTCCACATCTCCACGGATTGGAGCCCCATCTCCTTATGCAGTTTCTCATTGCATTTAAATGCCTCCACATCCATTTTGGCTTTGAATCTTATCAGAAATTTCAAAGCTGATATCCGAACGATCTCAACCCCTACCGATTTGAAACTCGAGTTCCTAATTGCATCAAACAGCTGTACAATCCTGACTTCTGAGTCTGATGCTGTCCCTACCATTGCAAGAGACAATAGTCGCATCCTGTTCTCCACTGCCTGAGAATCTGCAATGGTGGTTTCCACCAATTGGTCTGCCATTTTAGGGTGAGGCCGTTTCTCCAACCCAGAGATCACTTCCAAATACGTTCGAACAGAGGGGGAGAGTTTCTCTAGACGATGGATGTGGGGATGGGATGGCATTGTTTTCTGTTGACCAGATTGTTTTTTAGCCCAGGCAGTGGAAACCACCCGTACGTCAATCCTTCAGTCCTGTAAACAGTTAATGGCATTGAAGGCGTCTTGTTCGTAACGGAAGCGTATGAATGCGAAGCCACGAGAATGATTAAGGTGCCAATTCTAAGGAAGGAATATGTCAATTACTTTCCCAAATCATCCAAAGATGCGATGTAAATCATCAACGGAGGTATCAAAGGTTAAGTTCACCACGAATATGAAGAACGAGGAAGAGCTCCGAGATCGTCTTGGTGGAACCGTCTCCCATGAGGGCGGCGATTCAAATTCCTTCCCATGAATACATGTATATTGCCGTACTATGTAAATATTTATGTCCTTTTTTTCTTCTTATCTTTGTGATTTGCTTTGCTTGCATTGATTTTATGCAAAGTGTTCTTTTTTTTAATAATAGAAAACACATATTGCTTTTTGAATGGATTTGAACTACAATTCATTAACTTAAAATTTGATCTCAAATATGGACCATTTTAATGAATGGGTCAATAAGTAAGATATATTAATGTACTTGTAATTATTAAAAATATTGAATATTTGAAATGACAACTACAAATTGTAAACTTAATATTGTGAATTTTAAAAGGGTCACACTATACATGGAGTATAGAGATCAAATTAGCTATAAAAAAATAATAAAAATAATAAAAAAAGAGTTGCTTGATTGGAAAGTCATTGTTGAAAGCGATGACATGGATTTTCTGCACCTTAGATCTTTAGGAAAGCAAAAGGATGGGACAGAGCTTCAGACGATTTAGGTTTGGGAACCCAACATTGTTTATAGGCCTATTAACGAGCTAGCTCTATTCAAAATTCTGATTTTGTAGGCCCGAGCCTAGCCCATTAACACCCATAATTGTTGATATGGATGTAGAATAGAGTTTAAAACCCATTTGAAACTCCTCTTCTAAGGTTCTACATGTTGATCGGTTTCCACATGCTTATTCAAAAATTGTGCATGTATCACAGTTCAAGCGCATCACCCTTTAAAAGAATTTGAGATTTGATCACAACTCTAGTAGGGCCCATTGGTATGCCTGATAACAATATCCAACCTTTAGGTAGATCCCAACCATTGATCAATTAGGCCCACCTTATAGAACTTTACATTCTACCACTTGGGCTATATTAATTAATGTCCGTGATTTATTTTAAAAACTATTTGACAAAACATGCTTTATGATTTTGAAGAAAACATCCAAATAGTTAAAAATATAAAATAAACATCACTAATATAAAATAGATATGTCACAGTAGGCCCATGACACCCAACACCACCTAGTTGTGTGATGTTAGGCTCACTGTCAATTTGCTTTCAAGTTATAGTGCTCCTAGTTGAATTGGGGAGCGAATTAGGTGTGCCCGGGCCACACACAACATGGTGTAGCCCTGAGGCCCACCTCGATGTATGTGTGTCGAACCATTTTGTAAGCTCATTTTATGGCATAAGCCATAAAATGAAGCCGATCCAAATATCAGGTGGACCATAACATAGAAAAGAGTGGTGATTGAATGTCTACCATTAAAAACCTCCTAGGGCCATTGTAATGCTTATTTTAAATCTTAAAAAAAAAAAGAAGCAAATATCAACTTAATTGAAAACTTTTGTGGCTACTAGGAAAATTTTAATAATCAATCACTACTTTTTTTCTTGTGGTGTGGTCCACCTGAGACTTGAATCTGCTTTACTTTTGGGCTCGTCCTAAAATGAACTGGAATATGTGTCACGCCTCAAACTCGGAAACCGGGCTCACAAAATTCTCGATCACCGAATCCGGTGCCGACAGCCTCCGTAGAACCCCATTCTCGGCTCCCAGCGCCCATACGCCAGGTTCCGATCCTAGGATGCTACAATGAGGATTTTTAACATCAGTTTAATTCATCATAAGTATAACCAAAGGCATAACCCACAAACAACAACCAAAAACTCCATCACATTTCCACTATGATCAGAAACTTTACAAGTATAATGAGTATAAAGGAAAATACAATGATGACAGACAAAAAGCTTCAAAATGATCTGCTCTGCGCTCCTGCCTCAGCGCTGCTGCGTCCTCGCGTCACCTGCACGTAACGGTCGTGCATAAGCTTATAGAAAGCTTAGAGGGTGGTGAAAATGTGTGCGCAAGGTAGTAATGCAGATATACAGTATCAGAGTGATGCGGAACATGCTGGTGAATCCATGAATATCGTTAGCCGTACCAAGGCTATGCGATGCAAGACATGAGTGATGTCGGCCATACCAAGGCCATGCGATGCGAAATGTAACTTAAGCATACAAATCCTCATCTAAGTCCACATATCAGTACAGCTCAAAATCTGGGATATCACCGAGGTCTAGTACACTCTAAACCAAATTGTCGCCCCATCGCGCTCAATAAGGCAAGTGGAAGAGACCTCACTACCCGCCTGCCAATATCGGGCTCGGCTCGTCGATAGCGGACCCATTGCTAGAGCTGGTCAGACTCAGCCTAGCATTGCCCTCTCCTCTCGGGCGGGTAAGGCCGTACCCCTTTCCAACCGACCATGACACAGTGGAAATCGTGGCCTCCTGGTAATCGGCCATCGGCGCTCATGCTCCCACTCGGTCTAGACGTTGGAGCAACCTCTTGGTACCATAAGGGTTTAGGGACTTTCATCCAGGGATATCTATAACACCCCATGTAGATCAAGATTTTCGGTATCTAATCCTGCCAACTATGATACACCTATGGAGGCTACAACCCTGATGTCGCTAGGGCGTATGGTAACCATGTCACACAATGTGAAATGTATGAATCACACTATTCAGTCATGCAGCAATCCTGCACGTCTCGTGCGCTCATGTGGGGCAACACCGCCCAACCGAGAGCCCCTAAACAACCTACTCGAAGGCATATGCTATGATCAGTCACCTCTCATAACAAGCATAAATATGATGCGTATGATCATGAGTCATAGAACTATGCAAAACATGTAATAAAGTAATGAACTATCCTCACAACGCAGATGGGTCTAGACAGCCTACATGCAAGGAGTGTGGGCTCATTAATGGGCCCTAGGGAGAGTCGTAATGCAGACATTTAACCAACATTAACCTTGCAATGTGGACGTCAAACCAACATTGCTCCTAAGGCGTAGCCTGTAGTAAACATCATTACATAAATCATGTTGGGATCACACATTGCAATGGACCTTAGGTACATCCCATTGGGCCTTAAATATATCAAACGGGCCGTATCACATGGGCCTTATATTCATCAAATGGGCCGCATTAATGGTCCTCGCTAATGGGCCTTATGTACATTGCAATGGGCTATAACCCATGGGCCTTAGAATGCATCGAATGGGCCTAGTCTCATGGGCCTTATATACATCAAAGTGGGCCTCGACTGATGGGCCACAAATAAACTAAGATGGGCCTCAGAAACATGCCAAGGTGGGGTCCACTTGGTCTTTAGATCTGTTTCATTCTTTAACTCATGCCATAAAATGGCCCTTCAAAATGGATAGACGGATTGGATGTAACATATACATCATGGTGGGGGATCCGCAGGAGGGTCCACCATAAAGTATATTACTTAATATAATATAATATATTTATATATCAGTACAGCTCAACATCTGAGTAGGTTCCTTCAGTCTTCGGCCTATAGGCTTCAATGAGGTATGGGTGAAAGGTGAGTCGGGCGTTAACTTGGACCCCTTGCTAATGGCTGGTGCAATTCACAGGGATGAACTGGTCAGGGGAGTCATTCCCTGGAATGAATATTCCGCGTTCGGATTCGAGGAGATGTGGATCCTTGTTGGGGGGGGGGGGGGGGTTCCCCCTCGAACTCTGGAATGATCGCTTCTTCCTTGACATCGCCTCGCACTTGGGATCATTAATCAAACTTGATCTGAAGACCAGCAGAGGAATAGAGATGGGGGTGATTCGTTTTTGCATTCGGAGGAAGAAAGGTCTGCCCCTCCCTTCCTCTATCTTGATTCTCGCCGACGACAGATCCATCGATCTTCCTGTCCAGAGAGAAGGGTCGTTTACCCCCCTCCCGCTCTGGGGGGACATCTGGAGGAACAGGGTCCCTCAGCACCCGCCGGAGGCTCCCTTCGCCCAAGTTAGAGAAGAAGATATTTGTCTTCGGTGCACCCACGGAGTACCAGTACCTTCTTCATGGGTAGGTGAAGATTTTATTTCTCCTGCAGCGAAGCATACTCCTCTATCTCCACGTGGCGAGCGCTCTGCTATTTTTCAGCCTCGAGCCGCGCCCATGGTCAAGCTGTTTGTCCCTATCACACGTGGCGAGAGGAGAGACTCTTTCCTCTGCAAGGACGCCACCCGCCCTACTTCACCAACACGTAACCCCATCACTCATTTCGATAAGGCGGTGGCTTCTCCCTTGAGTCCACGTGGCAACTGCCTACGACCGGTCCCTTCTCCTAACCTTACACTAGATCCCCATCCTCTCCCACTTCCCCTTCCCGAATCCACCTATCAACCTTCGATAAGAGACGAGAATCCTTTCAATCTCAACCGGACACCTGTCCCCCCAAACCTATTCCTTGCCTCTCGGTCCCTCCATCCGTCCTTCCCCTCAGATTCGGCTACCCTTCTGGAGATGGAGGACAATAGCCACAACGACACTAGGTTCACTTCAACGGAAGACAAAGGCTCTCAGCTGTAACTAATACCGTTCGACACCCCTCCAGATTCTCAATACCTCAAAGAAGACCAATCCATCTGTTCATTATCCCCTTCATCCCTAGCGTCTCCCACATCGGAGTGTTTCTCACTCCCTTTCGAGGGATCAGAATTCAACCTCCTATCTCTCTTCCAGGATCAACCAGGAATAGACGTCATCATTGCGGAACCTCTTCAGACGAGAACAGTCATTACAGAAGTTGGGTCGATAGAGGAAGAACAGAAGGCCATGTTGAGTAAGAAGATACAGAGAAAGAGGTGGATTCGGGACGCCATGGGTCACATTGGTCGATTGCTGGGTCTCTCTTTTGGTGATTGTCCTGAGGATTACCTAGCCCTATTTCAATGCGTCGAGAATAGGGGTCGTCCGTTGGATCCCTATAGATCCTCTCAGAAAAAAACTTACAGGGGCAGAAGGAAAAGAGAACAAAAGTAGGAATCTATCAGAATAGACACCATTTCAACTATCTCTAACGAAACAAGGAATCAGGGACACTGGGGAAGTGAAGCCATCCCATGAAGATAATTTCCTGGAACGTTCGGGGGTTGGGGTCCAAACAAAAAAGGAGACTTATCAAGTCTACCTGCAGTAGAAGCAATCCTCAGATAATTTGTCTTCAGGAAACCAAGGTGAAAACGATGGACGATAGGCTCATGAAGTCCATTTGGAAAGCTACGGATGCTAGCTGGGTGCTTAAGGAAGCTTTGGGAGTGTCAAGCGGCATTGCCATAGCTTGGAGAACCGCGCACTAGTCCCTGATAAATAACTTGGTGGGCTCCTTTTCTCTCTCAACTATCCTCAGGAACAATATATCTGGTTTTGATTATCTCATTTGTTTGGCCTACGGGCCCACTAACAAAAATCTTAGGAGCGAGTTCTGGAAAGAACTATCTTCTGTCCGCCAAAATTTCAATGGCCCTATCTGCTTGGCCGGGGATTTCAACACCATCAGATTTTCGGTTGAGAAATCTTCTGGGAATTCCTCTACCTCCCAGATGGCTGCTTTCTCTGATTGGTGTTGAGGGTCAAATATTGCATATCAGACCCCAGTTATTGTCTGTATTTACGAACTTATACTGTTTAATGGACCCATTTAATCGTGTTTGTGATGCAGGATGTATTTAGGAGCTTGGACTGAAAAAGGGAGCTTAAAGCATGAATTTAATGCTCTGATGACACCACAGGCAAGGGACAGACTCCATGGGACCAAGATTGATGAATTTACACGCCAGATATCCTCGAAAATCGAGAAACTGAAGTTCAAGTGGCCTGAAATTGGTCCAGAATGCAAGATCACAGGGTTCCCACCATCCGTTCGGTTCGAAACTTCATACATGGCTTCAGGACCATAAATTAACCGTACACGTCGAATTTTGGCCATCGGATCCCCATGAAAGTGGCCCAACGGACAGATCAGCCCATAAAATCTGGATTCTGGACCCGCCTGCTGTCTGGATATGCTTCATCTCCGGTCTCCACGGTTTAAGTGATATGATAGAATGGATGGATGGAGCAGATTTCTCATAAACATTACAGTGGACCCCACATAGGGGCGCACGAGTGCACATCCGTTGCACTCCCGAGCCGCACCGGAATCCAGGGACGGGTCAGCGTTCGCTGACCCGAGCCTCGTCTTTAAAAAAAAAACGGAGTCCGTTTTTCCGTTTCAACAGCCGGACACTGCGACGAGCAGTGGGCCCCACTGGTCATGTATTGGGATGATCCGGACCATCCATTCACTCAGGAGCATAGCCACGACCCACCTCAAGCTTTCCTTTTGACACCATGCAAGTGATCAAAGAATCTGGGCCGTTAAACGTGGGTCGGACGGCAGAAAAGAAAGATCTCGTGGGCCACACCGAAAACAATTGAATCCAGTCATTCTTCAACGGTTTTTCGTCGTGAATCTGGTGGACGGTATGGATTTCTCAAATCATCAATAAAGTGGGCCCCATCACACGATCAGCGCACTCCCGTGCGAAGGAACACGTCGCACGAACCGGTTTCACTTGTTCTTCTTGCTAGTGGGTCCCACTGATGGCTCATATCAATGATCGGAACCGTCCATTAAGTCCATAGGAGGGGTACAAACATCGCCTAGGTGGCGGAATCTCGGAAGGTAATGGAGATTGTTTTTTTGTCCGTTCGAAGGCAGGATGGACGGTGGAAGAAGAAATCTTGTGGGCCACCACGTTTTGATCCAAAACCGACCCAATCTAAACGGTTTTTCGGGGAGATCACAGTGAGCGGAATGGATTTCTTGATAAACATCACGGTGGGACCCACTGTCTTTCACAGCGTTAACGTGGAAGCTCTGGCTCGCAACAGAGCTTGCGGTATTTTTTTGTGGGCCACCATCATGACGCGATGTTCTGATCTGGGCCGTCTGTTGGAACACCAGGGTTCCTATTACTAGGACCTAGGTGTCGGAACTTCAAGAAGATAGCCAGAACGGTCTTCCAACCATTCCAATGTAAGATTAACGGCTGTAAGATGGATTAGATGGACCATCCAGAATGCAAGAAAAATCCACCTCCCTGGCTGGTTTCTCGTTCTACATCAAATAGACGGGTCGGATTTCTCTGGAGTAATCGGTTTTGGGACCCACCAACAACTCAACGCATGGGTTATATTTTTGCATGCGTAAGGAGTTTCGCACGCAGCTGCGAAAGCTTTCACCAACCGACTCCTTTGAAGCTATAAAAAGAGAGAGAGATCGTGAGGGAGGGGGATCCGGTAGACGGCTGAGAGGAGTACGGCTGCAGCTTGGAGGAGGCTTGGGCTTCTACGTGGAGCACCGGGGAGAGAACAGAGTTAGAGTTTTTGTTTTTATTTATTTATTTATTTATTTATTTGTTTAAGGGATTGGGCCCATTCATGTCGGGCTAAACCTCTTAGCTAGGGCTAAGAGGTGAAGCTTGTAGCGTGATGGGAGGCCTCTTTGCTTGTGCCTTTGTTTAGACTGAATTGATGTTGAATTTTGGGGTTTTTAATTAAGGGAATGTTTTCAGTCTTTAATGGTCTGTTGTGACTGAAATTACAATGGGTCTGCAATGGCTTTGAACATGTTCTTTTCCTCTTTATGTTATGACGTCAGGAAAGTCCTGTTGTTCACCATCGTCTCCTGGGCATGGTTGGATGTCGGTACCCTTCCTAACCTTCATGGCATGTTGATTGGTTGGTAATTAGATTAATTCTGTTGTTTGCTTTGTCTCCTGGGCATGGTTTGGTGATGGAATCCATTCTAATTCATATACCTTTCATCTCTTGAATACCATATCAACGGTAGTTCAGTTAATTTTCCTGATTTTTAATCCTGGCATAAGATCTCCCTGATCTCTACAAGTGGATCCTCTGAATCCCTAGTTTTCCTTCTTTGATCTTTCCTAGAGTTTTAGATTAATTATTTCACCATTATTCCTCAAATCAAAATTGGTTTAGATTTCATCTTAGCCTAGTTCTAGATCTGGTTATTTTTAGAAAGCGTATATGTTTCAGTCCCTGTGGATTCGACCTCGGTCTTACCGAGTTTATTACTACATCACAACCCTATACTTGGGGAGTGAACAAGTTTTTGGCGCCGTTGCCGGGGACTGACGGCTACGATTTTCTGAAATTAATTAGTTTTAGAGTTAGTTTAAGATTAGGATTTTACTAATTTTAATTTTTAATTTTGTTTTCTATATTCTTTTTTTGATTCATAGAACTAACTTATTTTCTATTTTGTAGGTTGTTAAGATAGAACTTCCAATTTGGTAAACTCTTTCTGATTCTCTAGATTTTCTAACTCTTTAGATTTGGTTTGCTTTAGATATTTCTTCTATTTAAAAACTAACTTATTTTGTTTTGTTTTGCAGGTCTTTAGCTTAGGGACTTCAAGTTGGTAATCTCCTTCC
This sequence comes from Magnolia changhungtana, assembly GCA_030180095.1. Lineage (NCBI taxonomy): Eukaryota > Viridiplantae > Streptophyta > Magnoliopsida > Magnoliales > Magnoliaceae > Magnolia > Magnolia changhungtana. The sequence goes on along the minus strand of JASAUF010000364.1, from coordinate 3,448,977 downwards.
AACTTTCTCTTTCCTTCTAGATTTTCATTTTCTTTCTTAGGATTAGGTTTAGAATTTAACTGAGGGCTGCGAGTGTTTCATGCCCAAGTGGGCCCGTGACGACACTCGACGTCTCTTGACTGAAGGAGGGTTAGTTGAGGGGTTGACTGTCCATCGCAGGATTAGACACCGCTCGAATTCCCCGGAGTTAATTGAGGTTATGGCTGAAAATCAACCTCAAGCACCACCTCAACAGATGGATGAGGAAGTACATGATGAGAATGAGGTGCTTCAAGCACCCCCGCCTCGTACCTTACGAGATTATTTACAACCGGCGGGGGTGAGCACGCCCTCATGCATGATTTTTCCTGAAAACACAGGACATATGGACATCAAGCCAGGAGTTATCCAACTCCTTCCTAAATTCCATGGGCTTGAATCAGAAAGTCCATACTTACATTTGAAAGAGTTCGATGAGATCATAGCCACCTTATACTTTCCCAATGTATCCGAGGATACAATCAGTGAAAACTCTTTCCTTTTTCCTTGAAAGAAAAAGCTAAGACGTGGTTACATTCACTGCGCGTCCCTAGATCCATTGGCACATGGAATGATTTGCGAGGGAATTCATAAAGAAATTTTTCCCACACCATAAAACGATTACCCTCAGAAAAGCAATCATGAACTTCTCCCAAAAGGAAGATGAAACATTCTACCAATGTTGGGAAAGGTTCAAGGATCTTGTCAGTTCATGCCCACAACACGGTTTTGAAATGTGGCGCATTACAAATTTCTTCTATGACGGACTGACATCTTCTATGCGCCAACTGGTCGAGACAATGTGTAATGGTGAATTCATGAATAAAGAGGTCGATGAGGTATGGGATTACCTCAATAGACTTGCCGAGAATGCACAATCATGGGACCATTACCCAAAATCAAACACCACGCCTAAGCCAACTCAATCTAAGGAGAAAGGTGGAGTATATCTCCTGAAAGAAGAGGACGATGTAAACTTTAAAGTGACTAATCTCACTCGAAGGGTCGAGGCCATGGAAGGAAAGAAGGAGAAGGTTAATGAAATTGTTTGTGGCATCTGTGATTGCAACATTCACACAACTGAAAATTGTCCTACCATATCTGCCTTTCGAGGAGTGTTGAATGAGCAAGCTAATGCCGTAAATAACTATCAAAGACCTTTCAATGGATCTACCTCCAATACATACAATCCTGGTTGGAGAAATCATCCAAATCTTAGTTGGAGGAATGGACAAACTGCTACCCCTCAAAATTTCTTTAATCAAAACCAAAATCAGGGGAAACCTCAAGAAGAACCGGTTCCAAATCCCATACAAGAGCTGACTCAGCGGTGCGTGACTTTATGCGAGAAAATAGATTCACGTATGACGGTTATAGAAAAGGGATGCTTCTGCACAACCGCTCCCCAATCCTAAACCGCAATACGAGATAAATGATCCCAGCTCTTCAAATCAAATGGGACACGCTAAATCCATCACCACTCTTAGGAGTGGGAAGATCATTGATAAAACCCTTCCGGTTAGGCCCGAAAAGCCTCAAGAACTAGAAGAGGACAATCATGATGGATCTAGTGATGTCCCACAAAATTTAGAACCGGAACTTCTAGAGAAGCCAGTTGCTCCATTCCCCCAACGGTTGGTTGCACCAAAACGTCTTTCTAACTCTCAGGATATTCTGGAGGTGTTGAAACAAGTGAAAGTCAACATTCCTCTACTTGATGTCGTAAAACAGATTCCTTCATATGCCAAATTTCTGAAAGACCTATGTACGACCAAAAGACGGCAAAGCATTCAAAAGAAGATCTTCTTGACTGAGAAAGTGAGTGCCATCCTGAAGCAAGATGTGCCGCAGAAATTCAAGGATCCCGGTAGCCCAACCATATCATGTGTAATCGGGAACCATCGAATTGATCACGCACTTCTTGACTTGGGAGCGAGCGTCAATCTAATCCCCTACTCGGTATACAAACAGTTAGGATTGGGTGAGTTAAAACCTACCCTAACCACACTACAACTTGCCGATCGAATCTGCGTGTACCAAGAGGGATTATTGAGGATGTGTTAGTCCAAGTCGATAGATTTTATTACCCCCAGAGATTTTATCATCTTGGACACCAAACCCATCAACAACATGAGCACTCAGATTCCCGTCATTCTTGGTCGCCCATTCCTTGCCACATCAAATGCAATCATCAATTGCAGGAATGGTGTCATGACTATGTCTTTTGGAAATTTGGCATTGGAGTCGAACATCTTTTTCAATAACGGCAGCAATGCAGAGGATGATGACGATGTCCACGACATTAACATGATCGATACTTTCGTGGAAGATAGGACACCCCTTACCTTATCCTCTGATCCTCTAGAGACGTGTTTGGCCCACTCCCATGAGTTTGATGATGATATGATTGGGGAGATGTGTGCCTTGCTTGATACTGCACCGGTACTTGAAGTTAACCGGTGGAGGCCACAATTTGAAGAATTGCCACAAAATGATGTAGTGCCTCTACCGTCTAACCTCAAGGCACCGAAGCTTGACCTAAAACCTTTGCCCTATGAATTGAAATATGCCTATTTAGGTCAAGATGAGACATACCCGGTGGTGATCTCTGCCCACCTGGAGAAAGAACAGGAGAGTATGCTCATATCTACTCTCATTGAGCATAAAGGAGCCCTAGGATGGACGATAGCGGACCTCAAGGGAATCGATCCCTCGATTTGTACTCACCACATATATCTTGAGGAAAATGCGATAACCGCTCGGCAACCACAACGTAGACTAAATCCAAACATGAAGGAAGTGGTTAAAGCCGAGGTTCTTAAACTATTGGATGTGGGTATCATATACCCTATATCTGATAGTCAATGGGTGAGTCCAACTCGGTGGTTCCTAAGAAGTCCGGAATCACCATCGTAGCCAATGCTAATAATGAACTCGTGCCAACCAGAGTCACTACTGGTTGGAGAATGTGCATTGACTACAGAAAATTGAATACCGTCACAAGGAAGAATCACTTTCCTCTGCCCTTCATCGATCAAATCTTGGAAAGGCTAGCTGGTCATTCCTATTACTGTTTCCTTGACGGTTATTCGGGCTACAATCAGATTGAAATCGCCCATGAGGACCAGGAAAGACCACATTTACATGTCCCTACTACGGCACCTTTGCTTACCGAAGGATGCAATTTGGACTATGTAATGCCCCTGCCACCTTTCAGCGATGTATGTTGAGTATCTTTTCTGATATGGTGGGGCAATATCTAGAGGTCTTCATGGACGATTTCTCTGTCTATGGCTCATCTTTCAGTAAGTGCTTGGAAAGTCTTAAATGTGTGCTGAAAAGATGTGAAGAAAAGAATCTGGTACTTAATTGGGAGAAGTGTCATTTCATGGTTCATAAGGGGATTGTCCTTGGACATATCATCTCGTCCAAGGGAATTGAGGTAGATAAGGCAAAAATCGATCTTATCTCTAACCTACCTCCACCCAAGAACATCAGAGACGTGCGATCCTTCTTAGGACACGCAGGATTCTACAGGCGATTCATAAAGGACTTTAGTCTCCTCTCTCGTCCTTTATGTAATCTTCTTCAAAAGGATGTTCCATACGAGTGGACTGAGCAATGCCAGGAAGCTTTCACCAAGCTTAAAGGCATGTTAACCACTGCACCCATCATGCAGCCACCCGACTGGAGCCTTCCTTTTGAGCTTATGTGCGACGCCTCGATTATGCTCTTGGAGCGGTTCTAGGCCGAGAGAAAGATAAGAGGCCTGCGTCATCCATTACACGAGTAGGACTTTAAATCCCGCCCAAGTGAACTACTCGACTACGGAAAAGAACTCTTAGCCGTAGTGTTCGCCTTGGACAAATTTAGGTCTTACGATCGGATCCAAGATCATTATCTATACAGATCATGCGGCATCAAGTATCTCTTCTTTCTAAGAATGATTCTAAGCCCCGCTTGATACGATGGATCCTTCTACTCCAAGAATTTGATTTAGAAATTAAAGATAAAAGGGAGTAGAGAACGTAGTGGCCGATCACCTTTCTCGCCTTAATACCTCGATTCCCTTGAGGCGACCCATATCAATGACATGTTCCCCGATGAACAACTGCTCGAGTCTCCCATTCACCTTGGTTCGGCGATATTGCTAATTATCTTGCTACAGGTTCCATACCGACACATTGGACGGCAAGAAGATAAGAAGAAATTTTTCACCGAGGTGCGCAATTTCTTCTGGGATGATCCATACTTGTTTAAATATTGCCCAGGACCAAATTTTGAGGAGATGTGTGCCGGACGATGAGCATCGAGTGTCATCTCCTTTTGTCACTCACGAGCCCGTGGTGGTCACTTTTCTGCAAAAAAACCACGGCCAAGATTCTCAAAAGTGTGGCTTCTATTGGCCCACTATGTTCGAGGACACTCATGAGTTTTGCAAAGCTTGTGAGCGTTGTCGAAATTGGGAGCATTGTCCCGTCGAAATATGATGCCCTTGAATCCCATTCTTATCATAGAGGCATTTGATTCTTTGGGGCATCGATTTCATGGGACCATTCCCCAATCTTTTGGGAATTTATATATTTTGCTTCTTTGTAGAGACTATGTCACTAAATGGGTCGAAGCGATTCCGTGTCGGAATAATGACCATCGCACGGTCATTAAATTCCTAAAAGAAAACATCCTTTCCCGATTTGGAACTCCTCGAGCCATCATTAGTGATGGGGGCTCACACTTTTGTAATAGGCCATTTGAGAGTTTAATGAAGAAATATGGTATCTCTCATAAGGTGAGCACCCTATACCACCCACAGACAAGTGGGCAAGCTGAGATTTCTAATAGGGAGATCAAACACATTTTGGAGAAAACGGTTAACCCTGACCGTAAGGATTGGTCAATTCGATTGATTGATGCCTTATGGGCGTACCGTACTGCTTTTAAAACTCCTATTGGAATGTCTCCCTTTAGACTCGTCTATGGGAAGGCTTGCCACTTACCTGTGGAGTTGGAACATAGAGCCTACTGGGCGATCAAAAATCTAAATTTCAATCTGAACAACGCTGGCTCACTACGCAAACTTCAGTTGAATGAACTTGAAGAAATCCGGAACGACGCATACGAGAATTCGAGAATTTACAAGGACAGGATGAAGGCGTTTCATGATCAACATATTCTACGAAAATCATTCACGCCAGGCCAGAAAGTCCTTTTGTATAATTCTCGATTACATCTCTTTCTGGGTAAGCTTCGATCTCGTTGACCGGCCCTTACATTGTTGTTATTGCATATCCTCATGGGGCCGTCGAGATAAGAGATCCCGACAATGGCAAGGAGTTTAAAGTAAATGGACATCGCTTAAAGCCATTTGTCGAGAATTTGATTCGAGAGGACATGTCCATGCCTCGACCGATCTGTCTACCAGGACTGATCTCCTAGTCTGATGGAGGTATAGGTAGGTTTATCGCTTTCTTAGGACTAGGGTAATTGCTGTAGTTGTCTGGCTGAAGATGTTAAACTTAGCGCTCTTGGGAGGCAACCCAACTTTTCTTTTCCATTTATTTCATTTTCCTAGTTAGTTCAATGTTTGTGGGTAACATTACTGCAAACCCTCACGAGACTACAACTCGTCCACTAGGGGCAACCTAGGGGTTTAAAGGCTTGTTGCATGCGCTAAATGCAATCGAGAGCACCTGCGAAAGTGGTATAGGTAAGATTTTATTTCTTGTTATTTTTTATGTTGCTTTTTCTCTCGTGCTCACCCGCTCTTATATTGAGATCTCTTGGAAAGTCTCTCACGATTCATCATTCAGGTACTATCTTCCCATCATTTTTTTTACTTTCGTTGTCCCATGTGCATTCCATGCTCATATCTTTTACATTGAGGACAATGTAGATTTTAGGTTGGGGGTGGGAGATTAGGTTACCTAATCAGTGTTTTTCTAAGTCTTGAGCAAAAATTGTGAAAATTTTTAAATTTTTTCTGGAAATTCTTGTGCATTTGAAGTGATTTTGACGACTATCCTGAATGTAGAAATTCAAGATACGTGATGTTGGAATTTACTACTCTTGGATTCAGTTGCTCGTTAGATTTCACAGTTAAGTTTGAATTCTTAATCCATAATTAGAAGTTGTAAACATTGATTGAGTCATGATTTCACATACCACATCTCACTTACACATCGAGATTTCAGTTTGATAATGAATGATTAACTTGGTAATCACTGAGCATGAAAGAAACCAGCCTAAAAGAATTATCCATCAGGGTATAAAAAAAGAGTTGCACCATGGGTTTGCTCCCTATAGGTGTGGTTCGATTTTTCATGATTAACAATTGAAAAGAGTTGGGCAACTAGTTTCACCATAGGTTTGCTCCCTAAAAGTGAAAATTTGATTCCCATCTTGACATAAAAAAAAATAAATAAATAAATGAAAGAATGATCTGTGAGACAAAGTACTGGTGATGGAGTTATGAATTTTCTGATTGATTACTAATGATATCATGAAATCGACAATCTGATCTCTTAATGATGTTAGGCTGAGATTTCACTATACACCCATGAAACTCAATGTTTAAAATTATTCTAGTTTATGGATTAATATTAGAACTTGATTATGAAATTCACCGTGCATGTGAGGCCAGGAGAAATTGATAATCAACATTCATGAATCTTAAAGATTTCTCATATCTGGATTATTTTTTCAAAATATCACTCGGTTTCACAAGAATTGTCTCGTAATTCTCAACTTAATTTTCGCATATTTTGCTCGGGACTAGCAAAATGCTGGTTGGGGGTTGTGTTGAGGGTCAAATATTGCATATCAGACCCCAGTTATTGTCTGTATTTACGAACTTATACTGTTTAATGGACCCATTTAATCGTGTTTGTGATGCAGGATGTATTTAGGAGCTTGGACTGAAAAAGGGAGCTTAAAGCATGAATTTAATGCTCTGATGACACCACAGGCAAGGGACAGACTCCATGGGACCAAGATTGATGAATTTACACGCCAGAGATCCTCGAAAATCGAGAAACTGAAGTTCAAGTGGCCTGAAATTGGTCCAGAATGCAAGATCACAGGGTTCCCACCATCCGTTCGGTTCGAAACTTCATACATGGCTTCAGGACCATAAATTAACCGTACACGTCGAATTTTGGCCATCGGATCCCCCTGAAAGTGGCCCAACGGACAGATCAGCCCATAAAATCTGGATTCTGGACCCGCCTGCTGTCTGGATATGCTTCATCTCCGGTCTCCACGGTTTAAGTGATATGATAGAATGGATGGATGGAGCAGATTTCTCATAAACATTACAGTGGACCCCACATAGGGGCGCACGAGTGCACATCCGTTGCACTCCCGAGCCGCACCGGAATCCAGGGACGGGTCAGCGTTCGCTGACCCGAGCCTCGTTTTTAAAAAAAAAAACGGAGTCCGTTTTTCCGTTTCAACAGCCGGACACTGCGACGAGCAGTGGGCCCCACTGGTCATGTATTGGGATGATCCGGACCATCCATTCACTCAGGAGCATAGCCACGACCCACCTCAAGCTTTCCTTTTGACACCATGCAAGTGATCAAAGAATCTGGGCCGTTAAACGTGGGTCGGACGGCAGAAAAGAAAGATCTCGTGGGCCACACCGAAAACAATTGAATCCAGTCATTCATCAACGGTTTTTCGTCGTGAATCTGGTGGACGGTATGGATTTCTCAAATCATCAATAAAGTGGGCCCCATCACACGATCAGCGCACTCCCGTGCGAAGGAACAGCGTCCGCACGAACCAGACACTGTTCTTGCTAGTGGGTCCCACTGATGGCTCATATCAATGATCGGAACCGTCCATTAAGTCCATAGGAGGGGTACAAACATCGCCTAGGTGGCGGAATCTCGGAAGGTAATGGAGATTGTTTTTTTGTCCGTTCGAAGGCAGGATGGACGGTGGAAGAAGAAATCTTGTGGGCCACCACGTTTTGATCCAAAACCGACCCAATCTAAACGGTTTTTTCGGGGAGATCACAGTGAGCGGAATGGATTTCTTGATAAACATCACGGTGGGACCCACTTGTCTTTCCACACAAATGACGTTAACGTGGAAGCTGCGCTCGCAATGAGAGCTTGCGGTATTTTTTTGTGGGCCACCATCATGACGCGATGTTCTGATCTGGGCCATCTGTTGGAACACCAGGGTTCCTATTACTAGGACCTAGGTGTCGGAACTTCAAGAAGATAGCCAGAACGGTCTTCCAACCATTCCAATGTAAGATTAACGGCTGTAAGATGGATTAGATGGACCATCCAGAATGCAAGAAAAATCCACCTCCCTGGCTGGTTTCTCGTTCTACATCAAATAGACGGGTCGGATTTCTCTGGAGTAATCGGTTTTGGGACCCACCAACAACTCAACGCATGGGTTATATTTTTGCATGCGTAAGGAGTTTCGCACGCAGCTGCGAAAGCTTTCACCAACCGACTCCTTTGAAGCTATAAAAAGAGAGAGAGATCGTGAGGGAGGGGGATCCGGTAGACGCTGAGAGGAGTACGGCTGCAGCTTGGAGGAGGCTTGGGCTTCTACGTGGAGCACCGGGGAGAGAACAGAGTTAGAGTTTTTGTTTTTATTTATTTATTTATTTATTTATTTGTTTAAGGGATTGGGCCCATTCATGTCGGGCTAAACCTCTTAGCTAGGGCTAAGAGGTGAAGCTTGTAGCGTGATGGGAGGCCTCTTTGCTTGTGCCTTTGTTTAGACTGAATTGATGTTGAATTTTGGGGTTTTTAATTAAGGGAATGTTTTCAGTCTTTAATGGTCTGTTGTGACTGAAATTACAATGGGTCTGCAATGGCTTTGAACATGTTCTTTTCCTCTTTATGTTATGACGTCAGGAAAGTCCTGTTGTTCACCATCGTCTCCTGGGCATGGTTGGATGTCGGTACCCTTCCTAACCTTTATGGCATGTTGATTGGTTGGTAATTAGATTAATTCTGTTGTTTGCTTTGTCTCCTGGGCATGGTTTGGTGATGGAATCCATTCTAATTCATATACCTTTCATCTCTTGAATACCATATCAACGGTAGTTCAGTTAATTTTCCTGATTTTTAATCCTGGCATAAGATCTCCCTGATCTCTACAAGTGGATCCTCTGAATCCCTAGTTTTCATTCTTTGATCTTTCCTAGAGTTTTAGATTAATTATTTCACCATTATTCCTCAAATCAAAATTGGTTTAGATTTCATCTTAGCCTAGTTCTAGATCTGGTTATTTTTAGAAAGCGTACAGGTTTCAGTCCCTGTGGATTCGACCTCGGTCTTACCGAGTTTTATTACTACATCACAACCCTATACTTGGGGAGTGAACAATTGGATCGACAGTAATAGCTTGATCGATCTTCCCCTTTTAGGTTCTCGATTCACTTGGACGAACGATAGGTTGAATCCAATTCTGTGTAGATTGGATCATTTTATTATCTCCACTGAATGGCTGACCCTCGAGCCTTCCACCTTCCAGTCGATTCTTCCCAGGACAACTTCTAACCACTGGCCTTTGATCTTATCGGCTGAGGAGGCAGACTGGGGCCCGAAGCCATTTCGATTTAACATCGCTTGGCTTCATGTGACAGGATTTAAATTGATGGTCGTCGATTGGTGGAAAGAAGCTCAGCATCAGGGCTACGTGGGCCATAGACTTTGTTGCAAATTAAAGTTCCTGAAAGACAAATTCAAGCTATGGTCTAAAGAGGAAAAACACCGATCGGAGCAGGAGCTGGATTCGATTCTTATGGAAATCCAGAAGATCAACACTCAAGCTAAAAGTAGCCCCATGTCATCCCAGACTCTACCGACCAGAATTCAGTTAGTTTAAGCTCTTTCAGCAAAAATGTATCAGCAGGAAATCTCCTGGAAGCAGAAAGCCTGTGCGAAATATGGATCAAGGAAGGTGATAGGAATATGAGATATTTCCACAATATCGCTTCAATACAAGCCAAGGTTAACCGCATCAGTTGTATCACATTAGATGGGAGATGGACTGATGACATAGACACGATCAGTAGATCTGTAGTTTCTTTTTTTCAAAGCCTTATTTAGAAAGAGAGTTGGGCCAGACCGCATTTGGACAATCCTTCCTTTCAAAAGCATCAGCGATGAAGATGGTAGGTTTCTGGAGTCCCGATTCTCAAGGGAAGAAGTCTATAATGCCGTGACGGAGCTGGTTGGCAACAAGTCTCCTAGCCCAGATGGCTTTCCCATCTTCTTTTTTCAGGTGTTCTGGGACCTCCTCTAGGAGGAAGTTCTGGCCTTCTTCAATAAATTCTTTAAAAGAGGAAGATTATCAAAAAAACATTGGTGCCACTTTTATTGCATTGATTCCGAAACGCCCGGGAGACGATGAGTTCAAGGATTATAGACCAATCAGTCTCATTGGCAGTTTGTCTAACAGCTTGAAGAAAGTAATTGGCTCAATTATAAGTCCAAATCAATGTGAGTTTATTCCAGGAAGACAAATTACAAACACTGCTCCTATTGCCAGTGAATGCCTTCATTCCAGCTATCAATTGAAAAAGAAGTTCATCCTCTGTAACTTGGATATGGAGAAGGTGTATGATCACGTCGATCGGGAATTCCTTCTCTACCTGATGAAGTGGATGGGTTTCGGAGATCTCTGGAGAAAATGGATCGAGGAATGCATCAGTTCTGCTTTCTTTTCTGACATTTTAAATGGATCTCCGAAAGGATTTTTCAAAAGCTCTCGCGGCCTTAGACAAGGAGATCCCCTCTCCCCTTTCCTCTTCCTCATCATCGGCGAAGCTTTATCTGCCATGCTCTTGAAAGCTCAATCGGAAGACATATTTAAGGGAATTCAAATGAAAGGTGTGAAAGATCCGATATCCCACGTCCAATTTGCGGACATCATCCTGATCTTCTCTGAAGCTACTTTTGAATCCGTTGTCAATCTGCATATGGCGATCAGATGTTTTGAAGCCGTTGCAGGTTTGAAGGTGAATCTATCTAAATCCAAAATATACGGGGTCAATCTAGATGTCCAGGAGACGACAGCTCTAGCTGACCTTATGGGATGTGCTCTAGGATCCCTTCTAACCATTTTTGTTGGCCTTCCATTGAGTATTGGGCAGCCCAATAAACGGCAATGGGAGAAAGTTCTTTAGAGATTTCGTTACCGTTTAGCTGGGTGGAAGTGTCGTCATCTTTTCATTGGTGGGAGACTCACACTTATTAAAGCCACTCTGTCCAACCTCCCCACCTATTTCATGTCCCTTTTTCAGTGCCCAACTGCGGTCCTCAAGTCCATCGACAAGCTCAGGAGTAACTTCCTCTGGAGCAGTATGGAAGATAGGAAGAAGTTCAATCTGATGAAATGGAGGGAAGTTTGTAAACATTTTAAAGAAGGTATCAAAGATCTCAATCTGATGAATTGGGCCCTTTTAGGTAAATGGATTTAGAGACTTGGCTTTGAAAAGGATAGTCTATGGAATATTATCATTAAAGGAAAATATGGGAAATTGAAAGGAGGCTAGTGGACGACCGACTCATCCCTATATAGGGCCTCGACGATATGGAGAGGAATCAGTCGGCTGAAAGAAGAGGTCACCCATATGATTGGTTTTGAAGTGGCCAGGGGAGACAATATTCGGTTCTGGCAGGACATTTGGATAGGGGACATGCCTCTGAAGGACAAATTCCCTCCCATCTACCGGGTGGCAAGCAAGAAGAACAATTACATAGCTGAAAACTATTCCCTGGTAGCTGACAAGGTTATTTGGAATATCCCATGCAGAAGGAATCTTCAGGATTGGGAAATTGATCATTACATGGAACTGATGCAGCTCATCCAAACCGTCTCCCTTAATCAGGCCCGCAACGACAGCATCACGTGGAAAGCTGATAAATCATACGTTTTTATGGTGAGGTCATTTTTCAAAATCTTATCAGCCAACAATGGTACCGCCCCATCTCAACATCCCCATTTCATTTGGAAATACGCTGCTCTTCCAAAGCTTCAGGTTTTCAGCTGGCTGGTAGGGAACAATAGAATTCTCACCCTAGATAACCTTAGGAAAAAAAGGAATGATTCTGCCGAATGTCTGCTTATGCTGTATGTCCTCTGAAGAATTGGTGAACCACTTGTTGATCCACTGTCCTTTCGCCTATACTGTCTTGACTGCTTTTCTTTCTTGTTTCAAAATTAGTTGGTGTTTTCCTGAGGATGTGGACATGCTCCTTAAAGCTTTGCATGGGGTCAGATTAGGCAAATTCAAATCTAGGATCTGGCGGATAGGAATTTTGGTGGTTTGGTGGGATCTGTGGTTAGAAAGGAACAAGAGATGTTTTCCGAATGAAGCAAAGCCCTCCCACTTAGTTTCCTCCTATGTCAAATGTTTCATTGCATAATGGGTGTCCCATAGGGAAGGGACCAATGTAGATTTTTCTTTTCTTCTGTCTTAAGGGTCTACCGTCTCAGCAGACCCCTTCTTTTGTGTTTTTCCTTTTTATTAGTACAAGTTATCTTTCAAAAAAAAAAAAGGAAAAGAAAAGGAAGAAGTTATAGAAGGAAGAAGAAATAGGAGAAGAATCACACCATATAATTTAAAGAAATTGCTTTCTAATTTTTATTTTATTTTTTCTAATCTTTTATCTTCTTTCATTTTCTTGTAATTGGATCATGGTTTCTTCGCATTTTCATTTAGGTGGCTAGAAATTGGACAGGCATTTTTCAAATTTTCTGCATTTTCTTTTATTTCCCCTGCTTGATCTCTCTTCTTCTGTTCCATTTGGTCTTTTCTCAGCAACTGATAGAAAGTGGGTTCTGTTTCTTTTTCTTCGCAGAGGAAGATAATATGGCAGTTGCTGGCAAATTCCGTTGCTGGGAAGACCTGATACCAGATGCTCTTGGGCTGATCTTCGACCATCTCTCTCTTCAAGAGATCTTGACCGTTGTTCCAACGGTCTACAAGTCTTGGGCTATAACAGTTTCAGGGCCTTACTGCTGGCAAGATATAGACATTGACGAATGGAGCCTCCAGCGTAAGCCAGAGCAACTGGATCAAATGCTTCAAATGCTTGTCACCAGAAGCTGCAGTTTCGTTCGTCGGCTCTCTGTCTCCGGCCTCCCCAACGATGTCGTCTTCTCTTTCATCGCTGACCAGTAAGTGAAAACACTACCATCAGGATCACATTTCCTCAGTTCGAGATTTCTATAGTTCCTTTTAGTTAAACTACAATAGGGTTCTTAGATTCATAGATTGTTGTTCTGGGTGTTTGTTTCATTGTACTACTGTTGTTTTGTATTGTTTCATGAAATGCAAAGTACAGGGACCTTTTTTTAATTACATTATGCTTTATTCTCTTCATGTGCCTTTAAAATTTTGGTGATGAGGAATGGCAATGGTAATCAAGTGTTGGAATTTGGGCATGATGTATGAATGCACTGAAAGATGTATGAATGCACCAGCATGAGTTTTGGCCCATGCCACACTGACTGAGGTGCAACATTCTTTATATGTGTGGAATTCTAGTCGGTCATCCAAGCCATCGGTATGATGCATGCTTAAAGTTTGACTGAGGATGCTTCAAAGATCCCCAAGATTGTAAGATTCCATCATCCAAACAATGGTCAATATGAAGAGGAAAGAAAAACCAAATCATATTTTTTCTGCATGCACTAGTTTCTTTTATTGTTGAATCTAGAATTTTTATATGAATTGATCTATCAGGGTATGTACTAGCCATGCCCTAGCAATGGTAAGCGACGCTCTAGGCATACTTTTAGCTACAAATATTATCTGTAGCTGTATGTACAATTTGCTACAGAAAGTGTTCCTATGGATTTTGTCTGCAGCTATTGTAATCTATAGCTACGAATTAAATCCATAGCTATTCCTACAGCTACAGTCATTCTACGGACTATAACCGTAGCTATATGTTTAGCTACGGTTTTTATTCGTAGCCTTTACCCCTTTTCTGGTAGTGTAAATGAAAAAAATAATTAGTTGCGAATGGGTTTATTAAATCAAATATAACAGTGATGGCACTATAAAAAGGAATAATGCTAGATTTGTAAAAAGTAAAATAAAATTACTTAGACTTATGGTATTGAATATCAAGAGATATTAACACGAATAACTAAGATGAGCTCTCTACGCATGTTATTATCTTCTGTTGCTAATCAAAGGCGGCCTTTGTATTAATTACATATGAAAAATGCCTTTATACATGGAGATCTTCATGGGAAAGTGTGCATGAAATAGCCTCTTGGACATCTCTGAGAGGAAAGCATAATTTAGTATGTAAGTTAAAGAATGCAATTTATATATTTAAATAGTTGTGAAGGGATTGGTTTGAAAAACTAGCGTATGCCTTAATTTCTTTGGGGTATGAATAAAGTGGAGTCGACTACACAATGTTTATAAAAAATGGTGATTATCATATTATATATTGATGATATTATAATACTAGAAATGACGATCTATCCATCTTACAGCTAAAGCATAATTTTAAAATATGATTTGACATAAAATGCCTTAAATTTTTGGATTACTTTTTTGTTATAGAAGTGTTATCTAAAAAGAGAAATTCCTTATGATAGAGGAAATAAGCCTTAGACTTCCTCAAAGAGAAAGAAAAGTTAGCTATAAAGCATACTGATACTTCAACTAACTGTAATATTCGTCTTATTGAGAAAATGAAAAACCTTGTTGAGGTCATTGGGTGGTATCAACAACTAGTTGGACATCTCATATATCTCATTATTACCTATCCAAATATTGTTCAAACTGTTTCTCTGGCCAGTTAATTCATGCATAGCCCATCCTCCATCCTTATGGAAGTTGTTGATGCAGAAATCCAGTTAACCCTTCTTGGACCTTCGAGTACTTGCACACGAAGAAGACAAGACCTTGGCTGCAACAGGGGAGCCTCCGATGCGTAAGTCAAACAGAGAATCTGGGTTTAATAAAGTGTAAGGTTTTTCATGTGTAGAGTTATGTGTACCTTTCACCATTAGAGATACTCCTATTTATAGTTGAAAGGAGGCAATGGCGTAGAGGGCAATCTCCCTATTTAGTAGGGGCGTGTTGTAGAGGAAATCGTATCCCTAACATATCATTATCTACAATTAACATACCGCATGCTTCATCATTGTTATTATTATCCGTTGATCATTGTGGGTAATCCATCGATCAGATCATCCTAAAGTTTGAGGCCTTGATGTATTTGGCCTTAGAAAAAATGAGATCTGAACAGATCTGAGCTTACACCACTGGATATCTCTACAATGATCTCTACGACACGAGATTTTGGCACAAAACCTTCATCTAAACATCGGAACTTTCCATAGATTAAAACAACGAACATGCGGCTGATCAGCCCCTTTTTATGCATTCCAAAAATAAGGATCGTTACAATGGCCCCTAGATGGATTGTATTTAACCCAAAACCTATTTAATCTATTAAAAATTAGATAATTGCATGTTTGTAAGCTCACTTTCATAGCACACTTGCGGCTTGAAATTACCTCAATTTTTAACCCCAAGTGTATATTTTAATGAGCTTATTACAATAACTATCTATAATGTTACACATATATGTCATTTTGAAATATTGTAGATGATTTAGTTAATTAAATTCAGACTAATACACTCTAATGCTTTCATAACATTGAGCATTAAACAAAAACTTTGGATTGCAGTGCATTCCAATTACAGAATGCCAAGGAATCCAATGGACTCCAAACACAAGCAATTAAACAAATGAGTTCTTAGTGAAACTAGGTAGAAGACACTTGTATGCAAACCATCAAACACCAGTCTCTTTATTCCATACAATAGTTATACACGTGCAGGCTATCTGCTACACGCTTGAGGAAACTGGATATACAACATTATACAAACCTTCAAACACGGTTCTCTTTATTCCACACGAGCTAGATAACGTGCAGAGTAGTACCCGCTACACGCTTGGAGAACCTAGGTAGAAAACTAATATGCAAACCTTCACACACAATTATATCTTTATTCCATGAAATAGATAGACAACGTGCAGATCACCCACTACGCCTCATTGCCTGCAGCCGCATCATTGTCATGGTAGTGGATGTGCGGTTGTTGATAGAACCCTAGAATGCCAAACGCTAGTACGCACGGATTCACTGCTTCTGGCGAGTTCAATGTCTGGATGAAATTGCTGAATGCGCCGAATGCCTTTGACGTATCGCCGTTTGGATGCACTTCCACCGATTCCTGGTTCGCCTTCGAGCTGCTGATCAGCGTATTAGAGTTGAGTGAGATGCCTGCAGCTCCCAATTTCCGATCAACATTGTATTTCCGATCAACCTTGTAAGGCCTAAGGAGATTAGAAGGAATGGTTTTCCGGCGGCAGTTGGGCCCGGGATCAGGGACGTTGCATTGAACCTGAGCATTCTCTTTGAAGAGGCCACCGCTGTATGACGAGTCGCATATGAAGAAGATGATTGCCTTGTCCGGCAACCGATTCATTATAGGCAGGAGGTTCGCACCTGGAAGGGGATTCGGTTCATGTTAGTTGCAGTATTTTTACAAAAAGGGCATTTCAAACACGAGTGGTGTTACGTATGCACGGATCGGATCCTATACAACACCTGTTGTACGTGTTGTGAGTCTGGCATGTAATACGCCCACAAGGTGAGTTCAATTTTGGGATGTACGGTGAACATTAGAAGGCACATATTAAGGCATGATCCAAAAAATGAAGCAGATCAAAATCTCAGATGGACCATAGTGAAAGAAACAGTGTAATTACTTTTTTTTGGGCTAAAAAAGCTTTGGATTAAGATGATATTTGTGTGGTCTTTTCATCTAGGTCTGTGACCTTATCAATATATGTTGGATGGAAAATAAACACTCCTGTGGAATCTATAAAGGTTTTTATTGGTGTGGATTCAATCGAGACTGTTTCCTTATATGGTGTGGTCTGTCAACTTCATTTTTTGGATCATGCACTAAAGTGAGCTTTTAAAATGGTTGGACGGTGTGGATTTAACATACATAAATCATTGTAAGACCTACAGTCAGTGTCCCACCCACCTCGGTGAATTCCACGCCTGAGATTTTGTGCAACCACGTGTACCATTGTGTCGATGATACAGAACTCTTAAATATGAAACAAGAGAAATTATTTATACACCATCATTATATGTAAAGTCGTTCGATCGCCACCCTATATTCCCAAATGGATATCGAGGCAGTGGAGTGTCTCTCGTAAGACAATATCACACCATCTTTTGTCCATTGGGAATGGACGGTGGAACGCAGACTATGCATCCACTATCAGAACATTTCTCAAATTTCATTCATCCTAACCTGTAATGGGAATGAGATCGGAAGGAACGATCGCAGGAATGCTCCCGTTAACCAGCGCCCCACCCCCACTGAAGTAGAATAACAATACGTCTCCCGGCTTAGCTGCATCGACCATCTTATTAAGTGCATCTATAATATTAGAAGACGTGGGCTTCGTCTCCGTCTCATCAGTCAAGATCATAGTTTTCTCGTCCTTAAAGCCGAAGCGTTGACTGATCACGGCGTGCATGGCATTCGCGTCATTTATGCACCCATGCAGTTTGTGTTCTACGGGTACGGTGGGGTTGTTGGAGTAGTTGCATCCCACAGCGAGGGCGCAATGACTTTTATTTTTATTATCACTACTCCCACCACCCGCCATGATTTTCTCACTTTGATGAAATGCACTGATCTAAAATCTAGTACACAACTTCTCTGATCCATATCTCTAACAACATCAGCTTATATAGGCCATTCTCATTAGTAAATTACTTAAATGCCCTCACCTGTCACCTACTCTATTGATATAAACACTTAAATGCAATCCAATTGACTGATGTAGACCATCATCCATTAGGTCTAACATACATTTCATGTGGTACCATGCAAATATTACATCAATTTGACATTTACAACCCCATCATCATCACCCTTTAATATGGACGGCGCATAAGTCCAATCTACAATTTGATAGATTGGGGCCACTATAGATTTCTTATCTACCTAAAGAGTCACTTTTCTCAGGCCATCCTAACCTATTCACATATTGCTCGGAAAATGGATAGCTACAAAATAAGGAAAAGTACAAAATAAGGAAAAGTCAAAGATAGATTGGATCATTCAATCAGTGCCATTTTTAGATAGTATCCAGTAAAATATATTCTGGATTTAATAGACAGTTTAGATGGATCTATCAATGGATTGGACTGTTCAAATGACTGAATGCATATAGGAGCACCAAAACTTGTAGTGCTCTAATGATAGATTAAAAAATGAAGATTTTTTGGGTGCTGGATTAAATTTCCGGGATATGACTGATGGTTGGCTCTGATACCAGACACGGACTTTCTTTCCCACATGCAGAGGGTGTGCACTTTAAAATGGCACCGGAGCGATTGCCATTTGTATGCCTCTCGTCCACGGATGGATGGAACGTGGATATGTAGTTGAGAGTGGATTAGGTGAGACCACGGCCTCAACCAACAAGGTGTGGCCTGGCCTTGGGACTCACCTTAATGTATGTATTATCATACATCTATGCCGTTCATATGTTTTTCTGGCTCATTTTAATGTATTTACTTAAAAATGAAGCAGATCCAATTTTTAGGAGAACCATACCATAGGAAGCCATGATGACTGAATGCATGCCATTAAAAAATTTATATGGCCCACTATAATGTTTATTTTTCATCCAACCTGTTCAGTACGTCACATGGAAATGGATGAAGGGAAAAAACAAATATCAGCTTTCATCCACAGGAAGTTTTTAATGGTAAATCATCATTGTTTCATGTGAGGTGATTCATCTGAGATTTAGATCTACTTCATTTTTAGGCTCATGCCCTAAAATGAGCTGGGACAATAGATGGACGGCGTGGATATGTACATCAAAGCCGTATGATCAGTGCAGCGCTGTGTTAGTTGAGGCCGAGGAGCCCGTAATCCGCTCTGCATGTCCTGACTTCAGGAAATGAGCCGCGCTATGTGTACAACACACCACCGACTTAGGTGAGTCGGTGGTGTGGTTACGTGTGTTGCGAAGACGAGCGCTGACGTGCCTCAAACTCCTGCATGTATGAACGATTCAAAGGATATCAAAGTTATATGAGCCTATTATGGTGCATTTATTATATCTATACTGTTCATTCATTTGGTGAGATTATTTTAGAGAATTATTCAAAACATGAGTCATATCTAAAGCTTAAATAGATCACACAACAAATACCAGTGGGAGAATGATTCTCACGGTTAAAGCATTTATAGGACACACCATAATGTTTATTTTCAATCCAATCAATTCATAAGGTTACTCACATTATTTTCAATCCAATTAATTCATAAGGTTACTCATGATGGGATGAAAAGGGCAAAAAAAAAAATCATATTGATCCAAAACGTTTGTAGCCACTAAAAGGCTTTCAATGGTAGACGTTCAATCTCTCATTAATTTTTGTAGTGTGGTCCACTTAATATTTGGATCTGTGTTATTTTTCAGCTCAAGCACTGTAACGAACTTGCCAAATGTACGGACAGTTTTAATATAACATATTAACTGATGGTGGGAACTGCAGAACTTAGTGACGTCAATACAGCAGCTCGGTGGGGTGTGGTACGTTAGGCAATCCGCCCCCGCGCTAGGGTAGGTCCCGCAGGGAAATCGAATTTCCTACTGAGTTACTCAGTAGGATAAGGGTGTACCGAGTAAACTCAGTTGGGCCCACCTTGAATGTAAGTTATCTATTGATACTGTTCATTCGTTTTTTCATATAATTTAAGGGGTTTATCCCAAAATTGAAGCATATCAAAAAATTAGGTGGACTATACTATGAGAAAAATGGGGATAATGATTTCCAACATTGAAACCTTGCTAGGCTCTATAGTGATGTTATTATTCATCCAACCTATTCATAGGATCATACAGACATGGATGAACGGAACAAAAACAAATATAAGTTTAATCCAAAACTTCTGTAACCCCCAAGAATGGGTGGACTTTCAATTCAACTGTTTCTGTGGTGTGGTCCATTTAAATAATGTATATGCTTCATTTTTTGTCTAAAGTGCTAAAATTATCTGTTAAAATAGGTGGACAGAGCAGATAAAATACGTAAATCATGGTGGACCTTACAGAATTTACTCGGTATGCTAAGCGTAGTGGGTTTACTCACTACGTCGCAGGTGCTTTTGGCAAACAGGCATATGTAGACATGGAAAAACGGATCACCCCCATTTTTGAGCTTATAAAATCCTAAAACAACGTGGAAAAACGGATCACCCTCGTTTTTGAGCTTATAATATCCTAAAACAACATGAAAAAACAGTTGAATAAAACCCATATATCATGGTGGCCCCGCAGAGGCCCTTCCTTTTCCGTCGACACCGAGGTAGGATGCAATCTGCAGCATCCGTTCTTACTCTATTATTAAATTTAGCAATATTACTTAGACAGCTCACTTGAGAGAGACAGCAGGATCTAAAAGTCTTGTGTTCTGACTCCACGCCTTCTTTATTAAAAGCTGTTTTATTATGAAAACTGAACTCAGTATTTTTTAATATTTTTTTTATAAGAAAGTTATTCTAAAAATAATATTTATTATCTTTTTCTCTATAATTTTTTTTTAAAAAAAAGTTTGGAATATTTTTACTAGTTGAGATTTGAATATATATATATATATATATATATATATATATATATATATATATATATATATATATATATATATATAGCATGCTTACCTATGCACGTGGGCACCTTTGCACACGTGTCATAGGAGTCGAATCCGAATAGTCCATAAGATGAGGAATCTCATGAAACCTCAGGGGGTGAATTTTCACCCTGATCTAAGATTCTATTGAGACATAGCAAAGAGAAATGCAAATTAAGGGAAGAAACTGTTTGCATTTTTCATGGCCCACTGAAGTTGTGGTTCAAAGTAAAAATTGGTACTAAGAGGTTTAATGAGGCTCTGCTTCACGTGGACCATTCAAATTTTCGAGACTCATCACGCATGACGAGTTCTCAAAAAAGTTAGTAGGTCGTCCATGGTCGCAAGTGAGCGTTTCGGTGTGTGTGTGTGTATATATATATATTTCATATTTGGGGCCATCCCATTTGTATATACACACCACCATATATTGAAATATATAAGAAAATCAATCAATTATATTCTCTAAATTCATTTTGCATCCTTCAAAATTTTTTTGGTTCTTTCATTTTTTTTAAAGAGAATCTAAAATATTTTTCATAAAAGGATTTTAAAAAATCTATTAACTCCATCGGTATGCAGTCCCATCTTTCCCACTAATTTCTTAATTTTTATGCTATCTAATTAAGCCCATATGAGTGGTGGGTCATACCAAAAGATCACCAAATAAACAATCGATAGCCCAAGATAGTGAACAGATTAAATCTTTATAAGAGACTAACACTTTTTAATACAGAAAAATTACTTTTGCAAAAAAAAAAAAAAAAAAGAAAATAACTTTGAAACCCTTACAGTGTGCCAGGGATCATACGCAGGCACTACCAAATTGCTTAGATACTGCATAGGTGAGACAAAAAAAAAGTCAAACTAACAAACTATCTATTTCAGTTTAGTTGTATCATGAACCAACATATATATGAGCTGCACATACGATAATCAGATTTTTAAAGGACATTTAGTGGACGGTTAAAAATGAAAAATATCCCATTATCCATTTTCAGAAAAATAGAAAGAATCCATGAATCAAACGTTAAGATTGTTCAAATCATTTTATTTTGAGACCGTGACTTGGAGTAAATGGGCTCCATAGTATCATTAGTTTAATTTTTTAATGTATGTCACGTGTACAATTTTCACAACAAGAAATCGCACCTTTAGCGACGAAAATTATCGTCGCTAAAAGTAAAATTTTCGTAGCTAAAACTTTTTGGCGACGAAACGTTTCGTTGCCAATATACCGAGAATGACAGGGCTTTTAGCGATGGAAACATTCGTCGCTAAAAGTGACTTTTTAGCAACGAAACTTTTCATCCCTAAAAAACGTTTAAAAAACTTTAAACGATGACCGTTTTCACCGCTAAAAGTAATCTAGAAAACTTTTAGGTACGAATATTTTTGTCGCGAAAAAATAAGTATTGAACTTTTAGCGACGATAGATTTCGTTGCTAAAAAATACGGAAAAAACTTTTTGCGATGAATTGTTTTGCCGCTAAAATTTTTTTTTAAACTTTTAGCGACGATATATTTCGTTGCTAAAAATAATTATAAAGCTTTTCGTGACGAACATTTTCATCACTAAATATACGTGTTAAACTTCTAGCGACGATATTATTTCATCGCTAAATATACGTGTAAAACTTTTCGCGAAGAACATTTTCGTCACTAAATATATGTGTTGTGACTTGTAGCGACGATAGTTTTCGTTGCTAAAAAAATGACCTAAAACCTTTAGCGACAAAAATTTTTGTCGCTAAAAATAATTTCTTTAACCTTTAGTGACGAAAATTTTCGTCGCTAAAAGTCTTTTTTTAAAAAAAAAATATTCCAGTACGAAATTCCTGATATACACCTATTCTTGATGTACACTTGTTATATAATATATTTCATCATATGCACATTCACATTCATCTAAACCCAAACTGCTAAATCCATCCAAACACAAATATATCTTATCCACATCACATTCCTTCACGCATAAATACACATAAGTTTAAACATCATAAATAAAATATAAAAAATCACGAAGATGAAGGTAAAGATGTGGGGCATCGGTGAGTAAGAGTGCAATGAGAGCCTGAAACATCTCTATCATCTGTCGCTCATACGCCACCCACATCTCCTCCATCTGCCTCGCCTGCTCCTCCTCCCTCTGCCTCTCCAGCTCCTCCATCCTCCTCTCCTGCTCCTCCCTCTGCCTGTCAAGCTGCTCTCTGATGTCATGGACGACAATTCGTAGTTGTTGAACCTCTCTCTCTTTGATATCAGCTCGGCGTACGATGCTATCGCCAATGACGATGGAACGGGTGGAGGCAGCTCTAGCGGGTGCCGTGAGCTTAGCACGATGGCCAAACCCACACACATATTCAGAACGGGTGCCAAGCACTTGACTCAAGATCTCTGGCTCGCTCCGCTGAGTACCATCGGGAGTGGGCTGACTGTGCAAGGTGTTATCTCCTCCTGTAATGAAAACATATGAATTTTCATAATAATGATATTATTATAATTTAATGCAATTAAATTTTACAATGTAAGGATTTTACCCAAATCTCGCTGGCTATAGGATGTATCAAAGATCCCGTCTCCTGCCGACAGTGAGTCCTTTTGTAGAAGTCTCTTGATCGTCCGGCTCCCCCGGCGATGTGAATCTCATTGTCAATCGAAAGGACAATAGACTTAATATAAATGCATAGAAAGAATATATAAATGTAATAATTACCAGTAATTTCTTACTATGTCGTGACGAAGTCGTACAAATGACTTTGAACCAGCTACATGGTTCACTGCCAACTTTTTCCTATTGTCAGAATTTATTTTGCTCTTCTTCTGAACACATTATTCATAATACATTGTTATTAATTGTGAATTTAATTATTGCGTTAAGATATTGTAAATATGTAAATATTACCTAAAAAGAATCAGACGAAAACCTATCGCAGAGTATCTGCCAGTCCTCATCGGTCACGTGCGGCAGTGCGGACTGTGCGGCCTCCTCGTAGCTCACGCACCGCTTGTACTGCTGGTGTAACTTACAGCGGTAATCCTTGAACCACTCCTTCATCATGTTGTCGACGGCATAAGAGATGTGCGGAACACTCAAATCGAAGTCAAATTTATCCTGCAATTTCGTAAATAATAGATTAAGGCAATAAACTTATTAAGATAATAACTTAAGAGTAAATAAACTTTCATAAATAAATTTTAATTTACTAAAATTTACCTAAAGACGCTGATGGATGAGTTGCCGCACATCATCTATCACGTCTGCCCAACGGGGGGTGGTGGGGGGGATCAGAGATCGGCATAAGACACCGACCTCCGACGTAAACAATCTGGCATTGTTCCCAACAGGTATAATGCAGTCCTGTGGTAACTCTACCGTCACCCTATCCTCATGCATAAGTCGCTCTAAAAGCAACCCACGTGTGGGTCCACGTCCTCGTCGGCTGGTCGACGACGCTGTTGCAAAAGAAATATATAAGTAAACATAAACAGAAGTCATTAAAAGAAATACATGTCTAGACTTACATGCAGTGCCTGGTGTATGTGCGACTGAGGGATCAGATGCCTGCGATGCAACATGTGACGGCGATGCTGTCTCCCTCGCATCACGGGTAGAAGGGATAGATCTAGTGTGCGAACGACGTGCTCTCCCACCTGGTGCCATCTGTAAGTGTTATGGTCTCATACTCCTTTGATTGTCAAATTTTGATGTGTCAAAACATTTATCTGTGTCTTGTGCTTGTATGATGATTTATATGAATTAAAGACACTGCATAAACACTTCAAGAAGCTACAAGTTGAACTTTTCAAGAAGTTACATATTGAAGTTCAAGAAGCTACATGTTGAAGTCTCAAGAAGCTACAATGTTGATGTTCAAGTCTTAAGAAACAACTCATGACTTCAAGACTAATAAGCAATGCATGAAGTAGTTGTTATGCTGATGAAGATCTCAAGTTTGAAGCTACAACAAGTTCAAGATCTCAAGCCTGATATGGTTCAAACAATCTACATTCGTTGAATGGCTGAAGTTCAATGTCCATACGACATGATTCAGTTTGAATGACCTTAGGTTGACCCTTTAAATAGGTCACTTTGGATACATAAATTAAATATTTATTTTACATAAGTTTGGTCTATTCTACGACCACCCTAGCTCTTGTTCGACCAATCCCGCATTGGTTCGACTACCCAAGAAATTCCACGACCAGTCCTAGGTAGTTGAAGATTTTTCGAATTTTTGGTACGCCCACGACCATCCCGGAGGTCCTTCGACCGGTCGTAGGTGTGGCTTCGACTCGTCCACGACCATCGTGGAGCTACGACTCAAAGTCCAAAGAACGTAATCTATGGTCCTACGACCAAATCATAAGATCTACGACCGGTCGTTGGTGACCCACGACCGGTCGTAGGCTTACTCACGACCGGTCGTGGAACGACTTTCAAAGATCGCGCTTAATTTTTCAAAAATTAGAGATACGACCAATCGTAGGTTTCTAAGACCAAATCGTAGGAACGATTTTTGCTTCTATAAATTGAACACGAAATTCGAGTTTTCACACTTCAACTCTATTCAATTCAAGAATTTTCAAGTGATCACTCGAGATAAGTCTCTGTTTATTTTAAGCTACATTGTGCTTATTTAATATTCCTTTTTGCTAGCTTATTTAATTTGATTTTGTTTCTATATTCCAATCTTATTTGAAAAGAGGAATTATCTTATTCCTTCTTCTTGGAATCAAAATCAAATATAGCTACTACCAAACGAGTTAAATCTAAAATCTATTAGAATTTAGAACCTTATGAATGAGAGTATTGGAAATTGAACTTTGACATTCAATCATCTACTCCGATTGGTTCTACCGGTCCGCTACAAAAAGAAGAAATCCGGTATTTTACAATTACAGTAAAATTTATTTAGTTTTGGTTTTGTTTGAGGTTAAGCTTTAAAATCTCATTGTATCTTGGTTTTGTTTGAGGTTGAACCAGAAAAAATCTCATTGTATTGGTTGTCCGAGGAAAACCAAAACTTCGAAAAGAGGGGTTTTTGAATTGTGTAAGCCCAAGTGAAAAAGACACAATTGTAAAGGTTTTTGGTGAACTGAAAAACCTATTTGATAGTGAACGCTAATATCCCCCGTGTGAGGATATTAGAGTGGAGTAGCTTTTTGTGTGGCTGTTGGAAAACAGTTGGTGTACACACAGAGAACCACTATAACTATTTGCCTTGTGGATTGAATGCTTGCTTAATTTTCATATCTTTTATCATTCGATTGTGTGGAATGTACAAGTGGATGTGAATGTTGTAACTATTTACATTTCAAGCAAGTGTGGGGATTGTTGTAATAATTTAGATCTATACTTCTGCATTTAATTTCAATTCCTTGCTATTTCATTTACTTATATTAAAATTGAGTCCTTGATCCAAAAGAGGTTCTAGAAATAAGGTTGTCCTACCATAAGCCCTTGTTTATTATGGCATAAGGTTGTCCTTAGAACTGAATTTGTATCAATCTCTCAATACTTATTTATCAAGGTGATTTAAAATTTAGCATTGTGAATTGATTCATATTGTAAGGCTATTGGTTTAATTTATTTCCGTTAATTTTATTTTAAATTTGGCATAGTCCTATTCACCTCCCCTCTAGGACATATAGCTTGGCCTTTTCAAGTGGTATCAGAGCCTAATAGCTCATTTTTGTTGCTTTTTATTTGGATTTATTTCCTGAGCTAACGATCTAAGCTATATAAAAAGATGTCAAATTTTGATAGCCTTTCAGTTACTAGGCCTCCACCCTTTGATGGCTCTAACTATGCATATTGGAAAGCCAGAATGAGGATCTTCCTCAAATCAATGGATGAAAGTGTGTGGCAAGCCACAGTGACTGAATGGAAACCTCCTATCATGGAAGTAACTGGTGTTGATGGTTCAAAATCTATGAAAATTACACCGTATTACCAATGGACCACACTTCAAAAAAATGAGAGTAGTGCTAATGCTAAAGCACTAAATGCAATCACTTGCGCACTATCACCGGATGAGTTCAAAAGAATCATATCCTGTGATACTGCAAAGCAAGCCTGGGATATTTTAGAAATGACACACGTAGGTACATCAATTGTCAAGAAATCTAAAGTTCAACTCCTCACAACTAAATTTGAAGAAATTCATATGGAGGAAAATGAAATGTTTATGGACTTTTACACTAGATTGAATGACATTGTAAACTTAATGTGGGGTCTTGGCGATAAGATCCCGTAGAAGTAAAGTGTGTGCAAAATACTACGCTCTCTTCCCGAACGGTTCAATTCTAAGGTAACCGCAATCCAGAACTTCGTGATACGGACAATATGAAGGTAGAAGAATTAGTTGGTTCTTTACAAACCTATGAATTAAGTTTTAAAGCTCCTAAAGGTAAATCTATTGCTTTGAAGTCATCTAAAAGTATTACTCAAGAAAATTCAGATTCAGAAAAGTCTGAAGATGATATGGCCATTTTGGCGAAAAGGTTTTATAAGATTTTCAAAAGTAAGAAAAGAGTCGAATTTCAAAAGGCAAATGAAAAGAAACGTTCCAAACCTAACTCTAAAACTTGGAAATCATTGAAAGATAGTCAATGCTACAACTGTCAAGAATATGGGCATTTAGCAAACAAATGTCCTAAAAAACAGATCCAAAAGGAAGGGTATGTTGGCTACTTGGGATGAATCGTCGATTAAGCCTCTTCAATCGAAAAATTCAGAAACCGAGTCGGGCAGTGAACTTAAGGCCCTTATGACTCTAGCCAAGTTTACCTTTTCCGATCACGATGATTCAACAAGTGAAGAAAATTTGGATAGTGATCATGAATATGATGAAGATCTTCAAGATGCTTACAATGCCTTACATAAGGAAAGTTGTAAAATTGCTGTTAAACTTAAACTTCAAAAAGAAAAGTTTTTTAAACTTAAAGAATGTTTTGAAACCCTTGTTTTAGAAAAATCCCAAATTTCAGATTGTTTTGAAAAATCAAAGTATGATCTGGTATTCAAAACCTCCCTAATTGAAAAATTGAAATCTGAAAATGAGAAACTTAAAAATGAAGTATCTTCTCTTCTGAGTTTGAAGGACACATGGAGATATGCCCAAGGTGATCCAAAATTAGAAAAATTATTATCCGGATCAAGAAAATGTGGCGATCGATCCGGGTTGGGCTATGATAAAAACACATCTCCTAAACAGAAGAATACTCCTTCCAATTTTGTGAAAGGAGAGACTTCTAACTCAAAAGGAAAAGGTACCAGTCAAGTTTTTTCTAAAAATACAAAAACTCTTCAAAAACACAAAAGCAGCTATATAAATTTCAAAAATCGATTCAAACCCACTAGTTTGAAAAAATTGTTGATTTACTTAAGGAGCTATTAAAATCTAACTCAAGAGGTCACTCTTACAACTATAAACAAAAGAAGACCAATTATTCTCCTAAACCCAAAACAAGATCTTGAAATGGGTTCCTAAGGTTACTTGTTTGGTTGCTCACACCGCTTTCAAAGCTACAAGCCATTCGAAATGGTACCTAGATAGTGGATGCTCCAGGACATATGACAAAGCGACAAAGCTCTATTCACCGATCTTAAAGATATGACTGATGGGTCACCACATTTGGTGATGGTAGCAACTCGCAAGATAATTGGCAAAGGTACGGTTCAACTCTATAACCTTCCCTTATTTAAAAATGTTTTATATGTTGAGGGTTTAAAACACAACCTGTTGAGCATATCTCAAATATGCGATAACAACCATAATGTTAAATTTTCTAATCAAGGTTGTGAAATTATAAACGAAAAGGGTTCTGTAATATTAACTGGTCGCAGAACTTCTGAAAACTGCTATATTGTAAGCAATGGTAGCTCATCTAAACAATCGTGCTACATGGTCCATACCGATGAGACAGAATTATGGCATAAACGCCTTGGACATGTTCACTACCGAAATTTATACAGATTGAGCAAAAGTGAACTAATTAAAGGTCTACCTAAGATACAAAAAGTAGACAAGATTTATGGTGAATGCCAGTTTGGTAAACAAACTAGGAGCTCTCACAAAAAGGTGAACTCCAATATCACCACAAGACCACTCGAGCTTCTCCACATGGATCTTATAGGACCAACAAGAACGGAAAGTCGAGGTGGCAAAAAGTACATCTTAGTTATTGTAGATGATTATACAAGATACACTTGGGTTTCATTCTTGAAAGATAAATCAGAAACCCTTGATGAAGTGAAAAAGATTATAAAACGGATTTAAACTGAAAAATGTTTTCAAGTCAGCAAGATCCGTAGTGATCATGGATCCAAATTCGAAAATAGCGGTTTTGAGAAATTTTGTAGCGATCAGGGAATATCGCATGAATTCTCTGCACCTAAAACTTCTCAACAAAATGGAATTGTCGAGAGGAAGAATAGAGTGCTTCAAGAAATGGGAAATGTTATGTTAAATAGCATGAAGCTCCCTAGGAATCTCTCAATTTGAAGCAATAGTGAATACACTGCTACATTATTAACCGTGTTTATATTTGTAAATCTAATAATAAAACGGCTTATGAAATGTGGTTTGAGAAAAAGCCTTCACAAATACTTTCAAGTTTTTGGCAAAGAAGTACTATATTTTATGGACCGTGAAATTTTGGGAAAGTTCGACACTAAAAGTGATGAAGGGATCTTTTAGGATATTCTTTAAACAATCGTGCATATCGTGTTCTCAACAACAGACCGGTGTGATTCGAGAGTCAATAAATGTTGTGATTGACGATCTTTTGAATACACCCCCCTAGTTCGATAATGATGAAGTTCTTATACTTGAAAAACAAGAAATTTCATCAAGTAAAACTAATCCGTA
This sequence comes from Magnolia changhungtana, assembly GCA_030180095.1. Lineage (NCBI taxonomy): Eukaryota > Viridiplantae > Streptophyta > Magnoliopsida > Magnoliales > Magnoliaceae > Magnolia > Magnolia changhungtana. Next base: position 3,419,332 of record JASAUF010000364.1, on the reverse strand, counting down.
ATTAAGGACTCATTAAAGATCATCCAACTTCTCAAATACTTGGAAACCCTCTCACTGGTGTGCGCACTCGTAGACAATTAGAGGACATATGTAACTACGTTTGCTTTACATCCCAGATTGAACCGATTAACGTAAAAGAAGCACTTTCAGATGAAAACTGGATTCTTGCGATGCAATAAGAACTTAATCAGTTTATCAGAAATGATGTCTGGCACCTTGTTCCTAGACCTAAAGATAAACATATTATTGGAACAAAATGGATTTTCAAAAACAAATTTGATGAACTTGGAAATATTATTCGAAATAAAGCAAGACTAGTTGTACAGGGGTATACACAAATTAAAGGTATTGACTATAATGAAACATTTGCTCCTGTAGCTCGTCTTGAATCAATCAGACTTTTTATCTCCATTGCATGTTTTAGGAAGATTAAAATTTACCAAATGGATGTAAAGAGTGCCTTTCTGAATGGTGATTTACATGAAGAGGTATATGTTGAACAACCTACAGGGTTTGAAGATCTTAAATTTACTGATCATGTGTATCATCTTAAGAAGGCTCTCTATGGTCTGAAACAAGCTCCCAGAGCATGGTACGAAAAACTGACTAAGTTTTTACTGAGTCATAATTTTCAGATGGGGTGTGTTAATAAGACGCTCTTTGTTAAGAAACATAACGATAATATTCTAATGGTTCAAATATATGTTGACGATATTATTTATGGATCAACCTGTACTAACATGACTGTTGAGTTTGCAGATTTGATGAAGTCTAAATTCGAAATGAGCATGGTTGGAGAATTAAACTATTATCTAGGGTTGCAAGTAAAACAACAACTGATGGAATTTTTATCTCTCAAACCAAATATGCTCGAGTTTAATTAAGAAATTTGGATTTGAGAGAAAGGTAAAAATTTTGATACTCCTATGAGTACAACTTTGAGACTCTCAAAAGACTCTACAGGTAATAATTTGGATCCTAAATTGTATCGTAGTTTGATTGGTAGTTTGCTTTATCTGACTGCTAGTAGACCAGATATTGCTTTGAGTGTTGGTATTTGTGCTCGTTATCAATCAAATCCTAAAGAATCTCACTTAACTGCTGTTAAACGGATTATGCGATATGTCGCAAGTTCTACTAAACTGGGTCTCTTGTATCCACATGAGACTAATGTTCAATTAGCCTGCACGCAGATGTCGATCTGGCCGAAACATTGATGATAGGAAATCAACCAAGGTGGTTGTTTCTACATTGGAAATTGTCTTGTTTCTTGGTTTAGCAAGAAGCAAAGTTCTATATCGCTATCAACAGCTGAGGCTGAATACATTGCTGCTGGAAATGCATGTACTCAACTTGTTTGGATGAAACGAATGTTAAGTGATTATGGAATCACTCAGGATTCTATGATTTTATTTTGTGATAATTCCAGTGCAATAAATATCTCTAAAAATCCAGTTCAGCATTCACGTACTAAGCATATTGATATTAGATTTCATTACATTCATGAATTAGTGGAAGAAAAATTAATATATTTGGATTACATTCTAACCGAGACTCAACTTGCGGACATTTTCACTAAACCGCTCGACAAAAGCAGGTTTAAAAAATTAAAGTTTGATCTCGGTATGTGCAATTTAAATTGAATTTACATGATTTGGTGTATCATAATGTACATAACTATGATGTTTTATTTGCTTGAATTTGAAAATTATTTAAAAATTTTGTAAATTTTGAGTCGTACTCGACCTGTCGTGAGTGTACACGACCGGTCGTGCTACGACCGGTCGAACACTTACACGACCAGTCGTGAAACTCGTGATTTCACTTTAATTTGGAGATTTTGACTCTTCTTCTTCATTTCTTTTTACTCTCCAACGGTTCTAGCTACGACCGATCGAACCCACCTTCATAGTACTTCAAGGTTAGCGGTTCTTTTGCATTTTTTTTGTAGATTCTTGCTATTAGTGTTTCAAATCTCATTCTTGTGGAATCAATTTGGCCGTTCATTGCAAGTTTGGGATTTTATCTTGAAAAATCTGTTTTATTTAAACCCCATTTCTTCCAACTTGTTGTTTCCTTGAAATCCTTCTGTGAAAATGGATGCTAGAGGTAAAAAGAAAACTACTCGAGGTCCATCTTCTTCTAGATCAGCTTCTATTGTACAACGTCATCTTCGCTCTCCTGAAAATGATCCTTCTAATGCTCGGGATTTGCGTATGCGCAATGTTATTGTTGAGCGTCCTGTTAATATCAATCACATTGCTTCTTTTGGTATCCCTCCTCTGTTGGAATCTGTGGGATGGGATAACATCTTACATTGGGGTGGAGCTGCATACCAGTCCATTGCCCAATCCATGTTTGCATGTATCTGTGATTTTTCTCTTGAGGATTTAACTTTTAAAGTTGATACTCAAGAAGGATTGTTTTTAGTAGATCGACATTTGATTGCTGACATTATGGAAATACCTGTCAATGATGAGAGCATTCCAATTCATATTTTACATGATAGTCTCTCAAAATCTGAACGAAAAATGTTTACTAGAGATTAATATAATTTGGATGTTCATTGGACTCATAGAGGTCATGCACTTCCCTCAAGGTATTTGTTACCCAGACATAGAGTACTTCATAGGATATTCATCTCAAATCTTTATCCACGTTCTGGTAATAAAATCGAGCTCACTGCTTTCATGGTTCGTGTTTTGCATTCGGTAGTCTCTGGTGCAAAAATATGTCTATCTTCTTTAATTTGTCATTCCATTATTTTGTCTCGTCACCATCCTGGACATAGTGATATACCCTTTGGTTATTTATTGACTATGCTGGCAAATCATTTGCTCGTAGCTATGCCTACTAGAGAAAAACCCATCCATCATCTCCCTTTTAATAATTCCAATATTAACAAGATGAATTTAGAATTGGCTGATGGCCAAGTGGATGCTGGTAGCAGGTGGTCTTGAAGTAGGAAATGCTCAAGCTAGTGATCTTCCTGAAGACGTGAATATGGATGATTTATTTGAAGAACTTGAATCAGACTCGGCTGATGATCCTGATTTTCAGCCTTCTGATTTTGATGAGAGATTGAATTCCCTTCAAGAGCAGGTGGCTCAAATTCATGTTACCCAAGACACGCAATTTTCATATTTACGCAAATATATGCGGCGGATTGCTAAGGGTTTACATAAAATTGATCCATCTAATCCTGCACCCTCTTCTGGTTCTGACTAAATTTTTGATGTGTCTGTAATATTTTTTTTTTACTGAACTTTTCGTGCTTACTGACTTTTTGAATTATGCACTATGCTCTCTTGAATCAACTCCTATTTTCTTTATTATTGATGCTCTTCTTCATTTGTCATTTTGTGTCAAAAAGGGGGAGAAGTTTTGGAGGCTTTTGATTTATTTGAATTTAATCTTTATGATGTGCTCCTATTACTCAGGCTATTACTCAGGGGGAGTTAAGCTTCTCAGGGGTAGTTATGGGAGAATGATGCTAGTTATTACTTATCATATCCATATCATATCATATCTATATGATATCTATATAACTGTGCATGCTTTTCTATTGTGAACCTGTTGTGTTTGTTCTCTTATGTCTATTGGAAGTATTATTACTTGGGTGTTTTGTCACAAATTTGACAAAGGGGGAGATTGTAAGTGTTATGGTCTCATACTCCTTTGATTGTCAAATTTTGATGTGTCAAAATATTTATCTGTGTCTTGTGCTTGTATGATGATTTATATGAATTCAAGACACTGCATAAACACTTCAAGAAGCTACAAGTTGAACTTTTCAAGAAGTTACATATTGAAGTTCAAGAAGCTACATGTTGAAGTCTCAAGAAGCTACAATGTTGATGTTCAAGTCTTAAGAAACAACTCATGACTTCAAGACTAATAAGCAATGCATGAAGTAGTTGTTATGCTGATGAAGATCTCAAGTTTGAAGCTACAACAAGTTCAAGATCTCAAGCCTGATATGGTTCAAACAATCTACATTCGTTGAATGGTTGAAGTTCAATGTCCATACGACATGATTCAAGTTTGAATGACCTTAGGTTGACCCTTTAAGTAGGTCACTTTGGATACATAAATCAAATATTTATTTTACATAAGTTTGGTCTATTCTACGACCAGTCCTAGCTCTTGTTCGACCAGTCCTGGCATTGGTTCGACCAGTCCAAGAAATTCCACGACCAGTCCTAGGTAGTTGAAGATTTTTTGAAATTTTTGGTACGCCCACGACCAGTCCTGGAGGTCCTTCGACCGGTCGTAGGTGTGGCTTCGACTCGTCCATGACCAGTCGTGGAAATACGACTCAAAGTCCAGCAACGTAATCTATGGTCCTACGACCGGTCAGATAAGGATCTACGACCGGTCGTTGGTGACCCACGACCAGCGTAGGCTACTCACACGACCGTGAAACGACTTTTAAAGATCGCGCTTAATTTTTCAAAAATCTGTTAGAGATACGACCAGTCGTAGGTTTCTAAGACCAGTCATAGGAACGATTTTTGCTTCTATAAATTGAACACGAAATTCAGAGTTTTCACACTTCAACTCTATTCAATTCAAGAATTTTCAAGTGATCACTCTGAGATAAGTCTGTGTTTATTTTAAGCTACATTGTGCTTATTTAATATTCCTTTTTGCTAGCTTATTTAATTTGATTTTGTTTCTATATTCCAATCTTATTTGAAAAGAGGAATTATCTTATTCTTTCTTCTTGGAATCAAAATCAAATATAGCTACGCCCAACGAGTTAAATCTAAAATCTATTAGAATTTAGAACCTTATGAATGAGAGTATTGGAAATTGAACTTTGACATTCAATCATCTACTCCGATTGGTTCTACCGGCCGCTACGAAAAGAAGAAATCCGGTATTTTACAATTCTCAGAAAATTTATTTAGTTTTGGTTTTGTTTGAGGTTAAGCCGGAAAAACCTCATTGTCTTGGTTTTGTTTGAGGTTGAACCGAAAAATCTCATTGTATTGGTTGTCTGAGGAAAACCGAAAACTTCGAAAAAGAGGGATTTTTGAATTGTGTAAGCCCAAGTGAAAAAGACACAATTGTAAAGGTTTTTGGTGAACCTGAAAAAACCTATTTGATAGTGAACGCTAATATCCCCTATGTGAGGATATTAGGAGTGGAGTAGCTTTTGTGTGTGGTTGGAAAACAGGTTGGTGTACACACAAAGAACCACTATAACTCTTTGCCTTGTGGATTGAATGCTTGCTTAATTTTCATATCTTTTATCATTCGATTGTGTGGAATGTACAAGTGGATGTGAATGTTGTAACTATTTACATTTCAAGCAAGTGTGGGGATTGTGTAATAATTTAGATCTATACTTCTGCATTTAATTTCAATTCCTTGCTATTTCATTTACTTATATTAAAATTGAGTCCTTGATCCAAAAGAGGTTCTAGAAATAAGGTTGTCCTACCATAAGCCCTTGTTTATTATGGCATAAGGTTGTCCTTAGAACTGAATTTGTATCAATCTCTCAATACTTATTTATCAAGGTGATTTAAAATTTAGCATTGTGAATTGATTCATATTGTAAGGCTATTGGTTTAATTTATTTCCGTTAATTTTATTTTAAATTTGGCATAGTCCTATTCACCCCCCCCCCCCTCTAGGACATATAGCTTGGCCTTTTCACCATCACTGAATATGTGCGAGCTACGAACCTATAAATTTAAACAATGTCAATACAAGTGGAATATACTAAAACATTATACAAGTAGTGTTGATGGTAGAATGCATTTGTGCTTATGCTTAGAGAGATGATTAAAATATGATTAAATGATTACACTATAATGCAAGCAGAATATAATAAAACTGTAAACTTTAATCTATAACCCTTAAAAATTCCATTACACATTTTCATTATATAATAAATACACATATTTCGTTGTAATACTGTTGACACCCCACTCAGGCTAGTTCCTTGAGAAAGTTAAGGCAACCCAAGAACCATGATCGTAACCTTAACCCTAACCCTAGTCCTAGCTTAGACCTAACCCTAACCCTAGCTACCCTAGTCCAAGAATCCCCAAAAGTCCTAAGTTGCAGCCCGAAACCGTGATCCAAGCCGTTCAGCATATACACAGCCTCCCCTATATCCTATACCTTGATCAGAACCCCCTATTCATGCCTAAATCTACCACTTTAAGTCCCAGAAACCCAAAACAGAGACCGCCGGGCAAACCAGAGCACCACACAAAGTGCACACATACGAAATCTGCCCGAACCAGGCCTGGGCGGTAGTTCGACTGCCACCTGCGGTACTTCGAGTTCCGTCTAACAGGAACCATAGACAAGGACTGACAGATGCCCATGAAGGGGGCCAATTTCGAGTCCAACTCACTCCCCCTAACGGGAGTAACATTCCGGAGACGACAGATATCCCAGGCAAGAGTCATTTCCAAACATCACACCCTCCTTCGAAAGGGAGCGGTGTTCAATTTCAGCTACCTCCCGCCACCGGGAGTCCACCATCTTTCTAGCAACCACCCATTCTTGATCCATATGAAGAGGAAGCAGCACAAGCCCTACAGCAAGGGGTAAGATATTTGTAACAGGGCAAGTCAGAAATTGAGGAACTACGAGAGAAATTACAAATGGTTCAAAATCAGCTACAAAGACAGCAAGGAGTGGATCATCCATTCACAAAGTTCAGGGATCTTTGTCCCTTCCCAGATGCCCGAGTACCTCCAAACTTCGAGGTACCAAAATTCAAAAGGTATGACGGTAGTGGGTGCCCTACAACACACTTAAAAGCATTTTGTGGGGAACTCAATGCGATAGCAGGGAACGATGGAGCCTTGATTCGGCTTTTCCAGAAATCCCTTAAGGGTGAAGCTTTGGATTGGTACACCTCGCTAGACAACCATCAAATCAGAACCTGGGAAAAACTCTCTCAGGCATTCATTGACAAGGTTCTCATACAACCTGAAGAAGAAGATGAAGGTGAAGAAAGAGATGAGAATGAGGCAAGAGTTGATGTTGAGGGAGCCGATGAGAAGCCTTTTATGCCCCGAAACATACAAGAGCACTTAGATGTGCTCTAGGTTGAGATGGCTGAGATGAAGAGTGATCAAGAAAGGTAGTACAAGAAGATATATCGGACATTGAAGGTGGTATTGTGCTACATACAAAAGGAAGGAATGCCTACTCCTTCGCCCGACTCAAGGGATCAGTATATCCTAATCTATATTCTATTGTAGCATGTGTTTAGTCTATAATAATGTAGGGAGAAATGTAGTCCCACTTACTAGCTAGTTTTTATAGTCTTTATGTTGAAAAGTTAATTGTGTGGGAACAATGTACTAAAATTCTACTTCTTGAATAGTAATGAAATCATTCCTAATTTCTTCAATTGTGCATAAGAATTTGATTTGTGAAATTGGAGTGTGTTATGATTTATAGTGATGCATGGGTGAACTACATATATGACACTCTCTTGTAATTGAATACAGGATATGCAACCCAAGGACAACCACCATCTTGTTTGACTCCTGTATGGTGGGTTGATCAACGAAGGCCTTCCATCTTCTAGCAGCTAGATGGGCCCTAGGTCGAGCCTAGGATTGTTCACAACCTCAAGTGCAAGGCTGCCCTGTAGTAATAACTTGGGGAGACCGAGGTCGAATCCACGGGGACTTACTATATGTGTGCTTTCTGAAATAAACTAAAATTATGACTAGAATCTAAGTTATACTAGAATTTGGAGTAAAAGAGATCAATTGTGGATAATTTATCAATGTCAAAGGAGAACTAGAGCACCATGGATCCACTTGTAGTCATCTTAATGCTACTTTACTTGATTCAATTAAGAACACAATTGGAATCGAAGTCCTATCATATCTAGTCGGATGATGGAGCAGTTAAAACATCATGAAATTCACCAAAACAGAATCTGAACATTCATCAGATTAGTTCTCTCACATAACACCAATGTAATGATTGCAAGGAATTCAAGAATCTACCATGCACAGAGTTAACGGTAGATCAAAGAATTTTACTGATCACACAATTGTTAAATAGGTAAGAAAGTATCAAAAGTCTTTCTAAGCATCCACTATGCCCAGAGTCGACAATGGATCAAAGTGAACCGAAAATACTACTTCATTCAAACTAGAAATCAATTAATAGTTCAACATATAAAACAATAAACTTGAATCAAAGTAAGATAAACATTAAAACAAACTACAAGCTTCACCTCTTAGCTCTAACTAAGAGATTAGCCAACCAAAGACATGATTGAACTAAAACTCTTAAAGAAAAATATAAAAACTAACTAGAAAAGAAAGATCGGAGAAGAAGGAAGAACTCCTTGAAGCACCACCACTTCTTACTCTACTCTTTCTACCCTAATTCGTGCTTAGAGAACTCAAAAAACATCTTTATATATACTTTGCTTGGACCGACTTTAAAACCAACTTCAATTTATGCAGCTTTTACACCTTCGATGTGTAACGCCCCGGTTTCAATGACCTGAGTACAAGACTCGCTCCAGAAACCTGAGTGTTTATAAATCAAATAACTAACGAGATACCAAAATCAGAGTGTGATAGCATAAATAAGAAAGGATAGCATCATATAAACCGAATATTTAGCCCACTCAGCTGGGGGCCTTAATTACAAAATTTATAAGTTCCAAAGTACCGAACAACTATAAAGAGATACTGAATCTATTGGTTAAGTCCAAAATAATCAGCCGCTTCCTGCTGCGGCTCATCTTCATAATATCCTTCTTTAGGTTCCGTCATCGCACCCTCAAGACCAGTGTTGTCATCTTCTCCATCTATGCCTACATACTCTGTATGGTTGGATATTCGATGAATGAGTGGCTAGCTCATTGTGATTTTTCCTTAAGATTACACACCGCCGCCTTAGCAAACATAGTTTAAAGAAAAATAATGAAACATTCTAAAACAGATATAGGATGCAATCTTATTAAAGTGCATGGATGTATGAAAGCACATCGACCTGAGGATGCTCATCCAGTCAGACTTAGCCTCATCACCCATGCATAAGACTAGTCACCAGCGTAGCATATCTCGTACAGCATGGTGCTAAGTCATCAAAATAGGTCGATAGTCGATGGTCTGGGAGCTAGCGAAACGATACCTCAATGAACCTAAGGGCACGTGCTACAGCATCTAGAATTAGCCACCCGACATTGCTGATATGCTATGAATGCATGATTAACCCAACCATTATTATTCCAATTTCAATCAGCTAATTTAAGTAACTCAATGGTTACTACGGGGGGCTCGTCATCCAGCATAGGCCGACAGCTTGGGCATAGTGTCCCATGACTGTTGAGGGTCAAATATTGCATATTAGACCCCAGTTATTACCTGATTTTATGAACATGATAATGTTTAACGTCCTATTTTAATCGTGTTTATGTTGCAAGGTGAATTTAGGAGTGCAGACTGAAAAATGGTACTAAAGGCATGATTTGATGCTCACAAATCATCAGACAAGAGACGAATGTTAAGGGACTGAGATTGAAGAATTCACATGCCAAAGAGCCGAGAAAATTGAGTGATTCATGATAAAGGGGCCTGAAAGTCGCCCTGAATGTAAGATCACAGGGTTCCCACCATTCGTCTGGCTCGAAACTTTATATCTGGCCTAAGGACCCTAAACTAACCGTACACGATGAATTTCAGCCCTTAGATCCTTGTAGAAGTGGCCAACGGATAGATCAGCCCATAAATCATCAATCTGGGACCCACCTGATCTCTGGATATGCTTCAATTTTGGTATGAACCCCATAAATGAGGTGGCAAAACAGATGAAAGGAGTGGATTCCTCACAAACATCACAATGGACCCCACCTGGGGTCGTGCGAGGGCATAGGCGGTGCACTCCCACGCTGCACCGAACCAAGAATCTCAGTCAAAGGGCGCTAACCCAACCCCTTCTTCTTTACGTAACATCGTCCGCATGTCTGGACACTGTGATGCGTAGTGGCTCACCATCATGGTCCCATTGGACAATCTGAACCGTCCAACGTGCTCAGGGGGTAGCCACGACCCTAGCCATGGTGGCTTTTTGGTCCCACGCACGTATACACACGTGGATTGCTGTAAAATGTAAGATGAACGGCGTGGTGATTTGATACGGTGGGCCAAACTAAAACTCGACCAAAACCACTCCTTTCTGACTGAAATTTTACCAGGAATCCAATGAACGGGGTGGATTTCTCAGAAAACATCACTATGGGGTCCACCGAACATTCCGGCACAGGTTAATATGTAAGATCACACGTCTGGACGACGTTGCATGCTATGGGTCAGTGTGTGACCATGGCGTTGATCGGATGACTTATCCGGACTGTACAACTTGTAGGTCATCCAAAACCATCCAAAGGGATGTTGTTTTTAAAGAAAGAAAGGAAGGAGAACCAACGAGATCTATGTTCCTGGGCTCTCACGCAAGACGCCTCGCGTTTTTCTGCTGCACATCTGTTTCTCAAACTGCTGCGTAAACTTTAATTGTGCACCGACCTCACTCCACGCCCCTAGTGCTTATATAAAGGAGATGAGAAGAGAGAGAAAGGAATCTTGGGGACGTGGGAGCAAAGGGGAGAGAGAAAGTGTGGAGGTGCCTGCTTCTTCCTTCTTCCTTCCTTCATCTTTGTTTTTCTTCTTTTCCTTTCGTGTTTTTCCTAGTTTTAGTATGATCATGTCAGGCTAAACCTCTTAGCTAGGGTTAAGAGGTGAAGCTTGTAGGGTGATGGGAGATTTTTCTTTATGCCTTTGATTCATGTTTAAATTAAACTGATTTTGATTCTAGTTTGATTATAAGGAATGTTTTCAATTTTTAATTGTTTGTTGTGACTTAAATTACAATGGATCTGTGATAGCTTTGAGCATGTTCTTTGCATTAGTGTGATTATGAAATTAGGAATCCTATTGGTTACCATCGTATGGAATCCTTCTGGATGTTCATAATCATCTTAGATTGGTTGTGGATTGGTTACATTCTGTTGTTTGCTTTCTCTCACGAGCATGGTTTTGTGATAGAATCAATTCCAATTCTCATACCTCTCATCTCTTAAAAACTAAATCAAAGGAAGTTCAGATTTAATTTTTAATGTTATATCCTCCAATTGGATAAAGATAGGACTCTGATTCCAGTTGTGTTCTTGAATCAAGCATAGATCTCCCTGATCTCTACAAGTGGATCCTTGGAATCCCTAGTTTCCCACCTTTGAATATTACAAGTTTCAGATAAAGTAGTTTACCATTATTCCCTTAATTTTCCTTGGTTTAGATTACATCTCTTCTAGTTCTAGTTTGAGTTACTTTCAGATTACGTACAAAGTTCAGTCCCTGTGAATTCAACCTCAGTCTTACCGTGATTATTACTACATCGCAACCCTATACTTGGGGTGTGAACAAGTTTTTGGCGCCGTTGTCGGGGACCGATGGTTGCATTTTTCTGAGATTAACTAGTTTTAGAATTAGGTTAATATTAGGATTTTCTAATTTTAGATTAGGCTTTTCTGTCTGATTTTTAGAAACTAACCTAACTTTCCTATTTTGTAGGATTCTGAGATAGACTTTTTAAATTGGTAATCTCTTTCTAATTCCTCTATTTTTCTATTTTGGGGATTAGGTTTTATTTTCTATTTCTATTTTTAGAAAATTTCTAATTCTAGGATCTTTTTTATTTTTAGAAACTAACTTACTTTCTAGTTTAGGGTTAGAACTTTCCTATTTGTTTTTAGACCTTTCTATTTTCAGTTTTTAGATATTTTTCCTTTTTAAGAAACTAGTTTACTTTCTATTTTTAGTATTAGGAACTTTCTATCTTTGGACTTTCTATTTTTAGAAACTGACTTGTTTTGTTTTGTTTTGCAGGATATAACTTAGGAACTCCGATTTGGTAACCTCTTTCCAACTCTTCTCTCTTTCTTTCTAGATTCCTATTTCCTTTCTTTCTTTTAGGTTTAGGTTAGAATCTGAGATTGAGGGCTACGAGTGTTTCATGTCCAAGTGGGTCCGTGACAACATTTGATGTCTCTTGACTGAAGGAGGATTGGTTAAAGGGTTAACTATCCATTGCAGGACTAGACACCGCTCGAGATCCCCAGAGTTAATTGAGGCTATGGCAGCAAATCAACTGGCCAATCAACCAGAAGGATTACCTCAACCTAGGGTTGGGGAAGTCCAGGATGAGAATGAGGTGCATCAAGCACCCCCGCCTCGTACTTTATGAGATTATTTACAACGGCGAGGGTGAGCACACCCTCATGCATGGTTTTTCCAGAAAATACGGGACATATGAATATCAAGCTAGAGGTGATCCAACTCCTTCCAAAATTTCATGAGCTTGAATCTGAAAATCCGTATCTATACTTGAAAGAGTTTGATGAAATTATAGCCACTTTATACTTTCCTAATATGTCTGAGGACACGGTCAGGCTGAAACTCTTTCCCTTTTCTTTGAAAGAGAAAGCTAAGACGTGCTTGCATTCACTATGTCCTTGATCTATTGGCACATGGAATGATATAACAAGGGAGTTCATAAAGAAATTTTTTCCACAACATAAAATAAACACCCTTAGAAAGTCAATCATGAACTTCGCCCAAAAGGAGGATGAAACATTCTTCCAATGTTGGGAGCGGTTCAAGGATCTTGTCAGTTCATGCCCACAACACAATTTTGAAATGTGGCACATTGCACACTTTTTCTATGATGGATTGACATCTTCCATGCGCCAATTGGTTAAGACAACGTGCAATGGGGAATTTATGAATAAAAATGCCGATGATGTTTGGGACTACTTGGATAGACTTGCTGAAAACGCACAATCAAGGGACACATGCCCTAAATCAAGTACCACTTATAGGCCCGCTCAATCAAAGGAAAGGGGCAGAGTATGCCTTTTGAAAGAGGCTGATGATATCAATTCTAAAGTGGCTAATCTCATAAGGAAATTCAAGGTCATGGAATTAAAGAAGGATAAGGTTAAGGAAATGGTTTGCTGTATTTGTGCTAGCAACATTCACACAACTAAAAATTGTCCAACAATACCTGCCTTTTAAGAGGTGTTGAATGAGCAATCCAATGCCGTAAACAATTACCAAAGACCTTTCAATGAACCTACCTCCAATACTTATAATCCTAGTTAGAGAAATCATCCAAACTTTAGTTGGAGGAATGGACAAACTGCTACTCCTCAAGGTTTCTGTAATCAAATTTCAAATCAACTGAAACCTCAAGAGGATCCGGTTTTAAAGAACATTCAAGACCAAGATCTACTTAATCAGAATACGGCATAAGCAATCCAGGAAATCAGATCAGCAATTGGAACGCTTGCCTTGTCTGTCCAAAGGATGGAGTCACAATTAGCAATTGTAGGAAAGGGGATGCTTCTTGCTCAACCTCTCCCAAATCCTAAACCACAATATGAGATAAGTGACCCCAGCTCTTTAAATCAGATGGAGCAAGCTAAATCTATTACCACTCTTAGGAGTGGGAAGACCATTAACAAAACCATTCCGGTTAGGGCTAAAAAGCCTAAGGACCCGAAAGAGGACAACGATGATAGACCTAGCACTGCTCCACAAGAGTTGGAACCAAAACTTCAGGGCAAGCCGATTACTCCATTCCCCCAACGGTTGGTTGCACCAAAACCTTTCTCTAACTCTCAGGACATTCTAGAGGTGTTGAAACAAGTGAAGGTCAATAATCTTCTACTTGATACCGTAAAACAAATACCTTCCTATGCTAAATTTCTGAATGACTTATGTACGATCAAAAGACGCCAAAATATTCAAAATTAAAGAAAATCTTTTTAACTGAAAAAGTGAGTGTCATCCTAAAGCAAGATGTGCCACAGAAATTCAAAGATACCGGTAGCCCAACCATAGCTTGCGCAATTGGGAATTACCGCATTGAGCACGCACTTCTTGACTTAGGGGCAAGCGTAAATCTGATTCCCTACTCGGTCTACAAACAGTTAGGGTTGGGTGAATTAAAACCCACCCTAACCACATTACAACTTGATGAACACTTAATTTGTGTACCAAGAGGGATAATTGAGGATGTGTTAGTCCAGGTTGATAGATTCTACTACCCAGTAGATTTTATCATCCTAGATACGGAACCCATCAATAACATGAGCACTCATATTCCCATCATTCTTGGTTGCCCATTCCTTGCCACTTCAAACGCAATAATTAATTATAGGAATGGAGTCATGAGTATGTCTTTTAGGAATATGACATTAGAGTTAAACATCTTTTTCAATATAGGCAGTAGATTAGAGGATGATGACGATTTCCACAACATTAACATGATCGACTCTTTCGTGGAAGATAGAACACCTTTGACCTTATCATCTGACCCTCTAGAGACGTGCCTGGCCCACTCCCATGATTTTGATGACAACATGATTAAGGAGATGGGTACCATGCTTGATACTGTGCCGGTGCTTGAAGTTAATCGGTGGAGGCCACAATTTGAAGAGTTACCCCAAATTGATGAAGTGCATGTCTCTACTGTCTAACATCAACCCACCGAAGCTTGACCTAAAACCTTTGCCCTCTGATTTGAAATATGTCTATTTAGGTCAAGATGAAACATATCCAGTGGTGATTTCATCCCACCTTGAGAAAAAATAAGAGAGTATGCTCATTTCTACTCTCGAAGAAGATAAAGGAGTTATTGGGCATATCATCACAGATCTCAATGTGATGAAGGAACTCTTTTCAACTGAATGTTTCGACTCTTTAGAAGATTGCTTGGTATACTTTCTGGATATAAACAATCCCATGATACAAAGCATAGTGGATGCCTGGCAAGGCAATACCTCGGTAGTTGTTACTGACCAAGAAAACCCTTATTCTAAGGAATCTCCTCCTGCGGATCCTGAATGTTTACCATTAAGGGAGGAGGAACTGAAAATTGAACTGAAAACTGGAACTCCGGAGTGTGTTGAGACTACCCTTCCTATTGAAATTTTTTTTGAATTTCATCTACTTGTAGTCTCCGATTCAAGATGGGATACTAACTCTGAAACTTTCTCTGTCACGGGTGAATCATATATACTTTGGATACCTCAAGCGATTCAACGACAATTTTATGATGTGATCTATAAATTTCTCTGGAAATTCATGCTCTAGGGCATTCGATCTTATTACAAAAAGGGCTTTTGGATGATCTTGTTGAGAAACCTTTTGAGAAATTTATCAAGATATTGCCGGAGGAGAAACCTTGTGGCATGAATGAGTAGTTTTTCCCTTGATTTCCTAGTCTGATGGAGGCATAGGTAGGTTATTGCTTTCATAGGAATAGGGTAGTTTTCTTTATATCATTCTAGGATAGTCGGCTTTATGTTGTAGGATAGTTTACTTTCCAGTTGTTCTAGGTAGTTTGCTTTTATTGGTTAAACTCTTGTGTCGAGCCACCTTCACGCTGAAATCTCTTTGGAAAAAGTCGTTCAATCTCCTCGTCAGGTACTATCTTTCTATCACTTCTCTTTCTATTTTGTTGTCTCATGTGCATTACATGCTTATATCTTTTACATTGAGGACAATGTAGATTTTAGGTTGGGGATGGGATATTAGGTAACCTAATCAGTGTTTTCTCAATCTTGAGCAAAAATTGTGAAATTTTTTTAAATTTTTTTTAGAAATTCTTATGAATTCGAAATGATTTTGAAGTTCATCCATGATTTAGAAGTACAAGATACTTAATGTTGGTAATTTATGACTCTTGGATTCAGCTATCTGTTAGATTTCACAGTTAAGTTCGAATTAGTAATCCATGATTAGAAGTTTTAAACATTGATTGAGTCATGATTTCACATGTCACATCTAACTTACACATTAAAGCTTCAGTTCGATATTAAATTGTTAACCTGGTAATCACTAAGCATGGAAGGAACCAACCTAAGGAATTTGTCCATCATGTTCATTGAAAAAAAAAAAAGAATACCCAGCTAAAAAACAGTTGTGCCCGAAAATGGCTACCTGTTAAAGATCTTTAAAAAGGTTGACACATCATGAAGCCATCAATGGAAAAATCAAAATATGGAAGAATAAAAAGGCTGAACTGTAAGGCAAGTTTCGCTTAAGGTTGGGTTATCCAGGAATGCTCTATTCGATTATCTATGTTATCATGAAAATTGACGATTGCACTCTTAATGATGATTAGCTAGGGTTGCACTATACTGCCATGAAACTCAATGTTTAGAATTTTTCTAATCGATGGATTAATACTTTGAACTTGACTATGAAGTTTACCGTGCACTTAAATCTATGAGAAAGTAATGTCCAACATTCATGAATCTTAGAATTCTAGTATCTGAATTGTTTTTCAAAATTTACTTAGTTTTATAGGAATTGTCCCGTAATTCTTAAAATATTTTTCGCATACTTTGCTCAGGACTAGCAAAATGCTGGTTGGGGATTGTGTTGAGGGTCAAATATTACATATTAGACCTCAGTTATAACCTGATTTTACGAACATTATAATGTTTAACGTCCTATTTTAATCGTGTTTATGTTGCAAGGTGAATTTAGGAGCTTGGACTGAAAAATGGTACTAAAAGCATGAATTTGATGCTCACAAATCACCAAGACAAGGGACAGATCTTCAAAGACTGAGATTGAAGAATTCATACACCAAAGATCTGAGAAAATTAAGTGATTCACGATAAAGGGGCCTGAAAGTCGCCTTAAATGCAAGATCATAGGGTTCCCACCGTCCGTCTAGCTTGAAACTTTATATCTAGCCTAAGGACCCTAAACTAACAATACACTACAAATTTCAGCCCTTGGATCCTTGTAGAAGTGGTCTAACGGATAGATCAGACCATAAATCATCAATCTGGGGCCCACCTGATCTCTGGATATGCTTCAATTTTAGTATGAACCCCTTAAATGAAGTGTTAAAATGGATGGACGGAGAGGATTCCTTATGAACATCACATTGGACCCCACCTGGGGTCGTGCGAGTGCACAAGCAGTGCACTCCCATACTGCACCAGACCGGGAATCCCTGTCAAAGGGCGCTGACCCGACCCCTTCTTCTCTACGTAACAGCGTCCGCATGTCCGAACGCTGTGATGAGTAGCAGCCCACCATCATGGTTCCATTGGATAATCGAAACCGTCCAACATGCTCAGAGGGTATCCACGACCCTAGCCATGGTGGCTTGTTGGTCCCATGCACGTATACACACGTGGATCGCAGTAAAACATAGGATGAATGGTGAGGTGATTTGATACAGTGGGTCACACCAAAACTTGACCAAAACCCACTTCTTTCTGACTGAAATTTCACTAGTAATCCAATGAACGAGGTGAATTTCTCAGAAAACGTCACTATGGGGTCCACCAAACATTCCAGCGCAGGTTGATACGCAAGATCGCACGTTTAGACACCGTTGCATGCTGTGGGCCACTGTGGGACCATGGCGTTGATCAGATGGCTAATCCGGACCGTCCATCTTATAGGTCATCCAAAACCATCCAAAGGGACGTTTTTTTTTAAAGAAATGGAAGGAGAACCAGCAAGATCCGTGTTCCCGGGCTCTCACGCAAGACGCCTTGCGTTTTTCTGTTGCGCAGTCCGTTTCTCAAACCGTTGCGTTAACTCTGATTGCGCACCGACCTCACTCCACGCCCCTGGTGCTTATATAAAGGAGAAGAGAAGAGAGTGAAAGGAATCTTGGGGACGTGGGAGCAAAGGAGAGAGAGAGAGAGAGAGAGAGAGAGAGAGAGAGAGAGAGTGTGGAGACGCCGGCTTCTTCCTTCTTCCTTCCTTCATCTTTGTTTTTCTTCTTTTCCTTTCATGTTTTTCCTGGTTTTAGCATGATCATGTTAGGCTAAACCTCTTAGCTAGGGCTAAGAGGTGAAGCTTGTAGTGTGATGGGAGATTTTTCTTTATGCCTTTGATTCATGTTTAAACTGAACTAATTTTGATTCTAGTTTGATTATAAGGAATGTTTTCAGTTTTTAATGGTTTGTTTTGACTTAAATTACAATGGATCTGAGATAGCTTTGAGCAAGTTCTTTGCATTAGTGTGATTATGAAATTAGGAATCCTGTTGTTTACCATCGTCCCATGGGCATGGTTGGATGATGAAATCCTTCCTAATATTCATAATCATATTAGATTGGTTGTGGATTGGTTACATTCTATTGTTTGCTTTGTCTCACGAGCATGGTTTTGTGATGGAATCAATTTTGAATTCTCATACCTCTCATCTCTTGAAAACTAGATCAAAGGAAGTTCGGATTTGATTTTTAATGTTATATCCTCCAACTGGATGAAGACAGGACTCTGATTCCAGTTGTGTTCTTGAATCAATCATAGATCTCCCTGATCTCTACAAGTGGATCCTTGAAATCCCTAGTTTCTCACCTTTGAATATTACAAGCTTTAGATAAAGTAGTTCACCATTATTCCCTTGATTTTCCCTGGTTTAGATTACATCTTCTTCTAGTTCTAGTTCGAGTTACTTTTAGATTATGTACAAAGTTCAGTCCCTGTGGATTCGACCTCAGTCTTACCGAGATTATTACTACATCACAACCCTATACTTGGGGTGTGAACAATGACCACCATCCCTGGCTCAGGTTTTCCACCTTATGATGTTTAATAGAACCCTTCCACAAGTGGTCAATCAAAAATAACTTCAAGTCAAGGATCTCATTTCCCACATCATCTGTTTGGTTGCATCCCAAGTGTGGCTCACATGTTATAATGGAATTTTTCCACATATGATGCTATGAGTTGAATCTTATGGGTGACTTACAACGATTCAGTTAACATGCAGAAGTACGTAAAATTAAAAAATGGCAATAAAATTTATAACAAGGCATCATGAGTTTAAAGTACAAACTATCAAGTAATGCAATATTAAAGCAGGGTAATTAATTATCATTTCATATGAACGATATTTATGAACTATTAACTAGTATGTGAACCTAGTATGTAACCCTTATTTCATGTGAACATAATTTATCAATCATAGATCAAGATAGGACTGCTAATAGAATTTTAACACAAATAATTAGAACCATAAACTAGTGATTATGATTTAGATGGATACTATGTTTGGACTAACTTAAAGATGGAAAGCCCAAGGGGAAAAGTCATCACCTTCCCGGTTAGATTCCTTACGTAGCTCTTCCTTTCTAGCGATCAACCCACGATTCAATGTCACCCGCTTGAACACCTGGGTCCATTCCCAATAAGAGGTTAATAGTTGCATTTGGTAGGTGATTCTGATAACTCCCAGGCTTGATTTAACTTGGGTTTTTCTCCCATGCAACGATGTTCAGGCCCATTTCTATGTTCCTTGACCCCTATAAATAGATGGGCCGGGGCTTATTGGGCTTTACCCAAAACTATGAGGACTGGGCCCAACCCATTGGCCCAACAGTCCATGGCCCAATGAGATTTGGCTGATCAACCTGGCCCATCTGTGCGGTCCAAATGGGACTGGGCTTGATCTCTAGTTGCGGCCCAAGGTGGTGGCCGATTACAGCCCAATTCAAGGGCTACACTTGGCCCACACCTCAGCCCAGACCGGTGGCTGAGACCCAACCCAAACTGAGGCTGATTTTGGCCCAGTTCTGGGCTGATTTCGGCCCAGTTTGTGTTGCTGATTTCAGCCCAATGCTGAGGCTAGTTTCGGCCCAGTTCTGGGATGATTCTGGCCCAGACTTTCGGCTAAGATCCACTCAACTCGACCCACTGCAGATACTGAGTCCAGCCCATTTATTGTTGCTAGAAGTCTGGCTCGGCCTAGAACAGTTGTTGGAGGCCCGGTTTCAATCTGCATTGAGCTGGGTTCTCAGCTCTCGCTGCCACCTGAGTCCGTCTCAGATCTGACCTCAACTTGGCCCAGCAATGGGCGAGTTTTGGCCAGGCTCCCAAGCAGCGATAGCTATGATCAAGACGGCTGACTGGCCCTACCACCACCGTAATCATCTGTCCTTATAGAAAGTTGAGCTAACGGAGGTGAGATGCTCGTCCTTACCTAGATCTCAGGCCTGTTAGGTCGGACCAGAAGGTTGTGACGGATCGGGATCAGCCTTCCCGGTTTTCTACTCGATATTAAGCCGAGCCTGGAAGACTACCAGGGTCTACTCGAGCTTGGGTTTGATCCGAACAACCGGCGCGGCCGTACTTCTTCCCCCCCCCCCCCCCCCTCTCTCTCTCTCTCTCTCTCTCCCTAGGTATCATAGTGCTCCTGGTCTATACTGACCCAACTCGGCACGAGTTAAAGCAGTCCGAGTTGGTGCAGTGCGGTGCCTAGTTTGCACTGATCTTCCTCTCTTCTCCCTGGCTCTCTTTTCTCTCACACCCTCTCTGTGTCTCTCTACTTTTCCCTCTTTCTGGACGGTGTCTACGAGATGCACTGACCTGACTCGATCCGACTCGAATGGCTCGACTTGGTGCAGTGTGACACCTGGTTTTACACCCAACACTAGACCTGACCTCTCTCTCTCTCTCTCTCTCTCTCTCTCTCTGCGAGCTTCTCGGTGAGAATCCTGAGGCAAACAATTAGCTTCTTATAGAGTTGGGACACGTGCAAATGGACCATCCAACGGCTGTGAATAGGTGACCATGCACTCGTGCGAACTTGAGTTTTCGCATGCATGGGGCCCATTCATCACCAGGGATGTGCTCCGGCTGCCAGGGCCCATCGGAAAAGTAAATTTTTACCCACTATGGAGCCCACCTCATCACGGTGGTTCTTTCGATCTAAGAGGGAAGATGACGGCCCGATCATGGCATATTTTTATCTGTAGAATATTAAGGTGATCGGGACCGATTGGATGGTTCAAATAGGGCCCTTGATCACTACAGGGGCCACTAATCTAGCCTTTCATAGGCGTTTCGACCATCTCGGGAGAATTTCCACGCCTCTATGGTTTTTCTCGCGAGATGAGGGGCTCCACTGAGAAAGCCGTTGTAACCCTACAACGGGCAGCGAAGATTACTCCGCATGGACTGCTGTGAGGTTCGGATCATGCCAGATGGGGTTTCCCAAAAAGGAAATGTCTCCCCACACCGTTTTCTGCAACAGACGGTTACCTGCCCATAACCGGCAATGGATAGAAAGCGTGGATGCAAGCTTGGAAGAATGGCTAGGATGGAGGGAGAGTGTTTGGCGCGAATTGCCTACGTGGAAAAATCCTGCAATCGTCTGTTTTTTCGAAAAAAGCTGCTAGTCGTCTGAAGCTGCCCACAACACGTGCACATGCATGGGACAATTCGGGTGATGTGAGATTGGTTGTACCGGGGCTTCTTACCTAATGGACAGTTCAGAATGTCCGAAAGGTGACTCGAAATGGGCCACAATACATCTAAAGCGGACGTCTCCCTGTCGTTCCTTGCTCGTGCACGTGCACATTTGCATAGACTTGGTTGGTCAACATGGATCTGGTCGTCCGGATCATGCAAATCTGATGAACAGTCTAGATTTCACAGATGGTGGCCGAAGGTAGGCCACATCCCATGCGAGTGGACGTCACTCGGTCCGGCTCGCTGCAGCAGGGGAAATGGGAGAGAAATCCCAAAACCTATCGGGTCAACACCGTTTGACCGTTTGGTCGGTCCGGTACGCTGTATGCACACCGTATGTGGTGTATATACATGCTGATGTGGACCCCATTGTGATGGGATCTCGCAATCCAAGCCAGTCATCCTTCTTAGTGGTCTCAGCTGAGGCATTTGGCCTTTGATCAAGGTGGTCCAACGCTTGGGCGGTCCCCAAGCCGTGATTTGAGCATTATTTAGAGTTATCTAGCAATCTGAGGGCTAGGTCACTCCGAGTTTGAGTATTAACGGTCCAAAAAGAGTCCTAGCCTTCCTAGGAGACTCTAGTGTCATGTCTAGGCGTTGATGGGTAGTTTTAATGCGTAGGCCTACCCTTGTCTTGGTTTTGGTTTAAATTTGATAATCAAGCTTATCATTATATTAATTGTAATGCCCATGTATTAAAGACGTGGGGTGTTACACGATGGGAGCTTCGATTCGAATTTGGAAACCATCAACAACGTACTCTTGAAATCTGCGTAAGTCCTCGATGGCATCGCCCAAGCTTCGATGGCATCAAACTGGCTTCCATATCATCAAACGTGTTCTCAATGGGATCAAAAAACATCCGAAACTGTCCAACGAGTAAATTCCATAATTAATGATTTTTCTGATGTCATCGAACTTGCATTGATGGCATCGAACGGCTCTTTGATGGGATCGAACCCTCCTTTGATGAGATCGAGACCTTCTTCGATGTCATTGAGAGATCGAACCCTCCTTTCGATGAGATCGAGAGATCGAACCCTCCTTTCCATAAGATCAAGAATTACACCCATATGTCCAACAACCAAACTTAATTTTCTCTAATTTTTTCACTGAGATCGAGCTTCCTTTGGTGGCATCAAACACTTACTTCGATGGCATCGAAGCAGTGCTCGATAGCATCGAACTATCTAGCTTAGCACTTTGATTTTCTACACTTTGTAACTTCAAATTTCTTCCTTTTTCACTCAGTTTTCTTGGATCTTGGACCCTTGAACTCTTCAACCTTGACCTCCAAATATCTAATTCTCACTTTGGTAATTCTTGAGCATCAAATTCATGTCTTTAAAATCTTTTTCACCTTAAGCTCTCAAAATTATCTCGCAAGAGGAAACATGTAGAAATAGATCAATTAAGCATCATCATGTTCTTAAAACCAAGGAATAATGAGGGAAAAATATCCAATATTTCACACTCAACATGAGATGTTACCCGAGCAGCTGCAGCCCACTCTAGGGTAGATCACTCAACCATGATGGATTCATAGTCGGTAGCCAATACAAATCGGACGGCAATGCCGAATGTGCCGTTAAATTTGGCCAAAACCACACATCGTCTTCTATGCACCAAGTTGGGTGTTACAAATCTCCATGCTATAACTTGAAGGGGGGATTAGAAATGTTCTAATTTTCATGCTTGTTGAGATTTGATTTTTTTTTTTTAATTTTTATTTTTTATATATATACATACTTTCTTACTAGTTGTGATTTGAATTTATTTTTTTTCATATTTGGGGTCATCCCATTTGTATATACATACCACTATATTATATTGAAATATACAAGAAAATTAATCAATTACATTCTCCAAATTCATTTTGCATCCTTTAAAAAAATTTAAATCTTTTATTTTTTTAAAGAGAAAATCTAAAACATTTTTCATAAAAGGATTTTTAAAAATCTATTAATTCCATCAGTATGCAGCCCCATCTTTCCCACTAATTTTTTTTTTTTTTTTTTTAATGCCATCTAAGCCCATATAAATGGTGGGTCATACCAAAAGATCACCAAATAAACAATCGATAGCACAAGACAGTGAATAGATCAAATCTTTATAAAAGACTAATATTTTTTAATACAGAAAAATTACTTTTACAAGAAAAAAGAACAAAAAAAAAAACAACTTTTACACCCTTACAGAGTGCCAGGGTTCAAACGCAGGCACTCCGAAATTGCTTAAATATTGCATGCGTTAGAAAAAAAAAAAAGTCAAATAGACTGACAAACTATCGTTTTCAGTTTAGCTGTACACGTACCAAAAAGTCAAATAAACTGACAAACTATCGTTTTCAGTTTAGCCGGACATTTAGAGGACGGTTAAAAATGACAAATATCTCATTACCCCTTTTCAGAAAAACGGCGGAACAAATGAACCACGGATTTCTTATTATTATTATTTTAACATACATCACCGTGGGCCATGTTGCCCGATAGTATCAGGGTCACCATCCAGTCCAACTTTAATGGTGTTGGATTGGTGGCGACCCAACAACACCCAACGTGATACATGTGTTTTATATCACGGTGGGCTGGAGTGATCGTGTCATCTATCCATGCCATTCATCTGTTTTACTAGCTCATTTTAATGCATGAGCCCAAAAGTGTTCCAGATCTGAAGCTTGACTAGCTAGATTAGACCACACCAAAGGAAACAATAGGAACAATAACACCCACCATTGAAATTTTTCTAAAGCCCACTGTAAATTATCTTTTTTCTATCTAACCAGTTGAAAAGGTCACATAAACCATCCTAAGGCCCACCATAATATTTTTTTTCCTCTAGGAAGAAAAACATTCAATAATATAGGGGCAGAGATTTAATCACCGTAACGTTGATTTGCCATCCAACTTGTGGATAAAGTCATGTAGACTTGTACACATGAAAATGAAAGTATAAGCTTAATCAAAAACTTTTGTAACCCGCAACAAAATTTTAAAGGTAGGCATTCAATCACCATTTTTTCCTATAGGGTGCTGGACTAGGCCTATTAATCTGCTACTATATTTTGGACTCATGCCATAAAATGAGCTAGAAAAACAGATGGACGGTGAGGATAAAATACATAGATCATGGTAGACACAACAACGCCTGACACGACCTAACAAGGTAGCAAATTGGTGTCACCACCTGATCCACTTCCTTAGGTTGGTGGCCAAAATTAAAAGAGATTTAGTAAGCCACTTTAAATGATAGATGGTAGGATTGGGTTAAGATGACAATGATAGAAAGCCGATCGAGTGGTGACCCAACACAACGTCGTAGTCTGTTTTGTCGAGTACTCATTTAAGGACACAACGCCAGCAGTCGAGTAAATCCGAAAGCTCACGTGAACCACGCGGAAGGAAACAGTAGGGAGACACCACCCGTGAAACCTTCCTAAGCCGAGATAATGTCATTTTTACACCCATCCTATTGATAAGTTCACACATAAGTAGATATATAATGAGAAAAGACAAATACCACTTGATCCAAAACTCATGTGGCTCCAAAGTAGTTTTTAGTGGCAGATGTTTAACTGCCACTGTTTTCAATGGTGTTGTCCACCGGGACTTTTGATAAACTTCATTTTTTGGCATGAGCTCAAAAATGAGCTTACAAAATGGATGTACAGCATAGATAAAATACATACATCACAATGGCCCTATAGTGCATGACACTAGCTAGTTGGGTGGTGTTGGGTTCACCACCCAATCCACTTCCTTAAGTGGTTAGCATTTAAGTGGGGCGAATTGGGTGGCGACCCACGGTGTATGGGTTTTATATCCACGCCATCCAATCCATTTTACCATCTCATTTAAGGGCATGAGCTAAAAATGAAGCGGATCCAAAGGTAGAGTGGACCACACCATAGGAAATAATTGGGATAATGACGGCTACGGTTGAAAACTTCCAAGGGCACACTATAATATTTACTAACCATCCAAACTTTTGACATCTCTTTCAGGTTTATGTGACATTATCAAGTGGTTGGATGATCATCGTTTGATCTAAAACTTTGGTGGCTCCCGAGAAGCTTTTATAACGGCAAGTATTTATTCACCATTGTTTCTTGTGGTGTGCTCCACTAAACATTTTAATCAGATTTATTTTTGGGCTCATGCCCTAAATTGAGATACAAAAATGGATGGATGTATAGGTGTGGATAAAACATATACATCATCACAATGGGCCCTACAGCGCCTGACACACCTAAATTGGTGGGGTTAGGGTCACCACCCAATCCACTTGCCAAACTTAAAGAGGTATGTAAGCCAGTTTTAATCCTAATTGTTAAGATTTGATTCATATGATGTTGAAAGGAAGCGATTGGATGGTGACCTCAACACTAATCTACGTTGTATTGGGTGTTGTGGGGCCACCTTGATGCATGTGTTTTATATCCACACCATCCATCCATTTTTCCAAGTCATTCTATTGCACGATCCCAAAAAACAAAGAAAATCTAAAGCCCAAGTGGACTACACCATGAGAAATAAGGAATATGACACCAATCCAAGAAACCATCCTAGGGCCCACCCTGTTAAGGTAGGGGAAAAAAAAAAAGGTGATACAAACCTAGACAAGGGAAAAATGAAAATATAGGTTTAATCCCCAAGAAATAGTGAGATATAGTTGTTATGGGAAGATCCAAGCCCCTTATAATTATGAGGACCGACGTCATCTAATCGATAACTACATGCGACACCCACGGCCGGGTGAGTCGTAGAGGTGCCTCGACCCTGAGAGTAACGATCAGGAGGAAACTTGACCCAATAAAGTAGGCTCGATGCTCCGCCTCGGACCTCGTGAAGGAAGTCTCCCGGAACACGCAACTAGCAAGAGGCCAAGCCCATCGAATCGGCTCGGACTATGAATGCAATTGCTACTCGGCGAAGGCTTGTAATCACTCCGATTGAGGCCTCATCTACTAACATGGCCAAGCCGAGTCTAGATCCCGAAGTGAGCGCTCCATGAGCTAAGCTTAGAAACTACTATAAGCGGACGTGGCCGGTTACTTCGCTCGCATATATGCATGATACGCATAATATCCTACACGATCCTCGAATTGCGCACAGTATCCCCTCGATCCGAAAATCCCCCTAATTGAGTGGATCGTGCAGAGATTGACAGACCTCGACCGTCCAATAGTCAGGTATAAATACAAGAAGACCTCATTGCTACAGGTACGCAAGATCTTGCACTCTCTTACAACAATTTAACTTAGACCCCGAATCCCTTGGCCTGACTTAGGCATCGGAGGGTCCCCCGGGCTAGCCAAGTTCTCCTGCGCTTACTCTTTGTGCAAGACTAAGGTCCCTCGGAGACGCATCATACGGAGTGGAGGGTGATCCAGATTTTGTCATCAACATTTTTGGTGTCGTCTGTGGGAATCTGATACAAAAGGTCAGGTTCCTATTCTCGAATAAAATGGCTAGAGGAAAGAGAAAGCAGTAGCTGCGGAACCCGAGCCAAATGAACAAACTCGTTCTTCCTCCCTACTTCACGCCGAATCAGCCCCGGAGCCTTCCCAGCGTTCTCGCAATCGGGCGAGTAAATATCACACCATGTAGAGCGAGATACAAGCCCTACATGATAAGGTGAATAAGATGAAGCAACAACATGAGCCACGACTACAGCCAACTTAGGAAAGTCCCGTTCCTGAGCCAGTCAGTCTGGTTGTAGAAGCTCACTCCGCGCCGAGGAGTGTGAGGCCCGAGGCGCCTCAACACCCCCAAATGCCGCTTTCGGGTCAAAATCCTCCTCCGACCCAAATTCGAGCCTCGACTCGGAACACGGTCACATGAGCTCCGACCAATGCTTTGGTCACTTCAGCCCTGGCGCCGACGGATCTCCGCCATCGGCTAGAACGGAGGAGGGGAAGGAGAACTCCGGAAATAGAAAACAACTGAGAAATCGTAGCGGAAAACAAGGACCCATAGGAGAAACGGTTCGCGGAGCTCAACGACAAATTCTTGGCCCTGGAAAAGAAACAACAGCCAACGTCAGTTCCCGCCGCTGTTCAGGCAATGATGGAAGAGACCAAGCCTCCCTTCACCTTGAAAATCATGAACGAGGTGATGCCGCAGAGGTTCAGGATACCTCCCGTCATCCAATACTCTGGGTCTGGAGACCCATCCGAACATGTGGAAGCCTATCGCTTATGGATGCAGATACAGACAGCGACGAACGTTATGATGTGTCGAGGCTTCTCGATCACGCTCACAGGTTCTGCACGGAGTTGGTACCGACAACTCAAACCAAATTCCATCAGTTCCTTCGCAGAGTTGAGCCCACTATTTCTTACCCAGTTCATAAGTGGTAAGAGAAGTCGAAAGCCCAACACCCACTTATTTGTTGTCAAGCAAGAGCCGAAGGAGTCGTTGAAAGACTACATCTCTCGCTTCAACGAGGAAGCGTTATTGGTAAAAGACTACGATGATAAAATGGCACTCGCTGCTGTGTTCAATGGCCTAAAAGAAGAGAAATTCACTTTCTCCATTGGAAAGAACCCGCCGAAGACACTAGGTGAACTGGTCGCTAAAGCTCAGAAGTACACCAACGCGGAGGAATTCTCCAATGCCCGTAAAAATGTCCAAGTGACAGAGCCGAATGGTAAAGGGAAGAGGCCTAGGAACGAAGAACCCCAGCCATCTAACAAAGGGGCCGATGACCGCGCCCCTCGTGATCACCGTCCGAGCAGAAGGCCAGAGGGAAAGTTTCGTTCCTACACCCCCCTCAACACGTCCGCCGAGCAGATTCTAGTGGACATCCGAGGAGAAAAGTTGTTGAATTGGCCTGTTTACATGAGGGCCGATCCAGATCATCGAGACAAGCGCAAGTACTGCCGCTTCCACCGAGACCACGGCCACAATACGGCTGATTGTGTTAATCTCAAAGATGAGATCAAGGCCCTTATTCGGAAGGGTCACCTACCCCGATACAAAAAGGAAGGAAAAGCTGCTCGGAAAGAAGAAAGAGATCGAGAGTAGCCAAATAACACCGCAGAAGAGCCCACTGAAATCTGTACCATCTTCGAGGGCTCATCAGGTGGAGGAGATTCAAACAGGGCGCAGAAGGCTCATTCCCAGAAGTCTGAACTGGAACATTACGTCCACTTAACCGAGAGGCCCAGAAAGGAACTTCGGGTCAGTCCATGCACTCTGACCTTCACAGAAGAAGATGCGCGCGAAATTCAGCACCCGCACGATGATACTCTAGTCGTTACCATGACCATAGCGAACCGTAAGGTATACCGCATCTTGGTCGATACCAAGAGTTCAGCCAACGTGATCTATTCCGAGGCCTTTGAAAGAATGGGGATTCCAAGGTCTCACCTCAAACCTGCGAAGACCCCCTTGCACAGCTTTGCCGGGGAAAGAGTGATCTCCGAAGGAGCTATCTCCCTCCCCATAACTGCGAGAGAAGGACAACATCAAGTCGCTCTCATGGACTTCTTAGTTGTCAATGTACCATCGGTACATAATGTCATCTTGGGCAAACCTTTCCTCAACGCTATGAGAGCAGTCGTCTCCACCTATCACTTGATGATGAAATTCCCTGCCAAGGGCGGGATAGGCTACCTCTGAGGCGATCAGCAAGAAGCTCGAAGATGTTACGCAATTCAAGTAAAAAAGGGGTCAGTTAAGCAAGAGCTCACCATCAAGGTTTTAGACCCTAGAGGACTTATGGAAGGCTCATCCGTGGAAGACTTAGAAAAAGTACCGCTCAGCGAGGCTGATCCGATCAAAACCGTTCAACTCGGGACTTCATTGAATCCAGAGCAACGGCTCGAAATATTAACATTCCTACGACAACATATGGACGTTTTCCCGTGGTCCCATCAAGATATGCCCGGAATTTCTCTGAATGTCATGGTCCACAGACTAAATGTAGATTCAGATCAACGACCTGTTAAGCAAAAAAGAAGGTCGTTCGATGCCCAGCGGTATGAAGCAATAGCTGACGAGGTCTCCGTTCTGCTCGACGCCGGATTCATAGAAGAAGTACATTATCCTGACTGGATCGCGAATGTGGTCCTTGTGAAGAAAGCCAACGGAAAATGTCCGATCTGTGTAGATTACTCAGACCTAAACAAATCTTGTCTGAAAGACAGTTTTCCATTGCCTCAGATCGATCAGCTGGTGGACAGCACGGCAGGACACGAATTAATCTCTTTCCTGGACGCATACTCTGGGTATAACCAGTTCACAAAGCACCCCCAGACAGGCAGAAGACTACCTTTGTCACAAATAAGGGACTCTACTGTTACCGAGTCATGCCGTTTAGCCTGAAAAATGTTGGGGCTATATACCAAAGGCTAGTGGATCAGATGTTCTCGAAGCAGATCGGACGTATAATGGAAGTGTACGTCGATGACATGTTAGTGAAAAGCATCAAGGCAACCGATTATCTGACGGATCTCGAAGAAACGTTCGCCGTCCTCCGAGAATACCAGATGAAGCTGAACCCCACAAAGTGCGCTTTCGGAGTCGGTTCAGGAAAATTTCTTGGGTTTCAAGTCAGTCAGAGAGGCATCGAGGCGAACCCCAACAAGATTAAAGCACTCTTCGACATGAGTGCGCCTCGGACTATCAAGAAAATATAATGCCTCACAGGGCAAGTCGCGATGCTCGGACGTTTCATATCCAGAGCAACGGATAAATGTCTCCCCTTCTTCCAATAGTTGGAGTGCAAACAAGCCTTCCAGCAACTGAAGCAGTATCTAGGTTCACCCCCTGCTATCCAAACCTGAAGAAGGTGAACCCCTGTTCCTCTACCTCCTGGTCTCCGCCTCGACCATAAGCTCGGCCCTGATTAGGGAGGTCAGGGCAAGTAATACCCAGTGTATTCGTGAGTGAGGCCATGGTACCTGCGGAAATGAGGTATTCGCCCTTGGAGAAGCTAGTGCTCAGCCTCGTTGTTTCAGCTCGGAGGTTACGCCCATACTTCCAGGCTATTCCATGGTTGTATTGACAGACTCCCCTCTCAAACAAGTTCTTCAGAGGCCTGAGGTGTCTGATCGGATGACCAAATGGGCCATCGAACTTGGTGAATTCGACATCCAGTTTCGTCCAAATATGACAATCAAGGGCCAAGCTGTAGCCGACTTCATTGCCGAATTCACCGCTTCAAGTACAGAAGAGATTAGTACCGAAGTCGAAATGACTCCACCCGTCGTCCAAGATGACCAAAAGGTGGTGTCGGACCTTGGATGGGTTCTCTACGTGGATGGGTCTTCCAATATCAAAGGGGCCGGAGCCGGAATCGTCCTAATCGCGCCGGATTCCATAACTATCTAGTACGTGATCAGGCTTGGATTCAAGGCCTCAAACAATGAGGAAAAATATGAGGCATTACTAACTGGACTCAGATTTGCGGCAAGTGTGGGCGTTCAATCTCTTCAGGTCCGGTGCGACTCTCAGTTGGTGGTAAACTACATTTCTATCGAGTACGAAGCTAAGGAGACAAGGATGATCGCTTATCTCAATGAGACGAGAAAATTGATAGAAAGATTTTGGAGTTGCACTATCCATCAAATCCCGAGAGTAGAAAATTCATGGGCCGATGCTCAAGACCCCCTCGGATAGATTGGAAGCTAGGAGACTGAGAGTCCGAGCAGCTCGATACACTATCTTAGATGGTATCCTATACAAGAAAGGATATTCCTAGCTCTACCTCAAGTGTCTCTGACCCAACGAGGTAGAATATGTCATTCGGGAGATCTATGAAGGAATCTGCGAAAACTATTCTGGCAGCCGAGCCTTGGCCCTGAAGATACTCCGACAATGATACTTCTGGCCAACTATCAGGGAGGACTTCAAGGACTATGTTCGGAAGTGCGACAAGTGCCAGCGTTTCGCGGCCGTGCTGAGACAACTTGCTGAAGAAATGACTCCTATGAGCGGTCCTTGGCCGTTCGCTCAGTAGGTAATCGACATCATCGGCCCTCTGCCTACCAGAAAAGAGCAAGTCAAGTTTGTCATTGTTGCTATCGACTACTTCACCAAATGGGTCGAGGTCGAGCCGGTTGCCAAGATCACAGAACAGAAGGTGATCGACTTTGTCTGGAAAAACTTCATTTGTCGATACGAGATTCCGCGCACCATCGCGTCAAATAATGGCCGGCAGTTCGACAACGATAAATTTTAAAGCATGTGTCTAGGACTCGACATCACAAACGCATACTCTTCTCCTCGACATCCTCATTCCAACGGACAAGTGGAGGCAGTCAATAAAGTTATCAAGCACCATCTTAAGACGAAGTTAAAAAAAGTAAAAGGCAGCTGGGCCGAAGAACTTCCGTTCGTTCTCTGGGCCTATAGGACCACAGCTCAGTCCTCAACTAGAGAGACTCCGTTTTCACTCTCCTACGGCTCAGAGGTGATGGTGTCAGTTGAAATTGGTCTCCCTACGGCCCGAGTCGAGAACTACCAAGAAAACCAGAATTTCGAGCTGATTGCAGCCAACCTGGATTTGCTCGAAGAAGTCAAAGATATCTCAAAGCTCCGAGTCATGGCTCGGCATCAGCAAGTTGTGTGATTCTACAATTCAAAGGTCAAGACCAAGCGGTTCCGACCAGGGGACTTGGTCCTTCGCTGGGTATTCCAGAACACCACCGAGCCGGGGGATGAGACACTCAGACCTAATTGGGAAGGGCCTTATCGGGTCATCCAATCGACCAAACCGGGCTTCTACCACTTGGAAGACTTCGAGGGTCGTCAACTTCCCCACCCCTGGAATGCCGAGCGCCTGAAAGTTTACTATCCATAACAAAAACAGCCTTTAAGGCTCCCAACAAATGCACTCCTCCGAACAACAAGCCTTTAAGGCTTCTAATAAATGTACGCCTTTGAGCGACAAGCCTTTAAGTCTCTTAATAAAGTTTACTTCTTGTCTACATGAACGAATTATCTACTAAGGAAAAGTTGCCTCCCATATGTGGGGGCGGATTCAATGAACTGATCCCTTAAAAAAGGAGTTAGTGCATTATCCCACAAAAATTCTACATGGCATCCCCTCTTAAGTCAGGGAAAAAGCTAAAAGGTGACCCGACTCCCCCAACATATGAGTTGGCTCACTGATTAACGGATAAAGCGGATGCACCTCGCCAATTGTGGGACAAGCCTACCCCCTAGGGGTTCAGACTCAACAAACAGGTTATAAAGGCCTCAAACTTTGCGAGGCGGCATTGGAAGGAGCTGACCCACCAAAGGGTCGGCCCGGCCATGCCTCAAAGTAAATCGACATATCTACGAATCAGTTCGGCAACCAACGATCGACGGTCAACATCCAAAAATTAACTACGAATTAACATATAAGAAAATTCATCATTCATGCGCCCTCTCAAGAGAGTCAAAAAATCATCAATTATTCACTTCCATCAAAAGGTCAAAAAGTAACCAGAAAGAAAAGTTTCAACTATTTTTCAAAAAAAATAATAATAATAATCCAATCTACGCAGTTGGAGGAGCTTGAACGTTGGGGGTCAAATCCGGGCGGACGTCTCCGGCAGGCGTCTCTTCAGCTTCTTCAGACAACAACGATTTGAGGTTAAGGTCCGGATACATGCCCTAGACCGCCTCAATACAGTCATCGAAGCCGCGGTTTTAAAACTTGGCGGCTTCGGCTCCCTCTCCTTTGAAGTTTTGAAGGCCTCTATCGCTGCGACCACCGCCTCAGCCAGAGAAGTTTTATCCTCAACCCGCTAAGCTTCCCTGGCCTGGGCGACAACTCGGGTCTGCTCTTCTGCCGCCTCGATCTTAGTTCGCTCAAAGGCTGCACCCAGACGTGCGTTCTCTTGAGCCAGCAAGTCCGCGTGAGCCCTGACCTGGGTCAGCTCGGCGGTCGCAACATCACATCAAGCTTTGAAGTTATTTGCGACCCCTTGTAGTAGCAGCTCCCTTGCTTCGAGGTCAGTCACGACCTCCTGCAGCCGCAGCTCCCTGGCCTTCCCATCTTCGAGCTGCCGACGCAAATCGCCCTGCTTAAGCCGGAGGAAGGTGCCTTCATCCGGCAAAATCTCCATTTGGGTCTTGAGGGCCTCCACCTCAGCTTCTCTCATTTTCGACTCCCATGCCCTCTCCCGAGCCGAAAGAAGCTTCGGGACAGACTGCATGAAAACGAGAATGAGTACTTGAAAATAGTGAATATAGGAAAGGCGATACCGTGTAAAAGACAGAAGCCATGTCGTTCAAGAAGGAGCTATCTGACTTGCTGAGGAGGTGGGCTATGCTCTCCTCAGGGGCATGTTTGACAGCCCAAGGTGTCAGACAAGATAAATGGTAGCCAGGTGCAAACTTCCCGCCATTCGTCCCCACGTGAGCCAAGTCTGTTGCTTCCTCAAACCCGATCCGGGTACCAGCTGAGACCTGAGCCTCAGCCCCAAGGTCATCTCCAACTACGGGAGGGGTGGCCATGGCGTCAGCCATCCGAATGGTCTCCTCTCGCTCAGATGACAAAGGAATAATTATGCAGGGGGTTGCGGTAGCCAGAAAAGCCTCCCCGACAGGGGGAACAACGGAGGGCGGAACGGAAGGAATCATGGTTGTCGAAGCCGGAGAAATGGTTTCTGGGACCCGCGTATCGGCAAGCACTGAAGTTAGAGCAGCCCATGTATCGGCAAGCACCGCGGTCGGAACCGCCCGCGTATCGGCAAGCACAGTAGTCGAAGCCGAGGCAACAGAAGCTGGGCCAGAGGGCCCCTCTCCACAAGGAATTGCTTACCGTCTCTAAACGGTGGTCTTTATCCTGGGTTCGCCCCTCAGCAATTCCTCCATCGTCGGAGCAACCTTCCTCTTCCTAGAGCTAGATGCCTCGGCCATACCTGCATAAAAAACAACAAATCAATAACTAGACGAGTAATTCTGATCCTTCCAAAGGAGACATAAGAAAAAACTTACTGAAAGAAGTCGGGAGAGGCGCCGACTTGCAAAGCCCAGACCAATGAAAGTTGGCGGCGGTGATCAGATCTGACCAGGAGAGGAGCTCTCCCGATCGCGCCCTAGCCTTGGATATGTGGTTCTTCTGAGCCGAGTCGAGGGGAGGTATGCCCCTTACGAAATCTACAAAGACAAAAAGCTCTAGTTCAGTTTGAACGAGGTAACAAAAAGGGTATTGGGAAAAAAGGAATAATTAATCCAACCTGGTTTCGAAAATTGGGTAGGAACCCGAGTTGTCAAAGTCCCGACTTCTGCCGCCGGCACCTCCCATTTACCAGCAGCCCAGAACCACTTATTCTTCCAGTCCTTGTTGGAGGACGGAAGGTTCATTACCAGCCTCGACCCCTTGTTGCCTCAGGTCGCAAAGTAGTATCATAGTTTTTGGCTATCGTGCTTGACCAGGTATAAGCTCATCATCTCCTTTAGAGTCAGCTCTGAGTTTCCGACATGACGCCAGATAATATAGGAAGACATCAAAACCCTCCAGGCATTAGGGGTGAATTGCCCGGGAGCCAGTTTGAGGTAGGATGTAGTGGCTCAAACGAATGGATGTAGAGGAAGTCAAAGCCCACATTGTAGTGCATAAAGAAAAATGGTCACTTCTCCCTCAGCAGGTGCGCCGGCAGTGTCGAGGGGCTCAGGGGCCCTTATCCGTACGAAGTCCGGGACCTGAAACTCCAAGCGGATCCATTCCATTTGGGACTCCGACAGCACCGAGCCTCTTGGGACTACCTCTGAGGCCCGACCACTCGCCAGCATCTCAGTGGCCTCGACAATCGCGGTCCAGGGGGCTCGAGTAGGTTTCTTTTTACCAGCCCTACGAGTCCGAGCCCCCGTCTCCTTCTGCTTTTGGGGCGGAGGGAATAAGGGCACAGCTTCAAAGGGGCCTTCAGAAGCCCCTCTTCCATCGCCAGAACTCCCCGGCTGGGAGTCGTCATCATAATCCCAAACAGTCTCCAGGTTGGACGATATCTTAAGAAGAAAGAATGTGAAGAGGCACAAGGAGAATCACCGGACGATCACAGAAAATCGCTTCTGTCGAAAGTATCCTAACCGTCGGAATCGCCTGTCAAAAAACCCTAATCGGTTGGAATCGCCCACGTCAAAAATCGCTTCCTCCAGTATCAGCTCAAACTCAAAGCAAGGAAGTGAACTGAAATCTTCAAAGAATGGTTTATATAGACCTCGCCAAATCCCTACATTAATGACCAGCAATGATGGCTGCAGCCGAATCATCGTGAGCTGACCTTGAAGCTGACGTGGCCACATACCATTGGCTCAGGCTCTGTCGGGCAGTACGCCTCTGACATCGAGCAGCGTGCTTTGGATAAACGAAACGACGCCCAAATAAGGAAAGGTGTCATCCAAAACATTACTCCAGGGATACGTGGCAACATGTCATAGGCGGATGGTAATTTGAAATCTTAACCGTCGCCACACGTCCACTACGCGTGGACCCATATGCGAGAAACCTTGTGAGCATAATGTTTCAAAACGTAATAGTTTCAGCATGTGCGGAAGAATCGGCAAATGAGGCGATTGATCTTCCATATGCGTACTCTCTGAACCCTTAGCCGACCTCAAAGAGTACGGGGCTTCTGTTATAGGAAGATCAGAGCCCCTTATAATTCCGAGGACCGACGTCATCTAACCAATAACTATATGCAACACCCATGGCCGGGTGAGTCGTAGAGGTGCCTCGACCCTGAGAGTAACGATCAGGACGAAACTTGAATCAATAAAGTAGGCCCGATGCTCCGCCTCGGACCTTGTGAAGGAAGTCTCTCGGAACGCACAACTGGCGAGAGGCCAAGCCCCTCGGATCGGCTCGGACTATGAATACGATTGCCGCTTGGCGAAGGCTTGTAATCACTCCGACTGAGGCCTCATCTACCAACATGGCCGAGCCGAGTCTGGATCCCGAAGTGAGCGCTCCATGAGCTAAGCTTCGAAACTACTATAAGCGGATGTGGCCGGTTATTTCGCTCGCATATATGCATGATACGCATAATATCCTACACGATCCTCGAATTACGCACAGTATCCCCTCGATCCGAAAATCCCCCTGATTGAGTGGATCGTGCCGAGATTGACGGATCTCGACCGTCTAACAATCAGGTATAAATACAAGACGACCCCATTGCTACAGGTACGCAAGATCTTACACTCTCTTACAACAGTTTGACTTAGACCCCGAATCCATTGACCTGACTTTGGCATCGGAGGGTCCCCCAGCCTAGCCAGGGTCTCCTGCGCTTACTCTTTGTACAAGACCAGAGTCCCTCGAAGACGCATCATATGGAGTGGAGGGTGATCCAGATTTTGTCATCAACAATAGTGACACCCCATTCCTGAAACCTTTCAAGGCCCCATAGTAATTTTTATTAGTCATCGAACTAGTTGATAAGGTCACACAACACCTAGATGAAGGTAAAACACAGATATAAGGTTGATCCAAAACTTCAGTGAGCCCCAAAATGCTTTTAATGGGGGGCATTCAATCACCATTATTTCATATGGTGTGGTCGACTAGAATTTTTTTTCGACTTCATTTTCCAGCTCATGTCTTAAAATGAGCTAGAAATGGTTATACAGTAATGATAAAATACACACACCATGGCAGACCCCACAACCCCTAACACCACCTACCTGGATGGTGTGTAACATTCTAGATTTTTTTTTTCTTCGTTTTCTTTCAAGGGTTGTATTATGGGATGCATTTTTTTAGGTTGTTGTTTCAATTTTGGTGTGTAACTTTTATTGCTTCGATCATCTAATAGTTTGAGTTTATTTAGTAATTTTTGTACTTTTTGGTTTAATTATCATGTTGCTATTAAAACGGATTTTTTCTTTAAATTCTCGAAAGTTCCATAAATTAATAAATGTTAATAGTTGAATCATCTTATTATCCATTAATATATTTGACCTATAGTTTGATTTGTGAGACCACTCAATCATAGAAAACGAACCACGAATAAATATTCGTTCATATATACATCTATTCAAGATTTCGTTCCTTTTATCATCACCTATGTATATACTTAACATACCATTGAATTTTAATTATAATAACTTTTCATATGATCTTTATCATGTACCATATGAGTCCATTCAATTTGCCACCCTTATATCTTTTTACATACAAGTCCGATTAAAAAACAAAAAACAAAAAAACTACGTACATTAATCTAGCAATCGCATAATGATCCCAATCATCCATTTATTTTTTCACATACTTAAACCCAAAACCATCAATCATGAACCAAGGGTCAAGATGTCATTGATCGCTCATCCAAACACCAAACCGTTGAACACTAACATCTCTTATATAAACATTGAATTCTATCGGTCTATTTTTTATTGAATGTACACGCTAGTAGTAATAAGTCAAGGGTTTTCACAACCATACCCTTAACTATTCTCAAAAACATAATTGCATGTGTTTAATCATGGGGGAAAATTAACCTAAGGTCACTTCATTTATTTAAGCCATACATATTTAATGTCTACACCTAGATCACATTATCTAACCTTCTATCATAGTTTTTCATCATACTACTAGATGGCCCACCCAATCATCAAACAAAAATCACCAATATGATCCCCACATTTTTCCATTGAACCCATCGAGTTATGTAACAAAATAACCATCTTACATTTGTCACCACGTATCTCCCAATATGATAATTTGTATCTCCCAAGATGATCATTTATCCACGAGAAATTTCCTACTGTACGACACATTTATGGCCCACGAACCATTTTAAGCCCATTTCTTTTTAGCTCCCAAGAATAAGCCCCAGCTGTACGGACAGCATTTTACAGGTCGAAAATGCCCCTGCCTTTCCTTCCGGAACCGGATTGGCCGGTGCTCGAAGACGAGCGCTGACGCTCCTCGAACCGCGAGTTGTACGAAGAGTTCGAAAGAGATCAAAGTTACATGGGCCCAACAGTTATCTATTTATTATATCCACAACGTTCATCCATATTTCAAGATCATTTCAGAGTATTATCAAAAAAAAAAAAAATTCATATACAAGGATCATCTGGACCACACCACAAAGAGCAGCGGGAAAATTGATTTTCACCATTAAAAATTTTATAGGGCCCACCACAACATTTATTTTCCATCCAATCTATTCATAAGGTCACAAAGACATGGATGAAGAGGAAAAACAAATTTCATAATGATCAAAAACTTCTGTGACCCCTAAAAGGGTTTCAATGGTAGATGTTTAATCCTCCACTGCCTTTTACAGTGTGGTCCACTTGATAGCTAGATCTATCTTATTTTTCGTCTCAAGCGTTAATATGAGTTCGCCAAATAGATGGACGGTATGGATATAATACGTACCTCATAATGGGACCCACAAAAAGCGGCAGGGATTATAACTGGGAACCGAAAAAAAAAAGCCTGCTAGTCGTGGTTGAGCTGGTCGGTGGGATCCTATAGCTTCGGATTATAACCGTAGCCATAGCCATAGTGCACTACCACACTATGTTTTTTTTTTTTTTTTTTCCATGGAGAACTTTCTTCCCCCGATCTTTTACTATACTTATATAAATATGAATATATATTCATATAAAAAATTTTCTCTCTTTTTATTCATTTCTTTCTTTATTCATTTAACAAGCATATCTTTTAAACCAAAATGAGTTACTTATGATTTTGGGAGTAGAAGAAGCTACTTTAGCTAACCAACCTGGTTATTTTCCAAGATTCCATCAGGTCGATGGTCGAAAATCCATTTTATTCACTTCGCGGTCAATTTCATTTATTTCACAGTTAATTTCCTTCACTTCACGGGCAATTCCATGCATTTTACAGTTAATTCTCTTTGCTTCACGGTCAATTCCATGTATTTCACGGTCATTCTTATTCACTTCATCGTAAATTCCATGCATTTCGCGGTTAATTCCCTTCACTTCACAGTCAATTTCATGCATTTCATGGTCAATTTCCTTCACTTCTAAATCATTTTCATTCATTTCACGGTTAATTCCAACTATTCCCCTCACTTCATAGTCAATTCCCTTTACTTCACGGTCAGTAAAATCATTATAGCCATCAAACCGCACGTTTGAATATAATTTTAACAATACAATACATAAATGTGCAAAAAATTTCATGAAACGAACGAGTGGATATAACACATACATCATGGCCTAAAATGATATGACAAAATGGGTGACTGGTGATAGATGGTGCGGATATAACACAAATCATGGCCAGCCCACAACTTCAACACGTCAACAGACATCCGTGCTCTGTTCTACGCTGCGCAATCCGATATCCGAGGGATGCCGATTACGTGATGCAGGGTTAACAGGGTGAGAATCTGACGGTGGGGCCCACCTCAACCTCAACGTATTTGTCATATATCCACTCCGTCCATTCGTTTTGCAAGCTCATTTCATGGCATGGTCCCAAAATGAGGTAGATCCAAATCTCAGGTGGGGACATTCGGGATTCAATTCCCCAACATACACCATGGGACAGAATATGTCTCGGTTCCCGCACATACGTCTGAGGACATACACCTTGTCTATTCAATTTAGTAGTTCCGTCTATAGTCTGCCGACTCCTCACAGTGGCCGTAATGCCAGCCATCAGAACCATTCAGGAGGTGGGCCCATCCACCGACTGGTTATGATCAAAGTATTAGTTGTAAAAACGACCAGAATCTAGCTGCGACCAAAATCATAAAATGAACAAATGGCCAATGGTTGGGTCACAAGTAATTACGAGCCCTACAAACATAACCTAAACCCTGATAGAAATGGGCCTCTGAATCATCCCAAGTTATCTACGCACGGCTGTCATCATTTTATTCTGGGCCATCCACTTTCAGAACAAAAGTTAGGAAGGCTACGATGATCTGTAAGGGATCATCTTCAATGCACCATCACCAGTCTACAGTGGTGGACATTGATCACTGAGAGGTGGGCCACACCAATAAGAATGCCAGGGCCAAATGAAAATCCCTGTGGCGCTTGCGTTACGGTACACCACCCCACACATGTATGTATCCGAACCTATCATCAGGTGGGTAATATCTTGGATGGGCCACACCCCACAAATCATATAATATAACAAAATCCTGACCATTCCACCAGTGGGGTTTAGTTGAAAGAAAATAAAAGGTCACAAATTCAAATCAAAGTTACTCTCGACCATCCATTTCTTTCCTGAAATAAATAATAATAATAAAAAATAAATAAATAAAAGCATTAGAATTGTTTCATGGGTGTAAAGTTATGATATGAACCATCCAAGGTGTGGCCTACCTGATGAGTGGTTCAGATGTGCACGAGAGGGTGACAATCATTCTTAGAAAGCAACGGGGATCTCATGATAAAAGGAGACATGAGAAGCCAACATGTGCCAGACATCCCAGCCATGCAATAAGTGGACCCCATTGTGCAGATGAGGTGGCCCAAAAATCAGATGGGGCGTAATCTACATGGCCCACCTGATGATTTTACTTCCTGGGCTTTCAGGCCAAAGGTAATATATAGAGATGGACGAAATCTACAACATGGACCACGCAGGCATGGCCCAACAGTAGAGCAGCATCCGTTCATCTAATCAGCAGAATGCTGACCAGATAATTACTAGTTGGAGAATAAAATAACAGAATAAAGAGGACAGGAACAAAGAATTCCCCAGCAGAAAATAAATAAGAAGCAGAAAATAAATAAGAAGAAGAAGAAGAAGAAGAAGCTGATCTATTAACAGAAACATATCTGCCCAACAATCATAACACCCTTCTGTACATAGAAAGGGGAAAAAAAAAAAAAAAGTTCTTTTTTCAGTAATTTACTTACCTTCGGAGGGGCTTGTAGAGTACAACAGTGACGTACTTGGACTGGAACCGGTGGGTGAGGCCAAGGGCGACCAGAGACTGAGATGCCCACCCTTTCTCTATGAACAGGTGGTTGAGGACTACATGCTGTGGCTTTGGAGGGAGAGATGAGGATGAAGATGGCTCCGTGGTGGGGCTTGGCATCCCAAGGACAGTTAGATGCAGCTGGGGTGGGACAGCAAGTGGCTCTTTCGCGTAGTCCTCATCCGCCAGGAATGGATGGCCATAGCTCGAGTCTGGGGATGGTGGGGGCTCAAACTCAGCTACACTTTCCAGATTTTCCGGCACATAATCCTGCAGCACAGAGATGATGATCAGATAGAAATTGGGTTTTTGGGAAATGGCAGTTTCTATTGCTAGGTGTGTCTTCCCTTGATTGAGATTCCACAAA
Organism: Magnolia changhungtana; assembly: GCA_030180095.1. Lineage (NCBI taxonomy): Eukaryota > Viridiplantae > Streptophyta > Magnoliopsida > Magnoliales > Magnoliaceae > Magnolia > Magnolia changhungtana. The sequence goes on along the minus strand of JASAUF010000364.1, from coordinate 3,377,796 downwards.
ACAAACCAAATTATATCATTATAATTTCATTACTCCCTGTCGTAATACCAGTAGGATTAGTTATTGTCTTTATAATACTCGATATCTTATGTATTATCATCTCTTCATTAATTAACCTGTAAGAGACATGACTATATTTACAGATAAAATACGATCCACGGCCAAAATTGTAGACTAAGAAATAAAATTAATAAATTAGAAATAGATAAAACATTAAAACAAAGACCATAACATTTTAAAAGAAAATTCATCTTCCGACTTCTCGGAATCTAGCCAAACAGATTCAGAAGGATTAGCAAATGAAATACATAATATAACTGAAAATACTAGTAACATAGAAACAACAAATTCAAAACAAGAAGAAGAATCTAGTTCAGAAGACTTGGATAAACTAAACCAAGAAGATAAAATATGTACATGTTTAAAATGCTCAACAAAATCTATATGTACACTTAACAAAAGAACAAAGAACTTTATTAGACTTTGCAGAAAATATACAAGACCTAGAATTAAAACGAATTTATTTACAAAACTTACAAGAATATATATCTAAACTGGTAAAAACAATAATCAATTAAATCCATATAACATAACAAATATTTTAGACAAATTCCAACCAACACAAGAAAGAACATTAAATTTAAACAATTTACAATTAGAAGTAAAAGAAAATAAAAAAGCAATACAAGACTTAAAAAGACAAGTTAAAAACTTAACAGAAAACCATAATAGTTTAAAAGAACAAGTATGCTTTTTAAAATCTAGTAAAGAACACAATAAAGAAGACAATCTAAAAACAAATTTGAAAATCAACTAGATGCATTAAATATTATTAAAAACGGATTAGTTCTCTCAACAACAAAAATAAAACTATTTCCAACAAAAATCAGATTTTTAGTACACCATATATTATATATCAAGGAACTATTATACCTATAGAAAGAAGCTTAGAATTTGCTGACAAATTTCCTAATGAAATAAAAAATAAAACACAACTACAGAGATTCTTAGACAGCTTAACTTATATAGGAGATTTCTACCCAGACATGCATAAAATATACAAGTCATTATATGATAGATTGAAAAAGAATTCACCTACATGGACTCAAGAACACACAGAAATAGTAAAATTAGTTAAACTTGAAGTAAAACAATTACCATGATTACCTAGCCGATCCATTAGCTTATAAAATTGTAGAAATAAATGCATCATAAACAAATTTTTACTCGATGGCAAGCTATTTTATCAAGTTTTAATTTTAAAATTGAATTTATTAAAGGAGATTCCAATTTCCTACCAGATTTCTTATCCAGAGAGTATCTACAAGGCAAGAATGGCTGAAAGGCCACAACCCACAAGCAAACAAGATTATGATATGCATCTGTTTCTACAATTTTATAAGCCAATGGATCGGCTATATGTAATAATGGTAATTGTTTTAATTTAAGTTTAACTAATTTTACTATTTCTGTGTGTTCTTGAGTACATGCAGGTGGATTCTTTTTCAATCTATCATATAATGGCTTGCATTTTTTTTATTTTATTTTTGAAGACACAAGGTGTCCCCACCTCTTTTCTGAAGTGAGACTAATCCCTGCGGATACATGCAATCACCCACAACCACATGTATCGGGTAAAGTCAAGGAGGGGAATCGAACCCTCACCTATAGGGAGCAAACCTATGGTGAAGATCATATAATGGCTTGCATATTTTATACAAGTCTTGGTAGAAATCTCCTATATAATTTAAGCTGCCTAAGAATCTTTGTAGTTATGTTTTATTTTTTATTTCATTAGGAAATTTGTCATCAAATTCTAAGCTTCTTTCTATATGTATAATAGTTCCTCGATATATATGGTGTCCTAAAAATCTGAGTTTTGTTTGAAACAATTTTATTTTTGTTGCTGAAACAACTAATCCATTTGTAATAATATTTAATGCGTCTAGTTGATTTCCAATTTTTTTAAATTGTCTTCTTTATTGTGTTCTTTAGAAAGTTATGAACACTAGCATAATACCAAGAGCTCTCAAAAGCAGTGTTTTAAATAGCGGTAGCGTGATGCGTAGCGCTCAGCCCTCTATAGCGTGTAGCGTGAATACGTAGCGTATAGCGTGAGCTACACGATACTTCTATTTTTTAATTTAAAAGTAAGATAAATATAATAAATAGTGAAAAAAAAAAAAGGAAAAAGATTATAAAAATGCCTAAAAGATGATTCATTTTATCAATTCTAAGCATGTTCAAAAAAGTTAGTAGTTATCATTTATCAAAAGCCAATCCACATATATAAGCCAAATCAAATAATTATCACATCAATAACTTTCTAAGCAAACCACTTTAATTAATAATGTCCAATCGAAACCACAAGTCACAATTATGAAAAGAAATAAAAATCCCATAGGTTAAAAGTATCAAGTATAATATAAGTGTCACATTCCTTAACATTAAAAACAAAGAAAATGTGAAAAAAATAATAAAAAAATAAAATAGTAAAAAAATACATTGTAGCTTACGCTACGCGCTACATAGCTGTAGCTTACGCTACAGGGGATTTACGCTATTTGGGACGCTACGTAGGACTACGGCCACGCTACGCTACGTAGCGTACGCTACAGCTACCGCTACGCTACGGGCGCTATTTGAAACACTGCTCAAAAGTAGCCAGAAAGGCCAAATTATATTATTACAAACTGACATAAATAAAGCTAACATAATAGTCCAACACCTTAGTCCCAAAAGCCATACCATGGAATCAAATTCAATTACCACAAAATTGGAATCTAACACAATTACAAACTCCTCAACAAGTAGAAAGTAGAGATTTAGAACAACTAATAGAACATTCGGATAGATCAATAGAAATAAGACTTAGCTCTACCAGACATGTTACTTTAAACATACAAGATAAAGACAATTCAATGTCATTATCCAGAATAGGAACACCACAAACTCAACCTGAAATTATAACAAGAAATAGGCAATTACACGTCCCAATAAAAGAATTAAGAAATGACATTACCGAAGGACCTAGAGTACAAGGAACTAGAACACAATCTAACATTACCCGACCATATTATACAACAAATCAAGAAGACCAAGAAAACTTATCTACAACACAATCACACCAAAAATAAAAATTAATATTTATTTTAAATTAAATATATATTTATATGACGAATTCCTTAATGTTTTTACTAATTTTCAACTTAATATTGCAATATTTTAAAACCTTATGAGATTTTCAAAATCTCATTATGATATCATTTAGTGTATTTTCTTGTTATTGTATTGTTATATTTTCAAAATCTCGGCAACACCGGTCATATTTGAAAATCTCCCACAACCTCGATGGGGAAAAGATAGGAGCGGGAGAGAGAGAGAGAGAGAGAGAGAGAGAGAGAGAGAGAGCTCTTCCAAATAACAATTAATCTATAAGGTGAAATATATACCAGCGGAACAATATTTTCGCCACTATGTGTCTACGGCGGTGAAAGTAAATTTCCCCCTACGGATTTAATACAACAACAACAACAACAACAACAACAAAAAAAAAAAAAAAAAAAAAAAAAAAAAAAAAAACTAGAAAGGGTGGGGGTGAGAATGAGAATATAGAGGCAGAACTAACTATATGCCGCTACTGAGAAGATCTAGCGGCGAATAATGTAATCTGCCACTATATTGAATTATGGCGGTGGGGTACAACGACAGATTATAGAATCCACCTTTATAGGTCTGTAACATACAGCAACAAATAATATGATTCGCCGCGATATGGGTCAGTAGGAACAAGGTGTATAACAACAAAAGTCGATATCCGCCACTATATGAGTCAAATATAACCAAAAATAAATGCCATGAATGGTGGCGGTGACAAGAACAAGAGGTATAACAGCGGAGGTCAATATCCGCCGCTATACGTCTTCATGTAGAGGCGAAGAATAATATCCACTGCTATATGGTTGAATACAACAAAAAAATAAATAAATAAATAAATAAATAATAAAATGGCGGGAATGATGGTTGTGGCAGGAACAAGGTGTATAATGACAGAAATTGAAAATCTGCCACTATAGATTCCTTACGGTAGTGGATTTTTATTTCCACCTCAAAATCTGCTGCCATATCCCATAAATCTTGTAGTCGAAAGTGGACCATCATCATAACATTAGGATAATCAAAGGGTTGAAATATTCAATCCAAGAGATTTTTGAGGAATCCCTCATCCACCAGAAGCCCTATTGGATAAACAGTTTGGGTCGCTAAATGAATTCAATTCTAATGGCTGAAGTCCCGACGTATCATATTGCAATACGTCGGGATGTATTCACATTGGTGGGCATTTATTGGATGGTAAAAAATAAATAGGTTGAGGTTATCCCATGGTCTTGTTTCCACAAACATGTATCTTTGAATTAGAGGTTAGGATCGTTTAAAAAAAAAAAAAAGATTTTGGACTTTGACTCAGCAACAGTGAGTTCTCCAGTTTGGTTGGTTTATCCTGAGCTAATGTATGCACAAATGCCATTATTGTATGCCTGCACATCAAGCATCATACACAGCCAGATTACCAAGTACTCTTCCTTGTCATTCTCTTAGAAAGAGTCAAATGACCCTTCCGATACCTCTCTGGTCTCTCTCATTCTCACCTCTCTTATTCTTCTTCTTCATTCACATCCCATGGTTTCCACCACTACCCTGCACATCTCAAGTGTCTCTTTATATTTTATCTATAATTTGTATAATAATTGTTTAATTATGAGAAATGTGAGTCACCAAATGGACCTGCCCAACTCACAGCAGGGACCCGCCTGAATCGAGTTTTTGTGGGTCAACTGGGTTGAGTCCAAGTCCAAGTCCTGAGTTTACTGACCTTGCTTTGGAGTGGTACCAGTTCGGTCCCTTTCCCTACAATATTGGCTATCTTGATGGGGGGTATTTTAACTGATATGGAAAGAAACACTGTCTACCCGATGGCTAATGCATATAAAAACTTAAAAATGGCAGGACATGAAGAGGATACTTACATTCACGTCAAGTAGATTAGAAATGCGTCCCATCTCATCAGTGATGCAGGGAAGGTCAGGAATGTATCTCCGGTCACCATCTACTATGAACTTATATTGGTAGACGCCTGACGGGAGAACCAACAGAATGGAATGATCCTTGCCTGATCTCTGTAGTTTCTTCCTGTAAATTCAAAAGTGCAATCGTTGCCCAGTTTTAGGAAATGTAGATTTTCTTCATGCTCATGAAACATTAAAGGTTCACAAGCCCCTCAAAAGTGAATAAATTTAAGGCTTGCTGAAACACAGGATTCAGTACTTTTTTTCGTCTTCTTTGAACAAGGACAGAACCGGTGCAGTGATCTAGTGGGCACTGTTGTGGATGGGGATGTACCAAAGATCACCCAGATTGAAAGATCCAAACCCTTCAATCAGTTGCTACAGGTAGTAGGTTAAGAAAAAACAAACAGCAATGGTAAGGATATGATTTTCCAAGCTGGCTGTTTTTCAGGCACCCCAATCCACAGTTGGTCCTGTCAGATAAAAGTCTGGATCACCAAATCATGGGCCACACGTACAGATCCTACACACTCAGGAACTTGTAGTTCCTCTTCTTTTTTTTTATGAGGTTTGCTAAGCCCATGTGAGTGTAGAGCCCCGCCCATCGACGGGCAAACAAAAGCCAATATGGAACAGGTGCAAGATCTGATCTTTCCATCAGATGGGCAGCACTATTCAGATATTCTGGCCTAACAGTCTAGAGTTTCATTCAGGTGACCAGTGTATAAAACAAAGAGCTTGGCTAAAAAAATTGTTTTTGCTGCACATTGTGGGCCCACCAAAGGAGTGAAACTTTCTGATTTTCAGGCAAAGTAACTAATGCACCAGCCACCTTATGGAATGATCTTGCACACGTGTCATATTGGCATCAGCAGTTGTGTGGGGATGGGCAGGGCCCCATGCACATGTGGGCTGAGAAAACCTCAATTTTTTTTCTCTTCCCATAACCTAAGAGAAACTTATAATGCTCACGCACTAACGAAAGGGTACATCTATTCCAAGGATAATCAGCTCACCTCGAATTCCAGTTGTCCCATGACCCTTCCACTGCAACATCGTTGCCTCCAAAGTTCCATGTGATCATGGTGGGGATCCCTTGCTCGGGTGGAAGATCCAGAGGTCCATGAGTTTCATTCATCCACATCTGATTGGAAACTGGAGGAATATCAGCAGCCCTCTGCAGGGGAGCTACTGGAACCTACAGCAACATGGAAACAGGCATACCTGTCAATCTCATAGTATTTATCAGAGAAAGGTCTTGAGTTTTCTTGTTGTCCATGGATCAGAGAAATCAGCATGAAAATAACCAACATTGTCTTATCCTCCATTGTCAGAAGGGTCCGTCCTATGCCACTTCAACTGACGGATGATCTGGAGATTTGAATGCCCAGCTAGTTTATAAGGTTATGATGACCAGTACCATTTTATTTAGGAAACTTTTATAAAATTACAAGGAGCCAGTATTTACAACCACCCTGATTGGTAGGTGCACCCTCCCTTTCTAACTCTGGCTAGAAAGTCATGATACCATATCACCAAAGTAGAAACAAATGGAATATCTATTAATCTGGAAGGTGCAGACATTATTCCTGGAATTAAATTAGTTTAAAAGCAGCATCCACTAGTTGATCCGTCATTTATGTCAACCATCTCATCTTGTGGTTCATTAAAGCACATAAACTAATGTCATTCCTTGATAGAGTAGAATGGCAAATCAGGATTCATGTACATTAGTTGGGATAGGGCTTGGATGATGATGATGATCATTTCTTATATAAGTTGGGTAAGAACAAGATTTTGGAGTTTTTGCAGATTCCCACATAATTAATAGTATTTGCAAATACCAACACATACAAAAACATATGTTTTGCAAATAACCATTGTAAATTTGCTGTTATTGTAAATACCCATATGCGGCCAGTTTTCATAACTTTTGTTAGCAACCGTTAGAAATTAACAAAAATGCCCCACGTGAAACATATCACAAAAATTCACTTCCACAGGAAGAATATCGCGACCCTTTACTTTGGGGCCTTCAATAGTTAGAAAAGAATTGCAGGATCGGCCCTCTAAGAAAAATCAAAATGTTGTGGATGGCTAGGATCTCCATTTTTTGGAGGTTTTCATTTATGGTTCATCCTTTGTGAAGCTCAACAGATCAATGTCCAGATTACTAAATCATTGACCATTTATACAATGATTCCAACCTACATGGATAAATCCAGGTTTTCAGATTTGTATGGTTCTTTAAGATTGATAATGAGGACCACATGGATGGCCCTAAAAATAATTCCCCCAAATCTGGAGGGATAGAAAAAATAAAAAGAAAAAGAAACGATAAATCACTTTTCTTTAAACCCCCCTTCTTCGTCCTCTTCCTCATTTCTTCAATCCTCTTCTTCTTTGTTCTCCTTTTTACTTCTTTCGCAACGAAAGAGAGAGGACGATGAAGGGAGGGGGGGTGGGAGGGAGGGAGGGAGAAAGGAGATGGATAGAGATGGAGAATGGAGATCGAGAGTGATGGAAAAAGAAGATTGAGAAAGATAGAGAGGGAAAATTGGGCTTAGGATTTTTTGGGGTTCTTTTGAGTTGAAAAGAGAAAGGGATTTATGGTAGGGGTAGTTTTGTCATTTTCAAATTATGCTTAATAGATGTCAGAAAAAAACATTTCGAATAACCACGAATTAACAATGTGGTTATTTGCAAACATATTATCTTTATGTGGGTATTTGCAAATACCCCATTATTTAGATAGGTATTTGCAAAACACCTAAAAATTCTTATGAAATGAAATGACAAAAACATACATGACATACAAACTAAAATGGCTATGGAAAAGTTGCATTTATAATTGCACCTTCAGCAGTCTTCAACAAGTTTCAAACATTGGGACTGCAGCTGTAGCAGTGTAGCCCAAAAACCAATACACATTTGTATGTATAGGTGACCATTTTGGCTGAACCAGTGGGAAACTTTTTCAAGTAAAAAAGTATCAATTAAAAAGGAAATTTGGAAAATGCCTATTTTTCATTCATTTCATGCGTTTGTGCTTTTAAGCGTGCATACGTCCATTTGTGGTGTGTAACCTGTCAAAGCACGTTCGTCCAGTTTAATTGTGAGTTTCTTTTTTTCCCCTTTTTCACTGACCATCTTTACTTTTAGAGTTTTAAGGTAACTAGTAGTATAATATGTAAATCAGTCAAGGCATAAATCACGTGTATTTGCGTGTGAAAGCAAGAAACTTTGAGTTCAATATAATTTCATGAACTTTTGATTTGTGTATACAACTACAAGTCTAAAAGAGTAAAGCCATTGTAACTAGTGACTATACCACAAAGTGCAAACCATTAAATGGATCAATTAATAAACATTAACTAGTTAACATAAGAGCAATCTAGGATACTTTGTCAATACCACATTGAAGGTTGAGACTCGAGAGAGCTCCTTAACATCATCATTGTCCTCATGGATACAATGGTTTTAGCAAGGTCTTTTAATTAGTAAATCAGTTAATGCAAAAATAGTGTTGACATTGCATATGGGCCTGTATCGTTGATCCTTTATTGCCCAACTGGCAGAGACAGCATGTATTTTGACCATGGTCAATCAACATATAAATACCGTATCAGGAGGCAGCGATGCACAAGCATGTGTTATTTTGAACCATGCACCTCAGGCTCAAAAGCCTATGGAAGTTAAGATCTTCAACTCCAGCATAATAACTATTACAAAGAAGGACCTTTCAATGATAAATCAATAGACCAATTAAAATACTCCTTAGCGGATGCCAATATGTTCCAATTATCACTCTGGTAGGACATTACAAGTCTTGAAGGAGGCTTGGTTGTAGAGAATAAGTCACTAGAAGATCACGTCATGTCTTGAGAAACCATAAATACAAACTTCTCCAACTACTAAGTTTTACAAGCAGTTGTGATTATTTTTTATACACAAACAATGGGCAAATAGCACATAGCCTGTTCATAATTAATTAGTTTAAAACAGCCAAAACCATGTTTTAAAACTTGGACTGTACCAGCCAGTTGGACCAGTTTGGACTGGTTTAAAACAGTATGGCAATCTCTAATACCCGCTTCTGGAATAGATCTGCCTGGGTTGGACAGGTTTTCCAGTTCCGTGTGCTAACATCTGCCCTGTCAAAAATTCAGTAATGGGGAGTTATTTGATAATCTGGTAGAGCATGATGGCTGATACACAGGCACTTGGGAATCGTACACATGGCAAGCATTAACTTGAACTACACTGTCCAAATTGCAGACCACACAGGATATTATCAAGCAAAATTAATGTTGAACAATCAAACCTCTGATTAATGGCCTATTGATTTCTGAAAGCTGACCACTGACATTTTCATCTCCTACATCCATTCAATGTCTACCAATTGGCCAAAAATTAATCAGTGCAATTATGAAATTAATCCGTGCAATTATGGTTTATTAGCCATCAAAATTAGGACATTTGGTTTGGAAGGTTTCATTTAAGTCACCTGTGTTCCATGTGTACTTCTTATCGCTTTGACCATCTATATTATGAGTGATACCATAGAAGGGCCATGTCAAGAAATTCAACACAAATGATTATGACCTTTGATGTGTATGGATTAACATGGAATATTGGAAAGAGAACTTTCAATGTGTCCACATTCAACTCAGCATTTAAATGACAAGGATCCACCACTCAACATGACTATCGAATAATATGTCATTCAAACAATACCCCATTTAATGCAAAATTCTGATTAATCAATCATCTCTGCATGTGGACCTCAAGGTATTCAATAACGGTAACGGTGTCCTAAAAACCCAGCCTTCTGGCCATTGCAATACAGGCTGTTACGGCCGCAGCCGTTACAACCCTGTAAAAAAATTTCAGAGGAACAAAATATATTGACCCTGAACTGGTCTGTTAGGGGGCCGTGTTGGCCCATCACGGGCATGCAATGGCCATTTTGAATAGCTATGAAAAGAAAATGGATTAGAACACGTGGTTCTCCAACTGTGATACATAAAAAAAATCTTATTTATTTTCTTTTGAAAAATGAATTTATTTTCATTTCCAATTCATGAAATCAGATTTTATTTTTTTATTTTAAAAAAAAAAAAAAAAAAACCACACACACACACACTCACACCTACGCACACCACAATGGGCACTCCAACCCACGACCTTAGTGTTGAAACTCACCGAGTCTACCATTGAGCCATGAGTAGGGACCCAATCCATGAAATCAGATAAATGAGAAATGAATCATCAAACAATGATATAGAAAAAAAAAAAAAAAAAAGACAATTCTTTGCTCTAGACCTCAACTGAGGAGGTAACCATCTAGTTCCAAGGGCCATTTTTTTTTTCAGAATGACCATTACAGCCCGTATCACGTACCAGCCCCCACCATTACTATTACATGACTGTTTTTTAATACCATGGTGGGGGGCCCAGTGGTGCAACACATGAAATTCTCCTTGGTACCAACATAGGCAAAACCAAATGATTGCAAAGAGGTTTCTAATTGCTCATGCATGTGGGCTCCCTGCTCATCTACACAAGGGAACACGTGCTAACGCATGAAATGTGTATCATATCTTCTATCTGGTTGGAAACAGTTCTTGGATCTTTTCCCTATATAATCAAGCCATTTCATTGTTCAGGCGGGCTGTGCACAATACAAAGTGTGTTAATCAAGCCATTTCCCTGTTCAGGTGGGTGCACACAACAAAGTAAAATGGATAAATTATGGCCGTCCATTTGTTTGTATTTTATGGCCCACATGACGTATGAAATGGCCTAATTTTGAAGCCATAGCATATAAACATTGCATCTCACCTGATAGAAATCTCGCATCTCGCACATGTCCTTCAGATAGGAAAGTGTGCATGTAGATGGGATGGCTACCACACATGTGGAATTAGAAAACCTGTTATTCCATCATAGTTCATCACCATTTTAAAAATGGTAGTGACTCTTAGACCGTCCGCATGGCATAGTTTTACATCAATCCAGACTGTCCAGATCACTGTCTGAAGTGTGGATGAAGCAAAACTAGATATTAGACTAAGAAGATAGCAACCACCTGTATTTGGACCATTCTGTATTTTTACTTTTAACCATCCATTGGATAGCTATGAGTTGGATGGTTAAGATTTCATGATCAGTGTGATTTTAGGGTCTGTTTGTTTTCTAATTCACCACAGTAAATCCCTGTAAATGGGTAATAATTAATTACCAATGTAATTCCTATGCCCTTTTAAATGCTGACGTTGAGATTGCTTTTTGAACACTAAAACCGAGGAGTGTATGAATTTCATGTGGGACCCACTATGATGTATGTGGCTTATCCACGCCGTCCATCCGTTTTGTGGGCTGATTTTAGGGCATGAGCCCAAAATCGAGGCAGATCCAAAGCTCATGTGGACCACACCACAGGAAACAGTGGGAATTGAACACCTACCGTTAAAAACATTTTGGGGGTCCCAGAAGTTTTGGATCAAGCTGATACTTGTGTTTTCCCCTTACCTATATCTGTGTGATAATATAAACATGTTAGATGACAAATAAACAATCTTGTGGACACCAGGAAGAACAAACTTTTCAACGATGGACGTTTTTTTACCAAGGTTTCCAGTGGTGTGGGCCACTTGAGCTTTAGATCTGCCTCATTTTTGGGCTCATGACCTAAAATGTTTGGGCAAAACAGATGGACAGCGTGGATATGTCACATCATGGTGGGGCTCACAATTTTAAGTCAATATTTTTCAGACCACTTCGAGGAGGAAATACTTGTCACTTTCAAACAGGGGTAAAAAGTAAAAATTTGCTATTTACATGGTATTTACGTAGGATATGAAAAATCAAATACCCTCTCAGAAAAATGGTCCATCTACAATGTGTCCCACAATTTAGATGGTCTCGGTAGCTGTACTTGAGTGCGACATGTAGAAGAGTGAGTCACCAACATTTCAAATTCCTTCTTCCAGCTACATCATTTAAAGGAATGATCCTGTTGGACAGTTTTGAGCCAGACTGCCCTCCAAACCGAGACACCATCTGGTCTGGGTTTTAGAACATTGGCCCAATAGCATAAAATTTTTGAGATGCTTATGCATTTATTATTTGAAATAAAAATACTCAAGATTTGCATGAATCACGACTGATTGCCTTGCCAAAAGCTTCCCACATCTGAACTCTATAAAAGAAGTGAAAGGTGAAGACTTTTTGTCTTTTTTTTTTTTTTTTTTTTTTTGAGAGAGAGAGAGAGAGGTGACAACAATTTTATTAAAAAACCACAAAAGCGGGCAAAGATAGGATTGAGAAGTGCTTGAATAATGAAATTATATACCTAATATGATGTATCTTTTATCTCTCACATTTCTTTTATTTCGTTTTAAGCACTATTAGGGCCTGTTTGTATGCGCTCCCATAAGTAGCTTTTTTCTTTTCTTTTTTTCAACTTATGGCAGCAAATAAGCTACTTTTTTTAATAAAAGTTAGTTTGGTAACTACCCTTGTAAAAGTAGCTTATTAGCTTAAACTTATAGCCATGAGTAAAAAATAAAAAAATTTAACTTTTTAAATTTTTTACATTTAAACTCTCTCGTCATTCTCGTTCTCATCTCTCCACGTGATGGAAAGTCCATATAAAGGGTAGCCCTACATGATGGACGGTTTCACATCAAAAGTTGGGGCCCACACAATGGACAACAGACTATGGACGATCTACATCAAAGGTGGGCCGCACATGATGAATGACCCACATCAAGGTGAGCCCACATAATGAATAATCCACATCAAAGGTCGGCCCCTTATATGAATGGTCGACATCCAAAGTTGGTCCTGTATGATAGACAACCCAATTCAAAAGTAGGGCCCACAAGATGAATGGCCCACATCAAAGTTGGGCCCCGCATGATGCACAGTGGACATGACCGCACCAAGGTGGGCCCACATAATGGATGGTCCACATCAAAGGTTAGCTCCTAATGATAAATGGCCCAAATCCAAGGTGGGCCCTCCATGGACAGCCCATTTCAAAGGTTGGGCCCACATGATGTAGGGTCCAGATAAAAGGTGGGCTCCACATGATGGGTGATGGCCATTGAAAATGGGCCCACATGATTGACGATTCACAATGATGGTGGACCCCACACAATTGATGTCCCACATCAAGGTGGTGCATGTAATGGACGGTTCACATCAAAGGTCGGCCAACTATGATGAATGACCTACATCCAAGGCAAGCCCCACATGATAGAGACCCACTTCAAAGTTGGGCCTGCATTGTGGACGATCCACATTAAAGGTGGGCCCACATGAGGGACGATCCACATCTAATGTCCAACATGATGGACAACCCACATCCAAGGTGGCCCCGCATGATAGATAGCTCACATCGAAGGTGGGCCTTACAAGGTGGATGTTCGAAATTGAAGGTAAGCGCCACACGATGAACGGTTCACATTAAAGATAGGGCCAAGGTGGGCCCAACATAATGAATGGTCCACATCAAATGTTGGCCCCATATGATGGATGGTGGATATTAAAAGTGTACCCCACATGAATAGGTACAATTGAAAACATTTTAATTATAACTATTTTATTTAAAAAAATGGACAATGAGAGAAAGTGGAGAAAGAGAGTTTAATGGACGAGATCTAAAAATTATATGATGTTAGAAACCAAACGAACTTTTCTACTTTTGGCCTAGTTAGTATGTTGTTTAGCAAACATACTTATTTGCTAGATAAGTGGAAACCAAGATAAACTACTTAAGGCATAAGTAGCTTAAGCAAATTGATTTACGATCCAAACATACCCTTATAAACTAGATGTGTAGATCATCAGCATTTGCCTTTAGATCTTGAGGGAACTCTACCATTATCAACAGGCCAATGGTCAACTCGCACAAGTAGACTAACCCAAAATGTACAACAGAGGTACCATTTGGGGTGATGTTCATACGTTGAAGTATGAACTATGCTCTATTATAAATAAAGGAGTATGAAGATATGAGTGATGAAATGTCGTATCCACCTTCAGTCCTAAGAAACTGAATATGGGACTGATCAAAGTCGAAATAACATAATCGCTCCACTGCTCTTCTACACGATTAACGTTATAACCTGATTAAGAGTCAGGTCATAAGGATATGAGATGAATTATACCTCACATATGATGAGCTGCATGTTGTAGACCCGACATGTGCTTAGTAGAGTATACTTTACAACGTGGACCACGTACATGGAACTATTAATACCCAAAATTTGCTTTAATTCAATATAATCATTGCATCTTGTAAGTAGCTAGTCCCATAGGTGACCCTTTGTGTCTTTAGCTACCCTCCTGTGCAAAGGAGAACAAAAATGAATATCGCTACTTTAGTCTACGATAACGTGAGTCCTTAGGTTGGTTGAACTTGGTTATGTTAGGAAATCAACTTAATCGATTCCAAATTACACATTTGCATGTGTAAGATCCCGTAACAAATACACCAAGTTTCTAGAACTATTCATATGCACTTGTGTGTCGACGATATCGAGTTTTTGATGAATTTTTTTGTAAACAATAATTCTTTTAAAAGCATACGTATTATATCATTAAACTTTATAAGGACTTTTAAATCGATGTTTGCAAAAAAGTTGAATTTTCTAACTAAACTCAATAAGTTGGGTAAGTGTGTATGTTGGCTGAGTTCTCCAAATCAGTAATCAACTCTATCGATGTAGTTATGCATACTAAGACAATTATTACAAAGCTTGGATTATTGAGTGGTAATAACGTGGTCACTTAGTACTCAAACACATGTAAGAAGACAACGGTGTTGCTGTTGGTACCATACATTTGAGTCTTATGACCGTAGTTTTGTGTTTTTGTTATTATGAGACGAGCTAGACAGACAACTTATATTGTGCCCACCCCATAATGTGATTGAGTGGAAGTTCTTGGATATAGACCTATGGGGCCCACTTGTGGGCAACCACTAGTGGGTGGGTACCACGCATTTAATTCTCTTAGAATTCAAAATTGAATTTCGAATTCAACAAGAAGAGGATCGAGATGGGAGAGAGATTGGACGAGAAAGAGATTACTATTACCTCATCTAAACTCATCCCATATCCTCTCAATTAATATGTCCCCTCATATAAAAAAAAGGGGAGGCATTCTCTCATTAAATGCAATCTCAATTGAGGGAATATCCCATGGGGAGGAGAGAATAAATACCCTTTTGTCCATCAGGCCCGCCTTTAGACAACTAAACTTTTAATTACAAGCCCATCTTAACCTTAGAACTAGAGTAATCGTATCCTCTCTGCTCCTATAAACCGCTAGACAATACCATCCATCTTCAGCTTTGTGCAAAGGTCCCCAAGATCATGGACTGTCAGATCTGGTGGGCCCAAACATCCAGGCTGATCAACAAGTGGTGGTGGGACCAACACAAGCAATGGCATAGATTGATGAATCGTGGCCCCCCTGACTCACAGGACAAGGATATTGTACCTAATCCCGCAGAGGGTGAGGATCACATAATTACTCTTCTTCAATAAAAGAAACCATTCTCCCTATCAAACAGACCATCCCGTTTACAATCAAATATATGAACAAATAATAAATAAATAAATAAAATATTATGATCCCTGACCGATCATACACAACATAAACTCAAGCCTTGAGTTTGCAAAGGCAGGGCCCATATCTCTGCAATCCAGACCGTTGACCTAGCAGGCACCATCATGGATGGAGAATTCCCCAAAAAAAAAAAAAAAAAAGTACTGACAGAACAATCCTAACCCTTCGATGGTCAAGAAGATAATACAGCAATGGTCCACATTCAACCAGGAAAAAATGGCCAAAGAGCGGATCTGTATGAAGATCTACCCACATTCAGTCCCATCAAACCGATGAGCCCTACTTGCAGAAGCTCAAGATCCGAGGATACTATGCACGTCCTCGGCCCCAGGATCATATAGTTCCTCAATGAAATATAATTAATAAATAATTTTTTTAAAAAAAAACCCTAGAAAAGATCGTGATCGGAGATTTTCACCTGTGGAGCGAACAGGAGTGGAGATCGGGAGATTCCAGGGCTATCTGGTGGCGTATTCGCCATCGAATCTGACGACGTAGCGTGGGCCCAGCCATTGGGATCACCGTCGGATCTTGCAGAAGGATCTTCGGCCCCGTTCTCACCCTCTTCCCGCCCATTCACATTCCCCATCTGAACCTTCTGATATGCAGATTACAGAGTAAGAAGAACAGAGAGAGATGGAGAGGTCCTGGGAAAATGCCACTGGCGATTGGATTATTTACGGATATTGCCACTGCGTTGGAGAAGCGAAAGGGAGATTTGGAAGAGGGCACTGATATTCGGTTTATTTACTGGAATTGCCACCTGCTGGAAAGCGGTTTTTCCCTTCGAAAGCGGTTTCGCAGAAGCGGTTTTTTTGGAGGGGCAAAAACAGAGGAAGGAAGCCAGGCGTCGAGCGAGGTAGGCTTTTATAAGAGAACGTAGGTGGTGACGTGGCATAGCACGTGCGATACCGACGCGTTTCAAACAGGTGGCCCCGCTCGGCGGACCATCGTTTGTCTGGACACGTGATATTGGGAGTTTTATGGATAAGATTTGAGTAATTGTTTCGTACTATGGTAGAGTAAGACAATCGTACACATGCATATCGCTTTCACACATATGTAAATCAATCAGAACCGTATAAATCATAAGGCCAGCTGTGTATGGTTATGATTCAAAGCACTAACAGGAGAAAGATATGTTGGGGCGGTCGAATGAATGGATATAATTAAAATTGGCAAACTTTCCATTTTGAACAAAATCCTATTGTTTAATGTAGTATGACTTTGAGGTTATGAACGGATGAAGTGGACCACATATTTGGACGGTCTGAGTTGAGTTATCTATACTTCACCTGTACAAAACAATGAGTGTGAGTATGGATTTTCAAAGTCTTCCAGAGTACCAAATCTTTTTAATAAGATTTTTAATTTGCCGGAAATGCCCTTCGTATCTAGATTAAGATCGTGTTTTACGAAGTAATGAAAGGACCAAAGTAGTTGAGTGCACCGCAGTGGTACTCGTACCACCATAGCTAGTTGTTGTACCGGATTGTTACGTGCTCCACAAGATGTATGCATAAAATCCAACCCGTTCATCAGATGATTCCCCATGTTTTTTCCCTCCAAGTCCAAAAATCATACAGATCTAAAATTCAGATGAACCACACCACAGAGGAGAATTTAAGAGGGGATACTCGCCATTGATCTGATTCGAAGCCCACTGTGTTGTTTATATCCCATCCAGTCCATTAATCTGACGTATTTAAATGAGATGAATGGACAGAGAAAAATTAAGCCATTCTGATTCTCAGGTAGGGTCCATCGAAATCAATGGTGTACGTCCCATCTCAAAGTGTTAGCTGCTAGTGTAGCCACCTGAGTCTTGGATGGGGAAATGTGTGGTGGGGAGACATGTGATGGATGAGATGGAAGTCATGCATGCATCGCGTACCGGCCCGACCCACAACAGCCCGGTACAACCGCTACCCCTCCATTGGCTCCTGTTCGGCTGTTCCACTTTAGCGCACCTGCTCCCTTATCGGGCTCTTTCTTTGAATTTTTATTAATTTTGCATAACTATTTTCGAGAAAAGCTCCAGTGATCTAAGGAGCACTATAAGTTATAGCGCTCATGGTTGCATTGGAACACTTAGACAATTGGGCATTGATGTATACCATTCATTCGGTTTAATCCTCATTTCGTTTGCTACCAACCAAAAAATATCGCTGATATGTTCTGGTCGCTTGGTTTGTTTTCTACTATGCGGGTATGTCAAAATCAATACATCTAATATGAATGTATATAATCACTTTATATGAGAATATTAGTTAATTACTCAACTACTTGCAGAAGTTTATAACGATCAGACGATAATCAAATAATAGAGTTCTTTCTTCGAAGATGAATTACTTTAAGCCTTTCACGAGAAAAGACTTTCAAAAACCAATGTAAATTAAATAAAAGAAAAAACTCACGATGATTCATTAAGAGTAACTCTGCCAAAATATGTCTCTTAAAAGAATTGCTTGACATTGGATAAATAATAAATATAGCATATGAGCATTGACTTGAATTACAATTAAATATTATAGCTAATAATTATTGATACCCTTAGGATAAGCTAAGATAAAAGATAGATTGATAGATTTGATTGATTGTTGTTGGTATATATGTTTTGAGATGCCCTTTCTCTATTACATTCCTCTATTATTTATGGATTTCTGCAGTAGCTTATTTTCACATCCTTCTTCTATTATTGCAACGATTATAGTAGTCAAAAGACTTTCTAGATTCTTCTCTTCTATAAATCGTTCTTTTAATACGTTTATCTTTACGATGGATCCACTTCTATCGGCCAAGGCTTTATTGCCCCCGGTCGCCTTTTATATCTTAAATAGCTCGACTGCATTTCTTGTATATCAATCACAACACTCCGTCAACCATCCACTAACGTGTAGAACTAGATTTATGCCAACTGTGATCCCATAAAAAGCACTCCAAATCTTTAAAGATATTTTTATCCACTCCTTATTCCTCATGTAATGCCACAAGTCGCCCTCTTATTGGCTTTCTTAGAATAGCCATAAAGAGAGTATAACATTATCCCCCATGTCACTTCGCCTTTAAAAAAAGGTAACAACAACATTGTTTTATTGCCCAATACCATAAATGCAATCGACTGTTAATTCACATGTTGTTTCCTCATTGATTCTACTCGACCGATGTTGTATCAAGAGATATCATTTGTTTCACTCTTCTAGATTATCCATGTGACGCGTCGCATAAAATTATATCATACGAGGAGCCGTGATTACCTTTTCATTAATATGCACGTATCGTGGTCGATACATAAGCAACTCTTAAGTCAGTGCTTCTCCCCTTTCACTCCTTCTCTCTTGCATCAAACTCTTCCCGATTTCCTCCCCTTAATTCATCATGACTGCATGTTCTTCTTCTTTTGTTCAAGCTTTCCACTTGGAATCTTTTATCAAAGACCTTGATGTTCTATCATCCGAAGTGATAAATGATCTCCTATTCAACACTCCAATTGAACCAGACACTGCATTATTGAACTTGGTCATGCTTTTCATCTGACAGTGACCTAGGAACAACTTCGTGAAATCGAGCCCAATTTCCCAAAGTGTCTTAATGAAGTTATGCTTGTCCAATCAGACAATCTCCCAGACCAGTCAAATGCATTCAAGTCTCTACGAGCATTACTGAAATTGATGAATAACTAGGTTGAATGGTTTGCTCGTGTTGAAGCACAACATGGAAATATGTGGAAGCAAGCAAGAATTTATGAATACATCAATTTTTCTCTGCACGAATATCCAGTCAATTCTTCCCTTCTTGCAGCAACATCAATTTTCTAGAGTTGATCAACCAATACATTCCATTTTGGATGTGTATAAGTGCATTTACTCACCTCATGCCCTTTGGGGAACCTGTCAACCTGGGCTTTGCTCTAAAAAATCTACATCTATTCACTCTCCCCAGACAAGAATAATAAGGTAGATTCTACATTCGTGGCTCTTTAACGCAAATCTCAAGATGAAGTTGATGAACAAGAACATATGGCGTTCATGCTGATGTGGATCTGTCAAATTTTGTTGTGTGAGTGCTCTGCAAATCACCAAGGAATATATTCATATGGCTGAGGTGCTCGCTCAATGACGTTGGCTTGCCCTTGCCCCTTTCGTGATTGGCCACCTTATCATAGCGTGTATGAAGCAACCACAAAGGGATTCTACCACTCTGATGGGCCTATCTAGCTTGTCCAGATGTGGGTTTACAAATATTTTGGAATAAAGTTCATTAAATATGTTCCAACAGAGATATAATTCACTTCTTTCAGCTACCATAACATCCTCTATTTCAAGATTAACTGTTCTTTTGCCGAATGTATGAAATTCTTCCGTTCTTTCACTCCCAACAAGTTCGCTCATACTTTTTGCCCTTTAAGGATAAGCGGTTCGGTCTGACATAGTTCATTGAAGAATATGAATCGACCGATGCCAAATTGGCAAGCCTCAAAGATACGGCTTGGAAAAGCTATCTAATTTACATAGACTTACTATATGGTGGCTTTATAGACACGTGTTAATGTCGATGCCGATATTGAATAATACCGCCCCAATATTCTTGTGCGATAGTTTAGTTGGGCTCAAAGTGTAAGACCCGTATCCTAGTCCATACTATTCCGTCGACTCCCGCGATCCTTCCCGTCAAATTCCGGCAACCTACGACATATAATCGACATTTGCACGTGATCCTAACTCATATCCTGTAAATTTGAGTCAGCTTAATCTGAGACTTGTACTATTGCGACCGCATCGTCGCCGCGGTTCCAACGCCGCGTCTTGCATACCAATCCGATACCCTGGCTGAGAGATGTGGGCCCGCGTTCAGTTCGAGGAAAAACACTACACATTTGCAATCCCAAGAGAATCTCTACAACCCATCCCATCAATCAATCAATGTTTTCTTTCTTCTCAAGTCAAGCAATCACTAAGTTAACTCTCTCTCACCCTCTCTTACACACCCATACATGTCAAGTACACTATCACCTCACATTCATCACTCACCTCACATCCATCAACCATCACTCTCTCTCCTTACAACCCTCTCTCTCTCATTTCTCAAATACAAAAATTCCAAGCAAGAGAGGTGCACGTCCATAGTTTCCAAAGAGTGAAATGTGTGTGGCCCACTTCCCACCCTAAAATCCTGCATCCTAGCCATTCATCTTTCATCATCTTCCATCAGACACAAGGAGACCAGCGTTCCATCGGACCAAGAAGATCGAATGGTGGGTGCTTTATAGGCTAGATTTTCATGTTTTGATGATGGGCAAAGTCAGGCCTATCGATAGATGATATGGATCTCACTTTGGACCCTAGATGTGGCCGATGGTCCACTATGATCCTCATGATCATTCCATGATGGGGCATTCTCCATGGACTCCATCATGATGTTTACTTTCTAAGTTTTGAATCTAGACCTTTCATTTTGGTGGAGAAGGGATCTCCACCGTTGATTTGATTTGGTGGGCCCACATGTATTGGGACCCACTTGATGTATGATTGAATGCATGAAAAGGGAGGGCCCATAGTATCGGGGTCCCTCCATCACACGTGCCCCTCTCTCTTTCTCTCTTTTCTCCTCTCTTTTTCATATTTTTTTGTGTGTGATGATGTGGCCGTGTGGCCCACTTGGATGGACCCACTTTGGTGTATGTCTTATCCACACCATCCATGTATTTGGTGGCCCACCTGAGCAAGGCCTACCTTATACATGTGTCATGCCCAAACCGTCCAGCGTCCAAGGACGCTGAACGTGAAATGAAAATAAAAATATTAGCTTGGTTCAACAAGCTTTTGGGTGGACCACTCATACAGGCCCCACCTTGATGTATCAATCCAATCAAGGCCATTCATTCCATTCTTCAGCTCATTTTAGGCGTTGAACTGAAAAATGGAGCCAATTCGACTTTCTGGTTGGCCATAGCATAGAAAACAGTATTTTCTACCGTTGAAACCCACCCTGATGGTTCTATACACCAAGATATGTCGAATATTGGGCTCGTTTGGTCTATCTTGAGTAGTAAAAACCAATAGGTGGGGTGGATTTTGTTGATGCGGGCCCTACTTAAAGTTGGGCATTGGTCCTGATCGGATCAGATTAGGTATAACTCGATCAGATCAGAATTTCCAATTGTTAAACCCAAACTCGATTCGATCCAAGACTGAATTCGAGTCACTTGATTCGGACAGACCTAATGCCTAGTTGACCTTACCTGAACCGAGTCCGCCTTGGTCAGGAAAACCGAGCCAGATCGGATTAGGTACGATTCAAACAGTATGAATTAAATCAAATTGTTTCATATGGTGTGGTCTAAGTTAATCTTTAATATATCTCCTTTTTGTGCTCAATGACTAAAATAATATTTCAAAATGGATAAACGGCTTAGATAAAATATATACATCAAGGTGGGCCCCACATGGCTCTAAACGAACTTCCAATCTCCATGTATACATTTTTATTTAACTTTTAAAGTTACTTCTCTTCAAGAAAATGTTTGCTTGCTTTTCACGCAAGCACGACTGGGTGAATTCGAATTGTGTATCCACGTTAGTGAGGTTTGTAGATCTGACGATGGGGTAGGTGTTATATCCAAACCATTCATCCATTCGGCAAGCTCATCTTAAGGCCTGAGACAAAAAATAAGGCAGATATAACTATCAAGTGGACCACACGAATGGTTTAACAATGAAAATCATTCTTTGCTGCTATTTGTGGTGTGGTCCACATGATCTTTAGATATTATTTATTTTTTGAATAATGTTCTGCGATGATCTCTAAAAATATATGAACGGTGTAGATATAATAAATACATCACTGTGGGCCCATATAACTTGATCTGCTTTGAACCATTCGTACAACTCGGAGCTCGAGGAGCGTCGTCAGTGTCTTCTTCGCATGCCACAGCCAGCTAGCCTAGGCTACAACCTACGACACAGCTGGTGCTTGTACTGGGACGCGAACTGTGTACCGAGTAACTCAGCACGCCAGCCTCTATGGGGTCCACCATGATTTAATTATTTTATCCACTTCGTCCATCCATTTTAAAAGATAATTTGAGGACCTTAAACCAAAAACAAAATATATCCAAATGTCAAGTGGGCCTCACCACTAGAAACAGTGTGACTTAGAATTATACCATTGAAAATTTCTTAGGGGCCACAGTAGTTTTGGGTCAATCTGTTATTTGTGTTATCCTTTCATCCATGCCTTGTGATCTTATGAACAGGTTGGATGACAAATAAACATCACTGTGGGGCCTACCAAGGTTTCAATGGTGGAAGTCATTATTCCCACTGGTTCCTCTGGTGTGGTCCACTTGAGCTTTGTGCATTCTTCAATTTTCGGCTCAACCATTAAAATTAGCTGGAAAAATGGATGTACGGCATGGATAAGCCACACACATTCATGGTAGGCCCCATTGAGTTTACTCAGTGCCATAAAAGCTTACTGAGTACGTGATTTGTGCCATAAAACAAGACAACCCATTTCGTGTTACTGATGCTGACGAAAATGGATGGGCTACTCCCTGTGTTCGTGATATGTGAGCCCCATCATGATGTATGTCTTTCATCGATGTCGTTCATCCATTTTTACGGATCATTTTAAGGCTTGATAAAAAAATTTAGAGGGGTAAAAATCTCAGGTGGACCACACCATAGAAAAACAATAATGATTGGATATCCTCTATTAAAATCCTCCCCAAGCTCCGGATCGGGTCGGATCTTATCGGATTGGGTCCATTCGGATCAGGTTTCGGATCGGATCTGTCCGGATTGACCACGATCCGAACCAGATCCGAAAACCATTCAGATCTGAATTGACTAACCTGATCCTCACCAATCCAGGCCGTCGATTCGGTTAGGATCGGGTCGGATCGGGTCTGATCGGGTTGGATCCACCGGATCGGATCAATTTTGCCCAACTCTAGCCCTACCTGTGAAAAACCTTAGAAAAACCCCAAAACAAAACAAAATAAAAATTAAAATAAATAAGCAGCACCTGCTGCTGACCGTCAGAGTCAGAGGACGCCAGCAGCGTCCTGTTGCGTTTGACGCTGGAGGAAGGGGGTCCCAGCCGTGGGCCCCACCGTGATGTGTGAGCACATCAACACCGTGCATTTGGTGGGCCCCTTTTGTTGTGGGGTACCTCCCAAATATCAGCCGTATTCAGAGCTCAAGTGGCCCAAGTCACAAGGAATAGTGGGATTAAACGACTGCCATTGAAACCCTTTTTTGTGGTTACAAAAGTTTTGGATCATATGAAATTTGTTTTTCCTCTACATCTGGGTCCGTGTGACCTTACCAACGGATTGGATGGAAAGTAAACGTTATGGTGGGCCCTACGTAGAACCCACAATGATGTATTTGTTTTATTCACCGTGGACGGTGGAACCCACCATGGTGTATGTGCTTTGTCCACACTGTCCACAGCACTGGATGATGGGACTCACCTAATGATGTATGTGTTTTATTCACACCACCGTCCACACCACTGGACGGTGGGACCCCCCCCCCCCAAATGATGTATGTGTTCTCTCCACACCGTCCATCCTTATGGGACCCACCATGATGCTTGTGTTGCATCCAAACCGTCCAACCATTTTGAAAGATAATTTTATGGCATGAGACTAAAAATAAGACAAATCTAGGATCAAGTGGACCACACAGCAAAAGAAGTGGGGATTGAGTGTCTGCCATTGAAACCTTTGTTGTCATGGAAGTTTTGGATCATTAGGAAATTTGTTTTTCCTCTTATTTCAGGTCTGTGTGACTTTATGATCAGATTGGGTAAAAAATAAATGTTATGGTGGGCTTCAAGAGTTTTAAATGGTGAAAATTATTCTCACCACTGTTATTTGGAGTGCGGTCCGGCTGATCTTTTGATATGATTCATATATATATATATATATAAGGCCATATGATTAGGCCCATCTTGATGTATTTGTGGCCCGTCGTTGAGGCCCACTTGATATATATATATATGAGGCTTAAATGATTAGGCCCATCTATATGTAGTTATGGCCCATCCGCTAAGGCCCACCTTGTATATATGAGACCCATGTTATGAGGCCCATTTGATGTATTGGAGGCCCATGGGTCGAAGTCCAATGGGATGTATATAAGGCCCATTGCAATGTGTGATCCTACCATGGTCTATGTAACGAATTTTATGGAGGGCTATGCCTTGAGAGCAATGATGGTTTGATGCCCACATTGTAAGTACAATGTTGGTTAAATGTCCGCATTGTAACTCTCCCTAGGGCCCATTGATAGGCCCATACTTATTGATAGTTCATCACTTTATAACATGCTTAGTATAATTCCATGACTGATGTCATACGCATCATCTGTATACTTGATATGAGTAGTGACTGATCATAGCATATGCCATTGGACAGATTATTTATGGGACTCACTGATAAGAGTTACCCACATGAGCGCATGGTATGTGCAAGATTGTTGCATGACTGGACAGTATGCTTCATGCATTTTGCATTTGTGTGACTTGATCATTATACACCCTAGTGACATTAGAGCCGTGGCTCCATAGGTATGAGACTCGACCCGAGTTCGCATGTGTGCATGTGTGTGTGTGAGTATGCATCTTGTTCATCATGGTCTTGCGGTCCTACTGGTAAAATCCCGACGACCCATGGATAGTGTTTGCGGTTATCCTTGAGTTCGGTTATGTAGACCCGACTCGGATTGACCCGAGACCTATGCCATTGCGACCGCATCGTCGACACGGTTCCAACGCAGCGTCTCGCGCATAAATCCGATATGTAAATCAAAAGTTATGTACATTTCATTATATGATCATTGATCATGTGAGCCACTTAGGTGGAATGCATGTGGACCACCATCACCCATGGCATAAGTCCCCATACACACTACACACACCACACAAATCCTATCAAAACACCACCTAAGCCTAGTCTAAAGGCCTAAATATTGTAATCTCCTCTCTATGCTATGATGACTTCTCTTACAAAATAATTATGACATTTTTCTCTCTCTTTATTCTCTCCCTCCCTCTCATTTCCCTCCATTGCTAGAATTTTCAGCAATTTCTCTTCCATCTCCCTCTCTTCTCCAGCCCCCTTCTCCTCCATTTCCCCTCAATCCATCCATCAAAATCACATCTCACCCCTTCAACCTTGCTTGCTTGGAGCCTTAGAAGCTTGGAGTGGAGTTTTGATGGAGATCTTGAGGTGGGTGATTCATAGGATTAGTCTCTTTCCTTTCCTCTTGCATGAACCTTTTTCATTTGATTGGGTGTGTGTAGGACCCACCAATCAATGGTGGAGGTCCTACATGACTCCATGAGTGTGGCCAACAACCCGCTTTATGCATGCATGATTGCCATGATGGGGCCATTCTCCATGGACCCCATCATGAGATTTTTCTTTAATTTATAGGTTTGTGGGTCATCTAGACCCTTGATCCTTGGTGGATATGCCATCTCCACCATTATATTTTGATTAGAAGATGCATGCATGAGTAGATCTTGTAATCCCATCAATATAGTGATATGTGTGGTTTGTGATGAAGGGAAGGGCCTCAATGTGGCTGAGTCTCTTCCCTTGTGGCCGATTCTTACTCTTCTTTTGTTGATCTATTAATCTCAGATGTGTGTGGCCCACCTTGTGGCCTGGAAGTATCCAGACCATCCAAAGAGAGTGGAAGCCCATGTCTGTCCACTCTATGAACATAGGTGTCTCATTTGCTCCTTTTTGGACACATGCAATGGATTTTATGGTATGAATTAGGTCTGGATATTTGTGGGGCCCACTGAGGTGGACCACAACTCAAATTTCATGGGTGATTTCCCCTTTTTTTGGTTCCTATGCTCATTTTATTTCATGTGCATGTTGCTGCCCAGAAAATTTCTGGACAGATTTTTGCTAGACTTGGGCTTGAATTTGGGACTGATTGGGGGACCTTTTGTACCCATCAAATATACTTTTCTGAAAGTTGGGGATCTCATCTTGACGTCCCCCAAATTTTAGCCCCATCTGACCTTCATTGGGATCCCAAAGGTATAGTCCAAGTGGGGTGAACAGTCTGGATTTTCTGCACTGTTCCAGCAACATTCCACTCTGGACAGGTTGGAATTTCAAAATTTATTAAAATACCTTTGGGTGTCTAAAAATTCTAAAAATTTACAGGGAGGTGTCCCACCCATGGTAAGACCCACCTACAAAATTTTGGAGCCAATGTACACTTGTACACACCATGGTGGTGGCTGGACCGGCCCATTACAATATGGTGTCCAGATCAGTCTGATTTTCAAGACAAATTGATTTCTTTAAATAAATTAAAATATTTTCAGATGTCCAAAAATTCTAAAATTTTGTGAAGGTGTGGTCCACCTATGGTGGAACCCACCTACCAAATTTCAGGTCCAATGGACACCTGTGCACACCGTGGCAAGAGCCAGACTGGCCTACCACGTTAGGACGTCCAGGTCTGTCCGATTTTCTGGACAGACTGTTTTGTTTAAATTAATTAAAATACTTAGGAATATCCAAAAATTCTAAAATTTTGTGGGGGTGTGGCCCACCTATGGAAATATCACTCTGTAAAATTTAGACCCAACGGACATTCGAGCTGACCGTGGTGCGACCTGCAAATTGTGTCAGTTTTGGGCCAAATACCCAGGCCCGTAGGACTACCCACCATGGGACGCCCCTACCTTGGGCTGCTGGGCCTACATTCTAACGGCATAGCCCACTTGAATATATGTATTGTATTTTTTTTCTCTCATTCGATGGGGCCCACAGTGATGTGTGTGGGCCATCAGAGAAATAAATATACTATAAATAAATTTTATTGAATTTCCAGCAAGCCCAGATAGTGGGTGGGCTGGAATTTCAGCATTTGGCCCAAGGTTGCTACCCACAAATGTATGTTTTGGGGCAGTGAGGCTCACCATATTTGGGGACATTATTACACATATCTTACCCTATTTTGATTAGATTTTTGTGCTTAATTAGTACACTCTTAAGGCCCACCTTAAATGGGTTTTATTAGAACAATATTCATAGTTGACTGTTGGGTTTCCTAGGTCCAATGTCTTGAAACTTCCTTGATAAACCCCTGACCTTTGGGCCTATAATTAATACACTATTGTGATGAGTTTTATGGGCCAAAATACTCAGGTAGTTGGGCCCTTGCTTGCCCATTAAAGTAAACCATACTTGGGCCAAGATGTGAGGCCCAACTTACTTGTTTTAAATATAAGGATCACCCATATGTTGGAATAATGGGCTGCCCATTAGGCCCACTACAATGAGTGGACTCACGATCTTTATGGTTGGGCCCAACCTTACTTGAGAGCCCACTATATTGCTTATGTGTTGGGCTTTGAGTATAAGGCCACTATGCCATAGATTGCCTTAGGCCTTGGGCCTTAGTTCATGTCCGAGTAGTGGCGGGCTACCTCTTGGGAACCAGTTGAGGTTGGATGTTCTCCTGGGTGGTCTTACGGTAGGCCCATGGGTTCTTCTATGGATGGTTAAAGGCCCACCATAAGCCCTAGGCCATTTGTTTAAGGATCAATGTGAATGTATGTGGAACCTACCCTAACGCTTGTTTGATCCAGGACATCCAAGCCTTGGATCGCCCAATCATGGAGGCACTCTTTGCCTTGGGTTGCTACTGGATTCACAATCCAGTAGCAAGCCCTCTTGATCTTTCTTGATGTATACATACCCTTCATCTGGTGGGGCCCCCTGTGAATATTATTGGCCTTCATGAGATCATTCCCACTTATTTGATGAATTTTTGGGCTTTAGCAGGCCCAGGAAGCTAAGTGGGCCGAACGTTTATCAAGAGGCCTTAAATGTACATTGTTATGGTTAAAACTTTACTGGACATGGGACCCACCATATTGAGAACTTGTGTGCGTGTTGCATGCTTATATTTTATAATCCTTGGGCTTATTTAGTGTATTCTTTTGAGTCACCTTTAGTGATCACATGAGGACCCCATCTTAGATCAGATTTTTGGGACATCCCTTAGGCCCAGAGTGGGCTGGGACGTCCTAGCTTGGTCCAACCATACAGTGGGCTGACTTCCACCATTTTGATGGACTTGTGGGCTGAGGTAAGGATAGTATTGGGTTCTTGGTTGCCCACTTAAATTGCTAGTTATTAGGTTGATGTAGTGGGGCCTATTTCATCCAAACTTAAACTTATTTAGTCGTATATTGTGTACGCGGGCTGCCCACCAAGTCTAACTCAATGCATGAATTCTATGGCCATTGGAAATTGAGCCTTGGGCCTTAATTTTTCTCTTAGGGCCCATATTGTTAAAATTGGTATTATATCTTTTTATGGCCTATTATGAGGGATATATGTATGTGGTTACCTGTGTTCTTATCTTGAATATAGGGCCTTGGGCCTTGTATCCATATAGTTCGTGGTTGAGATGCTTCTTGAGGAATGGTGATTAAATGTCCCCATTATGAGCCCCTCTAGGCCCGATTGTATCTAAATGTGATTAGATGCTCATCTTAAACTTTTGCTAGACTCACTTCTGTGTTACTTAGACACGTAGTTGTATGCTTAGTCTCGTGGGCTACCCCAGGTAAATGGGCCCCCACTAGAGGTGAGATTCCTTATGGATATTGTCTAAATACCTAGTCTTGGTCCCTTCTTGGATAAGAGGAGTGTACTATTTTGTATATCGCCGCATAATACGTCTAGACCCATCTTCATGGCCCACGTGCATCATTGTATGCTTGGATGATACTGTGTGTGTGGTTATGATTGTGCTATTGGGCATTGCATGTTGCCTTCCTGAGGGACGTAGTATTCCCTCTTGAGCATGTTGGATGCTTGGAATTGATGCATAGTTGATGGTGTGATTCATGCATCTGGCATTGCATAACACATAAGCATTATCACCCTCGCTTCATCAGGGTTATAGCCTCCACAGATACATCGTGGATGGCTATGTTTGGACACCGAAAATGTTACTTCAGCATACCGGGTGCATAAGATGCCCATGGGTGAAATTCTCAAAACTTCCATGGTACCAAGGATCTGCTCCAACGCTGTGACCGAGTGGAATATATGAACGCACGAGGGCCTTATACCATTAGGCTGCGACTCCCACTATCGTATAGTCGGTTGGATAGGAGTGTGGCCTTACTCGCCTGATGTAAGGGGGCATTGCTAGGCTAAGTCTGACCAGCTCATGAATGGGTCTGTTACCTTTAGGCCTTGCTAGTGATTGGCTGTCCACAGGCAGGATAGTGAGGTCTCTTACGCTCGTTTGACTGTGTGGGGTCTGTAGAGCGGCAGTCATCCAGCAGTGTAATGAACCCCGGTGATTTCCTTATGATGGAAATATACTTGATATGTGGATTGGATATGAGCACTGACATTACTTCGCATTGCATTTGCATCGGTTGTGTAAGCCTCATAATGCATTACAGTACTCATTGCATTACAGTACTCATCGCATTACAGTACTCATATTGCATTACAGTACTCATTGTATTACAGTACCCATCGCATTACAGTACTCATTGCATTACAGTACTCATTGCATTATATAACCTTAGTATGGCTTCCTGCACTATCGTACTACCTTGGTATAGTTTCTTGCATTCATGATAGCCTTGGTAAGGCTAGTGGTATTGGTATTGATCATCACTCCCTTCTGCATTCTATATCTTCTTCTGAGCACCATTGTCATACACTTTCACCACCCTCTAAGCTTTCTATAAGCTTATGCATGATTGATGCGTGCAGGAGATCCTAGGCAGGCGTCGTAGTGACAGAGTTTGGATTAGAGCTGAGCTTGAGGACCCAGTGTTGCAGACTTCCTTTCTCTCTTCTATTATCTTATGTATGTCCTTTTGGATCTTATGGATACTTGTAAAAGTTTAAATTCATAGTGAATTTTGTAATGTGTGCCTTTGTTATTCTAAGATTTACTTGTTGTGATCTTGGGTATGTTCGTATTAGTAATGATTATACTGTTATGGAAATCCTCCTTGTAGGATCTCAGGATCAGAACCTGCCTCAGGAGCCGAGAATGGGGTACTACAGAGGCTGTTGCAGCCAGAACTAGCCATCGGGTTCCTTGTGAGTCCGGTTACCGAGTCTGGGCGTGACAACAAGCACATCGTAGATAGCCGTATCAAATATCAGAAATACTTGGTTCTAGCACTATGGACACTTAAGATGTCCTTGGGTGAGACTCCCAGAACCTTTTTGGTACCAGGAGATGATCCAACGTCTAGACCGAGTGGATACACAAGCGCCCGAGTGCTGAATACCAGTAGGCCGCGTCTCCCACTGTGTTGTGGTCGGTTGAAAGGGGGTGTGGCCTTATCCACCCGAGTGAGGGGGCTATAAGATAGGCCGAGTTTGACCAGCTCACAAATGAGTCCGCTATCGATGAGTCAGGTAGGTATTAGCAGACTACTGGTCAGGCGAATAGTAAGGTCCATTCTGCTCGCTAGGTTGTGCGGCTAGGGAGACGGCAGTCAGTGTGGAGTGTACTAGACCCCGGTAATATCCCAGAGAGGAACTGTACTGATATGTGTACTTGATGAGTACTGACATGCTTGTTTTACATCTCGCATCTGACATTTGGCTACATAGGCCTTGCATCGCATGGTCTTGGTATGACCGATAGCATTCATGCCTTGCGTCATATAGCTTTGGTACAGCTGACATTATTCATGGACTTACCTACATATTTCCGCGTTATTCTGATATTGTATAGTTGGCACTTGCCTGGCGCACACACTTACACTACCCTCTAAGATTTTTAAAGCTTATGCACGACCGTTGTGTACAGGTGGCATTGGACAGCAGGAGTGCACATCTGATAGTTTTGGAGCTTTTTGATCGCCTTATATTTCCCTTTCTGCATTGTACTTAAAGTTTTTGATATAATGGATATGTGGTGATGTTGTTTTGTGACTTCGTTATATTTGTGGTTATGCTCCATTAAAAAAAACATACTGAAAATCATCCTTGTAGGATCTCAGGATCGGAATCTGCATATGAGTGCTGGGACCTGAGAATGGGGCACTACAGAGGCTGTCGGCGCCGGATTCGGCGATCGGGAATTTTGTAAGCCCGGTTTCCAAGTTTAGGGCATGACACAAAGTATCCCTTTTTCTTTCATTCACCGGACTTGTAACCAACCTCCGAATCATTGACCAGTCACAGACTCAGTCACCATCTTTCAGACTCTTCATAAAGGGTTTAAGTATTAGTTCTTCTTTCACATTCCCTCTCTTCACCAATCATCCACAGTAGCTAGAATCATTCCACTCTTGGTGGAAGAATTATTATGGGACTCTAATCAACGGGTCATGAATTAATAATCAGCCAGCTCTTTTCTACATTAAAAGTGAAAAAACCTAGGTCGAGAAAAAGAAAACAAATAAAGAAAGCACCAAGAAGTCAATTGTTACTCAATCGGTTGTGTCTCCTGTTGAGAGAAAAGCACGATCAAGGAAGACAACTTCAACCACATCGACTGTCCCATCTCCAACACTAATAAACACAGTTGATCTTTCTTTTTCTTTAATAAAAACGGTCGAGTCGATTCAACCTGAACTGAAGTGTTCGAAGACCACAATGGTAAATCCAGCTAAGAGTTCCAACTACTGATCAATTCCAACACTTACAATTCCTTCAACCATTTCGAAGATATCTAAACTTAGACCTCTTGTAACGCCTTGCTCTGCTCTGCGAATAACATCTGGTCAAACTGCTTCATGTATTTCCTCTTCAACCAAAGTAATCACAACTTTGAGAAGTATTACAAAACTAAATTTTAGCCAAATATCCCACCTAGTAAGTATTCTTAGGAGATGGAAGAGGCATATAAAAGATAAAACGATGTTAATTTAATAGGGCCTTTAATAAATAACAACGTGGAAATGAAAGATTAAACGATCATAATCTTCCTTTTGACCCATATCTCAAGCCATATTGTCATAATCCTCCTTATTTTTCTCGCTTCAACTGAGCTTTGGCTTTATTTGTCGAGCCTACCAAAATTTCACCACCGATCGACCGATTCGTTATCGTCGTTATTTAGTCAGATATAAGTGGATGTTATTCCAACATTATGCTATTTCCTTTTTGTTGGGGGCCTTGCACAAAACCTTAGGATCTAACCTCCCGAAACAAACCAAAATTATGAATAATAAAGCAATGAAATAAATTAAAGCATAAATCACACACCACACAAGAGATTTTTACGTGGAAAACCCTCAAAGAGGTAAAAACCACGGGACCTCGTCCAGATCAACAATCCACTATGAAGTAAAATGTTACAACCGTCTTCACTCACGCAGGAGTGGATAAACAATGAGAGAATAAAAAAAATGGAGAAATCTCACCGATTACGAGGACGTAGAAGCGTTGAATATAAATTGCACAGTAGATAACCTCCACGAGCATAACCTCCCTTCCACAAGCTTTCTCTCTCTTTCTCTTTCTATCTTTCTCTCACACCTTTGATAGCCCTCTTGTGTTTTTCATATATATCTAGAAAAACTCTAGGAACCCCTATTTATAGTTTTAGAAAACTTCTTTCTGCATCCCAGTTGCGAAATGACTCAGATTTCCGCAATCTGCAAAATATTGGAACGAATCTGCGTAACCACGACCGGTCGAGACTAGGCCACGACCAGTCGAACACCACTATAAGACCCGTATCCTAGCCCGTACTGTTCCGTTGACTCTTGTGATCCTTTCCGGTGAATTTTGGCAACTTGCGACCTATAATCAATGTTTACGCGTGACCCTAATTCATATTTTGTAGATTTGAATTGGCTTAATCCGAGACTTGTATCGTTACGACCGCACCATCACCGCGGTTCCAACACTGCGTTTCGCATACCGATCCGATACCCTAGTAGGGAGATGTGGGCGGACGTTTATTTTGAAGAAAACACTGCGCATTTGTAATCCCAAGAGAATCTCTACAACATGTCCCATCAATCAATCAATCAATCAATCAATGCTTTCTTTCTCCACAAGTTCAGCAACCAGCAAGTCAACTCTCTCTCACCCTCTCTTACACACCCATACATGTCAAGTACACCATCACCTTACCCATCACTCACATCCATCACTCTCTCTCCTTACATCCCATCTCTCCCTCTCATTTCTCTTCACACTTTTTCCAAGCAACAAAGGAGAGAAAAGTGGTGGACGTCCATAGTTTTCCAAGAGGAAAAGTGAGTTTGTGTGACCCACTTCCTCTCCCTAAATCTATCATCCTAGCCGTTCAAACCTCATCACCCTCCATCAAAGAGAAGCACAAGGAGATTGACTTTCCATCGGACCAAGAAGATCGAACGGTGGGTGCTTTTATAGGTTAGATTTTCATGTTTTGATGATGGGCCAAGTGAGGCCTACCGATTGATGGTATCGATCTTACTTTGGACCTTAGGTGTGGCCGATGGCCCACCTTAATCCTCATGATCATTCCATAATGGGGCCATTCTCCATGGACCCCATCATGATGTTTATTCTCCTTGCATAAATAGGGTCATCTAGACCTTACATTTTGCTGGAGAGAAGATCTTCACCGTTGATTTTCGATTTGATGGGCCCACGTGTAATGGGACCCACTTGATGTATGATTGAATGTAAGGGAGGACTCATAGTGGCGGAGCCCTCCATCACACGTGTCTCCCTTCTCTCTTTCTCTCTCTCCCATTTTTTTATATATATATTGTTATTGTGTGTGATGGAGTGGCTGTGTTGGCCACTCGGATGGACCCCACCTCGATGTATGTATTACCCACACCATCCAACCATTGGTGGCCCACCTAGGCAGCATGCCTGTAGGTGGGGCCCACCTGAAATATGTGTTATATTCAGACCATCCAGCGTCCAGGGACACTGGACGTTGCTACAAGGTGGAGGGTGAAGTGTGCACTAACCATCCAGTGTACTGACGGTAAAAACAAAAAAGAAAATGTTTATATATTTTCAAGGTTTTGGAGTGGACCCCTCATGCAGGCCCCACCTTGATGTATAAATTCAATCCACGCCATTCATTCCATTCTCCAGATTATTTAAGGCGTTGAACTAGAAAATGGGGCCAATCCGACTTTCTAGCGGGCCATAGCATAACAAACAGTGGCTTTACCGTTGAAATTCACCCTGACGTTTCTGTACCCAAAATATATTGAATATTGGGCTGGTTTGGCTTGTCTTGAGCTATGGGGGTCAATGGCGGGGTCGGATTTCCCTGATGAGGGCCCTACCTGTGAAAAACCACCGGAAACAAAAAAAAACAAATAAACATGCAGCAGCAGCTGACGCTAATGCTGTAAGAGGTGCAGGTAACGCCTGCTGCGCTGCTGGCGGACGAGCAAGGCGACGGGTCCCTTGCCGTGGGCCCCACTGTGATGTATGTGGAATATCCACACCGTCCATCTTGTTGGCCCCTTAGGGAAGTGGGCCACCTCCACAACTCAGCCATAAATTGAACTTAGGTGGCCCACACTACAGGAAACAGTGTTGATTGAACGTCTGCCCATGAAACCCTGTTTGGGTTCACAGAAGCTTTGGATCAATTTCAAATTTATTTTACCCCTGCATCCAGGTCCATGCGACCTTATCAATGGATTGGATGGAAGATAAACGTTATGGTGGGCCCCGCGTGGGACCCACAGTGATGTAAGTGTTTCATTCACACCGTCCACTGACCGTGGACGATGGAATCCACCATGATTTATGTGTTCTATCCGCACCATCCACACTGGACGGTGGGACCCACCCCCACGTGTGGGATTGGTGTGTGTGTGTGTGTGTGTGTGTGTGTGTGTACATATTGTATTATATTGTATATATTATATATAGAATTATATATTATATTATATATAATATATACATGATGGTGATGGTGGGCCTTCATGTGGACCCCCCACCATGATGCATGTGTTGCATCCAATCTGTCCAACCATTTTGAAAGCTTGTTTAACGGCTTGAGGCTAAAAATAAGATAGATCTATAGTTCAAGTGGACCCCACCTTGGTATATGTATGAGGCCCATCTTGATTCATTTGTGGTCGTCCGTTGAGGCCCACGTTGGTATATGTATGAGGCCCATCTTGATTCATTTGTGGTCGTCTATTGAGGCCCACCTTGGTATATATATCAGGCCCATATGATTAAGCCCATCATGATGTAGTTACGGCCCATCTGTTGAGGCCCACCTTGATATATATGAGGCCACGTTATGAGGCCCAATTGATGTATTGAAGGCACATGGGTCGAGGCCCAATGGGATGTACATAAGACCCATCATAATGTGATTCCACCGTGGTTTATGTGTTGACCTTTATGGCCGGCTATGCCTTAGGAGTAATGATGGTTTGATGCCCACATTGTAAGTACAATGTTGGTTAAATGTCCACATTGTAACTCTCCTTAGGGCCCATTGATGGGCCCATACTTGTTGAGTATAGGTCGTCTAGGCCCATCTGCGTTGTAAGGATAGTTCATTACTTTATAACATGCTTAGTATAATTTCATGACTCATGCCATACGCATTATATGTATGCTTGATATGAGTAGTAACCGATCATTGCATACGCCATTGGGCAGACTATTTACAGGACTCCTTATGAGACGAAGTGCCCACCCTAGCGATATCAGGGTTGTGGCCTCCACAGGCACATCGTGGATGACTAAATGGGACACCAAAAATACTTGGTTCTAGCACTGTGGGCACTTAGGATGTCCTTGGGTGAAAATGTCAGAACCTCCGAGGCCAGGAGAAGCCCTAACGTCTAGATCGAGTGGAACATGAGCGCCCGAGTGCCGAATACCGGTAGGCCGCTTCTTCCACTGTGTCGTGGTTGGTTGGGAGGGGGTGTGACCTTATCCACCCGAGTGAGGGGGCTATAAGCTAGACTGAGTATGACCAGCTCGTAAATGGGTCCGCTATCGACGAGCCGAGTAGGTATTGGCAGACTGTTGGCTAGGCGGATAGTGAGGTATCTTTCACTCGCTGGGTTGTGCAGCTAGGGAGGAGGCAGTCGAAGTGGAGTGTAATAGACCTCGGTGATTTTTCCAGAGAGCAACTGTACTGATATGTGAACTTATTGAGCAGGAATTGCATATCCATTCATTCATTCATCCACTATCCACTCGGGCTGGTGGTGCGTAACTATTTGTTACGTGTACCATCGCATGGCCAGGATTTCGGTTGGGTGCGCGACTAACCTGAGATCAGGAGTTTATCACATTATGTCTAACTATCCAAATTTAGGTATGGGACTGGTTTGGATAGAAGTCCCTTGTGATACTTCGTACTATCATCTCGACTTCACCTTTCAGCATGGTCATTTCATTTGCACCGCATATTACATTGCATCCGCAGTACTTAGCATTTTGAGTTACTATGTTTTTGCACTTATATGCCTGAGATGGACTTAGCAGGATTTGCATATTGCATTACATCATCAACATTTGATATTTGGCTTCGACATTTACATAGCCGATCCGCTTTGCGTATTCTATTATTGAATGATTCATAGACTTACCAGTATATTTCCGCTTACTCTGATATTGTATGATTCATAATTTTGTTAGTATTTCCGCTTATCCTAATGATGCATGATCTATATGCTTTATTGTACACTTGACACTCGCCTTACGCACACACTTACACCAACCTCTAAGCTTTTTATAAGCTTATACACTATAGATGCATGCACGTAATGTTAGGATGCAACCAATCTGTGGCCGGAGTGTGCGGTGGAGCTTTTGGAGTTTCATTTGATATCTTCATATTATATTTCTATTCTAGCATTGTACTCAAATGATTATATTAGCGGATATGTGATGATGATGTTGCCTTTGTAATTTGGATAAACTTGTGGTTATGCTTCTTACGAGAAAAAAAAATATACGTTGGAAAATCCGCCTTGTAGGATCCCAGGATCGAAATCTGG
The DNA here is from genome assembly GCA_030180095.1 of Magnolia changhungtana. NCBI lineage: Eukaryota > Viridiplantae > Streptophyta > Magnoliopsida > Magnoliales > Magnoliaceae > Magnolia > Magnolia changhungtana. The sequence continues at coordinate 3,340,099 of JASAUF010000364.1, read as the reverse complement.
CATGTGAGTGCCGGGATCCGAGAATGGGACATTACAGAGGTTGTTGGCGCCGGATTTGGCAATCGAAAATTTTGTGAGCCCGGTTTTCGAGTTTGGGGCGTGACAACCACTCTCGACCGGTCGAGCACCACCTACAACCAATCGAGCACCACCTCGAAAAAAAATAATCTAAAGTCACTGGACTTTGAGTCGAGTTAGGACTCGACTCCACAACTGATCGTGCACCAACCCTCGACTGGTCGTGTAAGGCTTACAACTGGTCGAGCATAGGGAAAAAATCTCATCACTTTTTGTAATGATTGTGTAGTTCCCTTTACTCACTTTTTTTATTTTTCAAAGTAACTAGGCAACTCTCGGCCGCTGACAAGTCAATTACTGCATCAATTCCTTAGGTCGATGTGTCTATTTCAGACATTACGGTCAACGCTGCTTAGTCTATGGCTAGAAAACTTGAAGTTTCTGATTCAGGAAGGATCACAAGAGATATTCCTCAATTAACAAATCAAATTGAATGTCAAACTTAAGAGGAGGTAATAATATACCAACTTATGGAGCCCTTTAGTCTTCTTTTTCAATCAATAACTACTTCACTCGCACCTGATCAAGATCAAGAAATTATGAAAAAAAGTCACACCAACAACTTTATCTTCCATTTAGCTTGCTTCTTCTTGAGAACCGACTGATCAAGTAATCACCCCAGTCAATGAACATGAGATTGCTCTTCTATATAAGCAGAAATACTTAAACAAGAGATATCTCAACCAACTGAAACTGCTCTTGATTGAGGTACATAAATTCTAATAGTCGATGTCTTTACTCCTCTGGTCCCGTTGGTAGATGATTCTCATGCCTTGTTTTCTTTTTCATAAGAACTGTTTCTTGTAGAAGGCTTATTATCTTCCTTCAATCAAGCCCTCCTGCGTGACATCGTGGTGTTCGATTCTTCTACACTTTCATAAAATATTCAACAACCGCGGGAGGAATTATGAATCATCATTCATTTTGGTACCGCTGAAATCATTGCATTAGGATCGATTGAAAGACTTAAAATCCCCATTCACCAATACCAAACTCTTACTCGATTAGATGAATCATTGTCAGCCACGCTACTACATTGTATCAATTTCTAGATTTACGAACACCAGCATATATTCTTTGCTGTCGATAGACATGAAGTTGAGCATTCAATTATGTCCTTCAAGATGACTATGATCACAGCTGTTAAGGAGCAACTTAGTATAGCATACACTAATTTAAAAGAATCGGATACATTATTTACTGATATAAATGCTCGAATCTCGATTATAAAAGATTAACTAAAATTACTAAATTATTATCGGAAGAAAAAAAAATAAATGAGGGCAGATAAAATCATAAGGCTGAAGGACACATGCCATTGTATGAACTTAAAAAATGAATAGGATAGGATAGCACTAACATGACAGTGACCCCACACCTAACTTCCTGTAGTAGGAACTTTGTGGCGGGAGCCACCGGCTATTTGTGTCCGTCAAATCAACCATTTGATCCATGTACTTGTCAAGTCCCCGCGTGGATTGCTTTATTGTTTATTTTAAAAAAATAAAAATAAAAATTATTATTTAAATCCTAGACATCCGTTCCAGATAGAGAAAAGAACGGCCATAAAAATAAGGCCAAATTTATGATGGATTGGACCATCGGATCGATGTCGTTTTTGCATGTTAGCTAATAAAATATGTCTTGGACTCAACGGACAGTTCAGATTGATCGATACGACTGTCCAAAGAACCCAATACAACTAGGAGCACAGCACACTATAAAGCATTTCTCATTATTTTGAGTAATTTCCAACTGTACGACCCATATATGGCCATCAACCTTTTGAAGCCCACTTGCTTTTTACCTTCCAAGAATAAGCCCCGGCTGTACGGCCCCATTTCTCAAGTCGAAAATGCCCTGCTTTTTTCCGGAAGCAGATCGCGTGGTGCCCGAAGACCAGCGCTGACGCTCCTCGAACTCCGAGTTGTACGAACGTTTCAAAAGATATCAAAGTTACATGGGCCCCACAGTTACGTATTTATTATATCCACAACGTTCATCCATATTTCGAGATCATTTCGGAGCATTATCAAAAAAAAAATCATATCCAAAGATCAGCTGGACCACACCACAAAGAGCAGCGGGAAAATTGATTTTCACCGTTAAAAATTTTGTAGGGCCCACCGTAACATTTATTTTTCATCCAATCTATTCGTATGGTCACAAAGACCAGGATGAAGAGGAAAACAAGTTTCATAATGATCCAAAACTTCTGTAACCCCTAAAAGGGTTTCAATGGTAGACATTCAATTCTTCACAGCCTTTAACAGTGTGGTCCACTTGATAACTAGATCTGTCTTAACTTTTTTGTCTCAGGCCTTAATACGAGTTCACAAAAAAGATGGACGGTTTGGATATAACACATACCTCATAATAGGACCCACAAAAAGTGGTGGAGATTACAACAGAAAAAAAATAAATAATAAAAATAAAAAAAATCAAGAACTTATGGCTACGGGGCTTTCTACATATACGAATAATAACCCCATAGCCCTAGCCCTTGCCATTTCAATCTGTCCTTTTATATGTAACAAAGGTCTTTCGATATGTCATTGATATGTCATTCGATATGTATCGAAGGTCTTTCGATTAATCAAAAAAGGTCCAGAACTATCTAGTAGTTTGCCTAAAAAATCCTACAATTTTTGATCGAATGTATTTTACCTTTAGTTATGGATTATAGTTGTAGAAATAATTGTGGTCTGTGCCAGTCTATAAATTTTTTTTTTTTAATTTTTTTATTTTTTTACATGGAGAACTTCATTCTACCTACAATTTTCTCTAATACATATTTATATAAATATGTATATATAAGCATATAAAAAAAAATTCTCTCTCTTTTTTTTTTCAATTTCTTTCTTTATTCATTTAACAAGAATATCTTTTAAACCAAAATTAGTTACTTGACGTACCCTATATGATTTTGGGGTAGAAGAAGCTACTTTAGCCAACCAACCTGGTTATTTTTACAGATTCCATCAGGTCGATGGTCGAAAATCCATTTCATTCACTTCACGGTCAATTTCAATTAGTTCGCGGTTAATTTCGCTCATTCATTTACTTCGCAATCAATTCCATGCATTTCACGGTCAATCCTAGCGATTCTGTTTTGATTCACCGTCATTTTCATGCATTTCACGGTCAATTCCCTTCACTTCACGGTCATTTTCATGCATTTCACGGCTATTCCCAGCGATTCTGTGTTGATTCACGGTCATTTCCACCCATTTCACGGTCAATTCCCTTCACTTCACGGTCAATTTGATTCACTTCAATGTCATTTCCATGCATTTCACGTTCATTCCCGGTGATTCCGTGTTGATTCACGGTCAATTCAATGCATTTCACAGTCAATTCGCTTCACTTCACAGTCATTTCCATGCATTTCACGGTCATTCCTGATGATTCTGTGTTGATTCACGGTCATTTCCATGCATTTCACGGTCAATTCCCTTCACTTCACGGTCACTTTCATGCATTTCACGGTCAATTCGCTTCACTTTACCGTCATTTCCATGCATTTCACGTTTATTCTTAGCGATTTCGTGTTGATTCACGGTCATTTCCACGCATTTCACGGTTAATTTCCTTCACTCACGGTCATTTCCATGCATTTCACGGTCAATTCGCTTCACTTCACAGTCATTTTCATGCATTTCACGGTCATTCCCGCTGATTCCGTGTTGATTCACGGTCATTTCAACGCATTTCATGGTCAATTTGCTTCACTTCACGGTCAATTCGCTTCACTTTACGGTCATTTCTATGCATTTTACGTTCACTTCCAGCGATTCCGTGTTGATTCACGGTCAATTCAATGCATTTCACGGTCAATTCCCTTCACTTCACGGTCATTTTCATGCATTTCACGGTCAATTCGCTTCACTTCATCGTCATTTCCATGCATTTCACGGTAATTCCCCACGATTCCGTGTTGATTCACGGTCATTTTCATGCATTTCACGGTCAATTCCCTTCACTTCACGATCATTTCCAAGCATTTCATGGTCAATTCGCTTCACTTCACTGTCATTTCCATGCATCTCACATTCATTCCCGGCGATTCCGTATTGATTCATGGTCAATTCAAAGCATTTCACGGTCAATTCCCTTCACTTCAAGGTCATTTCCATGCATTTCACGGTCAATTCGCTTCACTTCATCGTCATTTTCATGCATTTCACATTCATTCCCGGTTATTCCTTTTGATTCACGGTCAATTCAATGCATTTCTTCCCTTCACTTCACGGTCATTTCCATGCATTTCACGGTCAATTCGCTTCACTTCACGGTCATTTTCATGCATTTCATGGTCATTTCCGGCGATTCCGTTTAGATTCACGGTCATTTCCATGCACTTTACGGTCAATTCTCTTCACTTCACGGTCATTTCCATGCACTTCATGGTCAATTCCCTTCACTTCACGGTCATTTCCATGCATTTCATGGTCATTCCCGGTAATTCCGTGTTCATTCACGGTCAATTCGACGCACTTCACGGTCAATTCACTTCACTTCACGGCTATTTCTATGCACTTCATGGTCAATTCAATGGCCGTGAAGTGAAGTGAATTAACCGTGAAGTGCGTCGTATTGACCGTGAATGAACATGGAATCGCCGGGAATGACCATGAAATGCATGGAATTGACGATGAAGTGAGTGAATTGACCGCGAAGTGTGTGGAAATGACCGTGAAGTGCGTCGAATTGACCGTGAATGAACACGGAATTGTCGGGAATGACCGTGAAATGCATGGAAATGACGGTGAAGTTAAGTCAATTGACCGCGAAGTGCGTGGAAATGGCCGTGAAGTGAAGTGAATTGACCGTGAAGTGCATCGAATTGACCGTGAATGAACATGGAATCGCCAGGAATGATAGTGAAATGCATGGAAATGATGGTGAGGTGAGGTGAATTGACTGCGAAGTGCATGGAAATGGGCGTGAAGTGAAGTGAATTGACTGTGAAGTGCGTCGAATTGACCGTGAATGAACACGGAATTGCCGGGAATGACCGTGAAATGCATGGAAATGACCATGAAGTGAAGGGAATTGACCGTGAAGTGAAGGGAATTGACCGTGAAGTGAAGAGAATTGACCGTGAAGTGCATGGAAATGACCATAAATCTAAACAGAATTGTCACGCCCCAAACCCGGAGATCGGATTCACAGGAATCTCGATCGCCGAATCCAGTGCCGACAGCCTCCATAGTACCCCATTCTCGGCTCCTAGCGTCCATACGCCAGATTTCGATCCTGGGATCCTACAAGGAGGATTTTCCAATGTACATTTAACTCATAATAAGCATAACCACAAGATTACCTAATTCACAAAGGCAACATCATCATCACATATCCACTAATATAATCATTTGAGTACAATACTGAAAGGGAAATACATGATATCGAAAATCAAGCTCCAGAAGACCGCCGCACGCTCCAAGCTCAACACTGCTGCCACCTAATATCGCCTGCACGCATCTATCGTGCATAAGCTTATAGAAAGCTTAGAGGGTGGTGTAAGTGTGTGCAAAAGGTAAGTGCCAAGTATTCAACACAATGCCATCATCATACAGGACCGAAAATACTGGTAATTCATAAATGGTATAATATCGAAATAAACAGAATTACTAACAAGATCATGAATTACCAGAGTAAGCAGAAATACTGACAAGAGCAGGAATAATCAGAGTAAACATAAATACTGGCAAGATTATAAATTATACGATAACAGAGTAAGCGGAAATATGGACAAGTCCATGAATCAATCAATATCAGAATACGCAATATAGAACAGCTATGCAGATGATGAGTCATAAAGAGCTAATTATCAAATGCCGAGGATGTGATGCAGTGTGTAATTCCTGATGAGTCCACGACTAGCGTCAATCGTATCTAGACAATATAAATGCAGAAACATAGGTAATCCAAAATGTCATATGCCGCGAATGTAATGCAATATGCAGTGCAAATGGAATGACCATGCTGGAATGTGAAGTCGGGATGATAGTACATAGTATCGCAGGCTATGGGGTCCATCACAAGGGACTTCTATCCAAACCAGTCCCATACCTAAATTTGGATAGTCAGACTCAATGTGGTAAACTCCTGATCTCAGGTTAGTCGTGCGCCCAACCGAAATCCTGGCCATGCGAAGGTACACGTAACAAATAGTTACGCACCACCAGCCTGAGTGGATGAGTGAATGGATATGCAATTCCTGCTCAATAAGTCCACATATCAGTACGGTTACTCTCTGGGATCATCACTGGGGTCTATTACACTCTAAACCAGATTGCCGCCCCATCGCGCGCAACAAGGTGAGTGGAAGAGACCTCACTATCCGCCTACCAATATCGGGCCCGGCTCGTCGATAGTGGACCTATTTCTCGAGCTGGTCAGACTCAGCCTAGCATTGCCCCCTCCTCTCTGGCAGGTAAGGCCGTAACCCCTTCCAACCGACCACGACACAGTGGGAGACGCGGCCTAACAGTATGGGGCCCTCATGCACTCATGCATCCACTCGGTCTAGACGTTGGAGCAACCTCTGGAACCAAGAGGGTTTAGGGACTTTCACCCAGGGATATCTATAGCATCCCATGTATAACAGATTTTCGGTGTCCCATCTGGCCATCCACAAAATGCCTGTGGAGGCTACGACCTTGATGTCGCTAGGGCGTACAGTAATCATAACACACAATGCAAGATGCATGAGTCAAACAATCCAGTCATGCATCAATCCTGTGGATGTCATGCTCTCATATGGGGCAACTCTGCTTATCAGGGAGTCCTATGAACAACCTGCCCTATGACATATGCAATGGTCAATCACATCTCATAACAAACATGCAGATGATGCGTATGAGTATGTATTATGATGCTATGCTGTCACATACTCATAATCGGTATCAATAACCGGCTTCGACAATGTGGACATTTAACCAACATTGCCCCCAAGGAATGGCCCTCATGGAGCCGATCATACAATGGGCTCACGGCCCCACACAACGGTCTAATATACAACACAATGGGCCTTACTCAAGGGCCACATATACACAACAGGTGGACCTTGCTCATGGGCCTTAAATACATGTCATGTGAGTCCTACACATGGGTTCTGAATACATCAAAGGGTTGTGCATCATGGGCCTAATACATATCACAATGGGCCTTGCCCTATAGGCCACGAATACGTCACAATGGGCCTTGCCCGTAGGCCATAAATATATCACAGTAGGCCTCAACTACGGGTCGCGTATGTATCATATAGGTCTTGACAATCGGCCTCGGCAGTCGAAATTGGCCTTAACAATCGGAATCGACACTTGGAATCGGCCTCGATACTCAGCCTTGACAATTAGAATCGACATTGATACTCGCTCTCGATAGATCAAAATCGGCATCGATACTTAGCCTCGACAATTAAAATCGGCCTATACAATCGTCTCGACAATCAGAGTCAATAATTGGTCACGATAATCAGAATCGATCGATCAATCGGAATCGACAATCGGTCATGGCAATCAGAATCGGTAAATCAGTCACGTCAACCGGGGTCGGCAATCGGTCGCGATAATCAGAATCGATCGATCAATAATCAGAATCGGTAAATTAGTCACGTCAATTGGGAACGGCAATTGGTCACAATAATCGGGATCGGTCGATAATCAGAATTGGCAAATCGGTCACGTCAACTGGGATCGGCAATCGGTCACGACAATCAGGATCGATCGATAATCAGAGTCGGCAAATCGGTCACGTCAATCGGAATCGGCAATCGGCCACGACAATCAGGATCGATCGATAATCGGAGTCGGCAAATCGGTCACGTCAATCAGAATCAGGAATCGGTCACGACAATCGTGATCGATCGATAATCAGAATCGGCAAATCGGTCACGATAATCGGCATTGGTAATCGGTCATGACAATCAGAATCGATCGATAATCAGAGTCGGAAAATCGGTCACGTCAATCGGAACTGAGAATCGGCCACGATAATCGTGATCGATTGATAATCAAAATCGGCAAATCGGTCACAACAATCGGCATCGGTAATCGGTCATGACAATCAGAATCGATCGATAATCAGAGTCAAAAAATCGGTCACGTCAATCGAAACCGGGAATCGGCCACGACAATCGTGATAGATCGATAATCAAAATCGGCAAATCAGTCACGATAATCGGCATCGGTAATCGGTCATGACAATCAGAATCGATTGATAATCAGAGTTAGAAAATCGGTCACGTCAATCGGAATCGGCAATCGGCCACGAGAATCGTGATCGATCGATAATCAGAATCGGCAAATCGGTAACGACGATCGGATCGATTGATAATCAGAATCGGCAAATCGGTCACGACAATCGGAGTCGGTAATCGGTCACGACAATCGGGATCGATAAGAATGGGCCGAACAAGGTCTAAGGGAAGGTCACAACGTGGACATTAAACCATCATTGCTCATCAATGTAGGCATCTAACCAACATTGCTCCTAAGGAGTGACCCCATCAGAGATTCATACACAACGTATCGGCCACACATACATCACGTTGGGCCCCATTGATGGGCTTCTCATATATCGTGTTGGGCTTCATACAAGGGCCTCAAACGAATCACAATGGGCCATGCCCATGGGCCTCGAATACATCACAATGGGCCTCGAATACATCATAATGGGCCTCGCCCATGGGCCTCCAACCTATCGCAATGGGCCTCATCAAATGGGTCTTAAATGCATCACCATGGGCCTCATATGTGGGCCTTATAGACAATAAGTGGGCCGCACTGCTTGGGCCTCGTATGCATCAAATGGGCCACGTATCTGGGCTTAACAATACAAACAGGTGGGCCCTGCCTATGGGCCAAAATACGTCATGATGGGCCGCGCCAATGAGCCTTAAGTGGGCTTGGACTACACCAAAATCATTGCAATAGTTGTAAGTGTAACATGTGTATCACCGTATATTATCATTCCATGGGGCACATGACCCATTAATGATGACCAGCACTGCCTAAACATTGTCCATATAAATCAGCACCATCCATTGTCTAGGTGCATCAGCACCACTCGAACATTTCCTATGTAAATCCGTGTCATCCAAACATTGGACAACACGTCCAAACATTGTCCAGCACCGTCCAACATAATCTGGACGGTGTGGATGAAATAATACATCATGGTGGGACCGTGCATGGTACGTCAGATGGATGAACGGTATGGATGTCAGGCTTGCTGGACCGTCCAACAACTGGACGGTGCAGATATATACACCATGGTACGGTCCATGTAATGACCTACTACAATAAATATTATATAATATATTATTATATATAATATAATATTACATATTACATATTTGTGAAGTGCCAGGAAGTGCCCATATCCATCGTCCATATCCATATGGACGGTGTAGACGTTAATATAAAGGTGGGTCCCACGTATCAGTGGCCCACCACAACATTTATTTAATATAATATATTATATGATATCGTACCTACATTATATATATATATATATATATATATACACACACACACACGTGTGTGTGTGAGGCTGTGTCAGTGACAGCGTCCAGTGTCCAGGGACGCTGGACGGCCTGGATGAAAGGGGCCCACTTAATATACTAGGCCCCGCATGAATGGACGGTCGGATACATGTATCAGGTGGGTCCCACTGATCTGAACCGTCTAGACGACTCATGTCCTTAAGTAGGCCCCACCGTCAGCAAGAGGGATGGACGGTTTGGATGGACACACCGTCCACATGGCAGACGGCCTGGATATACAATATAAGCAAGGTGGGCCCTATGTCCTGAGGTGGACGGATGGCATGAATATTTCATGTGCAGCTGGCCCCATCACCTGCACGTGTGACACGTGCAGGGTGGCCCCCACATATGGACGGTTGAAATACAGCAACAGCTGTAGCCGTTAATACAGCAGCAGCTGTAGCCGCTGGAGTCCACGTAGGTGGATGGAGTAGATAAAACCCATACAACAGGGTGGGCTTCTACGTCCATGAAAATGAAATGGACCGTTGGATGAACACATCCACACGTGAGTCCTGCAGCCGCTGGACGGTGTCTACCAGCGTCTTGGGCTGCTGGCCTAATCAATGGACGGTTTGGATAATCACATGCGTTGTGATGGGGCCACAAAACTTGCTGATGTTGATGCAGTGGGGTTCACACGTCCAACGTCCTGAAAATGGACGGACGGTGTGGATCATCATACCACATCAATGGTGGGCCATCAAACCAGAGAGAGAGAGAGAGAGAGAGAGAGAGAACGGTTGAGATGGGAGGAGCTCCGCCACTATGAGCTCCTCCATGATACAATGCATACATCATGATGGGTCCCATCACATGTGGGTCCTTAAATCACATAAATCACATAAATCAAATCATAAAATACACCCACCTTTGATATTCTCCTCCTTCCGTCAAACATCTTAGAGCTCCAAAGGACGAACTTCAACGGTTGAGATTGGTTTTGGAGGGTGGGGATGGGAGATAGGAAGTGGGCCATACAAAGCTCTCACCCATGGAGAACCATGGACGATTGGGTTCTTCTTTGGTTGCTTGGAAGAGAAGGGAGAACTAAGAGAGAGAGAAGATGGGATGGAGTCATGGAGTGATGGGTGAGGTGAGAGCTTTATTGACTTTTGAGGTAATTTGTGTAAGAGGGGTATGGGTTACCTTGACTTTTAAGGTTGCTTTGGTAAGGGAGTGATGGGATATGTACTTGACATATGAAGTGATTGATGTGTACTTGATTGATGGGACATGTTGTAGAGATTCTCTTGTGATTGCAAATGCGCGGCGTTTCCTCAAACCAAACGCGGGCCCATATCTCCTGGCCTGCGTATCGCCTTAGCTCGCGAGACGTGGCATCGGAACCGCGGCGACGGCGCGGTCGCATGGGTACAAGTCTCGGGTTAAGCCGACTCTGAAATACGAGACATGACTCAAGGTTATGCACAACCCCGATAACAGAACGCGGGTTGCCGAAATTCGACCGGGAGAACCGCGGAAGTCTACGGAACGGTACGGTCTAGGATACGGGCCTTATAAGAATTACCGGAAATGATCATGAAATGCATGAAAATGACTGTGAAGTGAAGCGAATTGACCATGAAATGCATGGAAATGACTGTGAAGTGAAGAGAATTGACCGTGAAGTGCATGGAAATGACCGTGAATCTAAACGGAATCGTTGGAAATGACTGTGAAATGCATGAAAAGGACCCTAAAGTGAAGCGAATTGGCCGTGAAATGCGTGGAAATGACCGTGAAGTGAAGGCAATTGACTGTGAAATGCGTGGAAATGACTGTGAATCAACACGAAATTGCCAGGAATGACCATGAAATGTATGGAAATGACCATGAAGTGAAGCGAATTGACCGTGAAATGCATGTAAATGATTGTGAAGTGAAAGGAATTGACCGTGAAATGCGTTGAAATGACCGTGAATCAACACAGAATCGCCGGGAATGACCATGAAATGCATGGAAATGACCGTGAAGTGAAGCGAATTGACCGTGAAATGCATGGAAATGGCCGTGAAGTGAAGGGAATTGACCGTGAAATGCGTGGAAATGACCGTGAATCAAGACGAAATTGCCAGAATGACCGTGAAATACATGAAAATGACCGTGAAGTGAAGCGAATTGACCGTGAAGTGCATAGGAATGATTGCAAATTGATTGAAGAAGTGAATGAAATGGATTTTCGACCATCGAACTGATGGTGGAAAATAACAAGGTTAGTTGGCTAAAGTAACTTCTCCTACCCCAAAATCATATATGGTACGTTAAGTAACTAATTTTGGTTTAGAAGATATTCTTGTTAAATGAATAAAGAAAGAAATGAAAAAAAGAGGGGATTTTTTTTTTATATGCTTATATATACATATTTATATAAATATGTATTAGAGAAAATTGTAGGTAGAATAAAGTTCTCCATGTAAAAAAAAATAAAAAAATTTTGCATAGACCTTTACGGACTATAGTTATAGCTACAGCTATAATCCGTAGCTCTAACTTCGACACATATCGAATACACTTCGATATGTATTGAAAATTGATGGATTTTTATGCAAACTTGTTGGACAGTTCTGGACCTTTTTCGATCAAATCAAAAGACCTTCGATACATCATTGAAGTACATATCGAAAGGCCTTCGATACATAGCAAAGGACACAAAAAAGCATGGGCTTCGGCTATGGCTATGGTTATAATCCGTAGCCATAGGTTCTAGGCTTCTTTTTTGAGTACTTTCTAACTATAGGCACGACTTTTCACCTATTCGACCCAATGTGACCGACCACAAACTTAGATAACCAAAATAGACCACCGACCGTACGGAGAACCTATTTCGGATGAAAATAACCCTCCTTTTTCACCTGCTTCTTGCCTTAAATGACGGTATTTTGTTCCGTCCGTATCCTAAAAATCGCCTTCCGTCTAAGTTTTCCGCCAGCGAAAAAACTAATTACCCTAAAAGACACTGTCTACTTTGCTAATTATTTCCTCTTCATCAGGTCTTTGTGGCCTTATGAATAAATTGGATGGAAAATAAATATTGTGGTGGGCCCTACAAGATTTTTAACGGTGAAAATCAATTTTACCGCTGCTCTTTGTGGTATGGTCCAGTTGATCTTTGGGTATGATTTTTTTTTTTTTTTTCGATAATGCTCCGAAATGATCTCGAAATATGGATGAACGTCGTGGATATGATAAATACATAACTGTGGGGCCATGTAACTTTGATATCTTTTGAACCGTTCGTACAACTCGGAGTTCGAGGAGCGCCAGCGGCCGATACTCTTGCGGAAGGAAAAACAGGGGCATTTTCGACCTTTGGGAAGGCGTCCGTACAGATGGGGTTTATTCTTGGAAGGCAAAATGAGGTGAGCTTCCTCTCAGAGATGGGAATACATGGGTCGTACAGTCGGAAATTTCTCATTTTTCCACCTAGATGTCATTTTAAGAAAAAATATATACAGTACATGACAGTCCATCTACCACACTTGCTGAAGGTTGGATTGCATGTCTAGAATGTTCACATTGTGGACCCCACCATGGATAAGCTGTAGTCCAATAATTGTTGAATACACAATCTTCACCATCCATTCAATAGTTTTTTTTTGGCCGTTGATCATGAACTTTTATATCATCTTTGGATTATTTTTATTCCACAAGCTTTGGATGGGAAGATAATGACCGTCCATTTGATTCGATTTCTGGCCAGTTAGTAACTAATCTCTGAGTCCACCAAGTGAATGTTCTAGATCCATGATTTTTATCATGAATGTACAAGATCATTCCTCTCTAAACTACGAGAGAGGAGTATTCCAATACAACTCCCCAGCAACCATATAAACGGACCTGGTGGTGCCGCGTGTGATTGCATGGAAGATCAGCCGCAGAATCTAACCTTTCGCTTACATTAGCTGGACTGTAGTTTGTAGCCTCTTGATTGGCCCGTTGGAATTGTCGGCTGAGATCAATTCCTGGGTCAGTGGGCAATCCAAAGTGGGTTTCGAGAAGTGAACGGTCGAGATCATTAATCATATTCTAAAGTAGGTTTGAACGAGAGAGGTGTCGGATAATTCTTAAAATCCACGTCAGAAATGATCCAATGCTCATAGCATGATAGCGTCGAAAGTTACAGTACTCCTAGTTGCATTCGAAACCGTGGACCATCCATTCCATCTCTAAAAATGGACAGTCAGGATTGATTATACAAACACAGGCTCAATCAACTATTTGAGTCATCTATTTGTTAGAGCCCATCATGGATTGGCTATTGATTCTAAAGAATCAGTTTTCTCAGGCAATCCCAATCATCCCATCCATGCCTTCGAAAATGGAAGGATATAAAAGAGCAGGGCCAACTTATGGACGGATCAGATTATCCAGTCAGTGTGGAATTTCTGGGAAAGCTACAAATGGTCAGACAAACTTGTGATTGAGCCGTCAAAGCCTCTGGATGCAACGAGGAGCACTGTAACTTATCCTACCTTCAGAGCACCGGATCATTTCTCCTCTCCAGGAGCAGTCAAGGAGGAACTTTTTTCATTCCCGTTCATTGATAACATTTAAAATTTGAGGAGTGGTCTCGTAGTCCGCGGACTACCGAAGTGAATTTCAAGTACGCTAGTCTGGCCATACATTTCAATGACCAGATTTGCATACGTGTTGTAGGCCCCACCATTTACACGCTATTTTCAAAATATGGGTTGTAAAGAAATGATCCGAACCCTACGTTCACGGACAGATGAAATCGTAGAATGATTACCGTTCATATTCAAGTCCATTTTCCCAATGGTCATGATCATCTCTAAAGAAAATATATAGTAACGTGGCCTATCAATGGTAGACCCTACCTCAAGATCAGGTCTTACACTGGTCAACGTGGCCCAGCTGGCGTAATGAGCTCTAAATTTCGTAGTCCGAGGACTACCCAAGTTTTTACGTCTTCAAATTTTCTTTAGAAAAAGAGAGCGCAACGGATAATGAGAGCGACACGTATGAAAAGTGCGTCGTGCTTATCACTTTCCGTAAAAATTTATTAAAGTATGATGGATTTGGATTGTCTCGAGAATATAGAGGAAATATGCAGTCCTTGGATTACATGCCATGGCCCACCTAATTAATGGTACCAAATCACTCACATGATTCATATATGGTATACAGCTTATCTTCCTTTTCAGGATCTTATCAGGCCCATTTGGTCTATCTTCACCAGAACCGTTGGTTTTAATCATGTTGGAACCTGTAGGCTGAAATGTATATAACTCGCCTACATCAAGATGACTTGACTGAGTCAACTCAGTTTTGTGCAATATTTAAAACCATGATTGTCACTTAGCATCAACATTGGATGGCTAGGATCATTTGACCACTGTAGAAAATTGCCTTCTCATGATGAGAACCCATGTCCCCACCATATCAACGGATGAGATCAATTGAGAAGCATCTCCCACCATCTAAAGGTAAGGGTGGTAATGGGTTTGCTTGCATGCCGATCCCAACTGAACCTAGCTTTGGGCTTTGGGCTAGGATTGGACCTTCCATGCATGGCTGAATCTTAGACATGGGCTCGAGTCGGTTTAGCTCAACTTGGCATAACCTTTTTTTTTTTTTTTTTTTTTTCAAACACATGCACACACACCCCACACACTCATGTTAGGGGAATTTCACCACCTATGGGTACTCGAACCCTTGACCGGGAGTTGAAACTCCTGAGAGTTTACCACCCGAGCAAGAGTAACGACCTACTTGGCTCAACTTAATTTGATTGGACATGACTTTATATTTATTTGTTCTATCTCACAAATATGTTATTCTAATAATTTTAATGAATGAATAGATTTTTATATTTATGTGTTGTACCTTAAATATATTATTTTAATAATTTATGATTAAGATTTAATGATGATCTATACATTTGATTCTTAGCCATTAAAATTTTCTTTTCTTGATATAAATTCATATATGGATAATGATGACAACAATCACTTCCTTAAGTGAATTATCTTATATTGGGCAATACAACATAGAGTCCACAACATGGATGGTTCCGATTGAGAAATCTATACGTTGTGTCTAGTTGTGGTGACAGATGGTCGATCCAAGCGGTGAGAGAGGCTAAACCAATGAGATAAAAGATGAGGAAACTTTGATGTTCTGGCTGAGTTTCATGGAAGATACACAAATACTTAAAAATTGCATACACAAAATTAAAATATTCAAATTGAACTATCCAACCTATGTCTAGAAGGTTAGAAGTGTTATGAACAAAAAATTATGTAATTACCAGATTGGTAGATATTTATTGGATGGTTATCATATTTCGCTAAACAAGTGTCCATGAATCAGAGATTAAGATTGTTCAAGCAATCTGATTCTCGGCCTGGGACTTAGATGTGTTGTGTTACACATTTTCATCCAATTAATTTGAGTTACTACATACCAAGTGTACATTTTCTGAGTGCCTTCATATCAAGTGTTGTACACTATTGAAAGAAATGGTTTGCTAATATGAATCTTGTTGTTAGTTTTGTTCCATTTAAAAAGACATGGAGATTATTCAATTGTACATATGGCATGATGTGCCACTTGAATTTTAGTGAAATAATCCACGCAAAAGAGAGATGGGCAGGGGTCCATTGAAGGTACATGGCAAGATTGCTGGTTTTGAACCCGTCAATCTCGCCGCATCAATGAGGCGAGTAAGGCACACCGAGTCGAGGCGAGTAAGGCAGGTCTTGGGCTAAGTCTACTACAATACAGTTGGGGTCGAGTTGCCCTAGCCTAGTTTTGAGATGAGTCAGAGTTTTTGAACTATAGTTCTGAGATCTAACAAATGGGTACTGTTTCACGATCCAATTGTAAGAATATTGATCTCTATGGATGATGAAGCATGTTCTAAAATTACTTCAGATAAAAAAAATCTTAGCCTTTGATTTCTAGCCTATATATATATATATATATATATATATATATATATATATATATATATATATATATAAATCGATAGTTAAGAAGAGAGGTGCAACAACTGTGAACAAAATTGCTAGGACTTTTTAATCTAAGAAAAATTTTGGGACATTCTCTATCAAAGATGGAGCTCGACAAATCAATGGTCTGATTTTATTATTATTATTATTATTATTATTATTATTATTTGAATCAATGGTATTGATCAATCAACCATTGTTCCCACTTGATCCTAAACGAAAACACATATTTCCTATGCAAATTTGCCAGTGAGCCATGCATCATACAAGTCCTTAGTCATGATTTGCACTTATATTATGAAATTTAGCAAAGGAAGACAGTTCAATTTTGGTTTCTCCTATTTTCGGTTTGAGAACCTACACACATCACAGCATGTCATGCAAGCTCATCTTTCATGCCTGCATGCCACTTGTGTAGGAGACTCCTACCATGAAATGGTAGGGTCCATCACAAAGACACCCATCTCAAAATTCAAGATATGGACCACACCTGTATGGTGAATTAGACCGTTTGCTGTCCATTACAAATGTGTAACCTGCCTAATAAGCCAACCAGCCTGCAGGTTTTTATGTTAGGCAATCTTGATGAAGAACTTTAAGTGATTGATTCTCTTTTTAATTAATCAAGTGATTTTCATGATGGGTCTTACTGTTTGCATGGTACAGATGTCCTAAATAAGTGGCATGTTGAAGGGAAAGACGGGCCTAATTACCCCATTTTCATGGCATGAATTTCCTCAACAAATGCCCATAGCAGTATCCATCTTAGTCAAATGCATCTTTTAAATGTTAGAAGTTATATATATATATATATATATATATATATATATATATATATATATATATATATATATATATATATATATATATATATATATATATATAGGGGCTCACACACAACTTAGAAGGTTTTTAATAGCACTTGAGTTCTGGATTAGCCTGATTTTTGGGCCCCAATGAGAGTATGAAAGAATGGTTCTAACTCATGGCTCGATGGCACTGAGGTGACAGGTTCAAATGTCCATGTGGAGCTGTGCGATGGTGTTTAAAAAAAAAGGTGATGGACATCTTTCTTTTTTGGCCGTCCGATCTTGAGTCTTGATCTAATTAAGATCAAATGAAGGTCCCTACGCTTTGACAACCATCAACAGTCCATTGTGAATCTCCAGAAAGATTGTTAGAGATTTTTGCCGCATCTAACGGCTACTACATGTCGACACCAAGTCCTAGCCGTCTGATCAAATCATGTGAATGAATCACACCAGATCACCTTTCATTAGAAAACGAATAGCCATCCAACCTTCAAATACTAAGAAATATATCCATCCACTCCATGGTGTATACTACATGCATGGTCCAGCTTTTTAAAATACAAATTAACACCTCCAAGAAAAATCACATTGCCAAGCTTCTAGTGTAATAAAGAGGAGAATGTATCCGGTCCAACCGGGTGTACCATCACTTACCGTCCATCCACCAAAGAACTTTTAATCTTTCGTTTGAGTGCAACATGCAACTCCTCCAATGGGTTAGCTCCACCACATGGATTACTCTGTGTAAAGATCAGCTTCATCCACTGATATTCAAGTGGGCCCCACCAAAAAAAGTCTAAACATTGATATATATCAAAATAGAAGTGTGGTCCACTCAATGAGTGGATGTGGCTTATTTTCACGCTATTTGATCTTCATTATGTTAAAAACTGATTGGATGGTTTGGATGTCACATGCACATGAATGTTTGGAAGTTATCCACTGGATCAGTATCCACTGGATCAGGCATTTGCGTCTAACCTTGTTCTACCAAGACCTTAATCTTGATTTGATTTCGATAATCCAAGATTAGAACGGTGCTTTTGTAATCTAAGCCTGAGCTAGAAAGGGTTTGAAGGTCAGAATCACTCCAGCCAGCATCACCACATTTAAAACAAAGAAAACTATCTGATCACCTGCATTAGAACAAATTAATCATGATTAAGATACAATTACGAAGCCCACGGATGGGATTTATTTACTGAACAATGTATGGATACTAAGCTTGTTTTATAGTTTAAAATCTAAATATGCAGAATGCTCCGGTGCTCTCTAGCACTGTAAGTTATTGTGCTCCTAGTTTCGTTTGGACACTTAGATAATCCAGTCAATTGATCTAAACCGTCCATTGGGTCCAATATAGATTTCATATGATACCATGAAATTATTGCACCAATAGGATAATTCCTAACCATCTGATCATTACCCTTTAATATGGACGGTGTAGATCATTCCACAAAAATTATATCCAATCAACAGCTTGTTCAACCATATTATCGGGGGCCATGGTGGATTGCTTATGATTCTAATAAGTCACTTTTGTAGGCAATTCTAACCATCCATCCATGGCTTGGAAAATGGATGGCTACAAAAATAAAGAAAAATCAAAGATGGATTAGATCATCCAATGGTTGTGAATTTTGCCTAAGAGCCCAAAAAATGTGTTCTGGACTAAATGACCGGTTCAGATTTGCCGATTGGACTGGCCGAATGACAGATACAACCAGGAGTACTATAACTCATAGTGCTCTGAGAGCATTGGAGCATTTCTTAGCGCTGTATGATGCTCCATGAGGACTGTAAGTTATAGTCCTCCTAGTTGTATCAGTTCTCTTGGATAGTCCATTCGATCAATCTGAGCCATCCATTAACTCCATAACACATTAGACACATACAAAAATCTTTCGGATTGGATGTCTAATCCATCTTTGTTTTGGCCTATTTATTACAGCCATTTAAGTAACGGATGGGATGGTACTAATTCTTTAGAATAAGAAGCAATCCAACTGATGGATTAAATGATTGATTTGACTTATTTTGTGTAAATTATCTTGATCATCCATATTAAAACCATTGATTTAAGGATTTGGACCAATTCAGTCACGTTTTCATATTTTAATTGAATATTTTTCATTTTTAAAAATTATAATTAAAGGAAAAAAAATATTCTTTTTACTAAAATATGCTGACTAAATCACCATCTTATAATTATATATAATAAGAACAAAAGATTTGTCAGATCACCATGATGTTTACATTAAAGCCCAAGATATGGGCGTTAAACCTAATAAAAGTCAAGATCAATGTATTGGATTGTAGTGTCCAAATGAACTAGGACCACTATAACTAACATGCTTTTAGAGCACTCCAGTAGGTGCATGTGGATTTGTTGGCATTTTTCAAAGAGTAATGATCCAGTAGGTGCATGTGGATTTGTTGGCATTCATATCTACCATCTGAGCCGTCCATGAGGTGCAGTCTCTTCTTACTCCACTGCCATGCAAAAATCACAGCAGCCAAATAATTCTAAACATCTGTGGCTGGGACTCTTCTATGAATGATCTTGTGTATCCATTTTGCATGCTACTATCTGGACGGTTTGGATCATCCGATTGTTGTGATTTTTCAAGGCAGTCTATAAAGGGTGCAATGGATCTAATGGACGGTTTAGATAGGTCATGTGATGACCATGAGTCCAAATGGCACTATGTGCACTGAAGGTCCCCAGTAAGCCCACCAAATCATTAGTCTTCTTAAAAAACCTTAATATAATGCAATCAACAAATGAAAGAAGTTGAAAAAAATGCCTGCAACATTGAAGGATTTCCCTCTCCCGTCCCTTGAAAAGAAAGGTTAGACCGTTGATCACAGTTTTCTGAGTATTCGAGTCATGGGTCTAGTCAGCGCTAGGTGAGTCAAGAGGCTAGTCATCTAAATCAGGACCAGTTGGGGATACCTAATTTATATACAATACCATTCTAGCTAAATCGATCAAATATGTGTATGCATATTTAGCTATAATATGATATATTAATATGATATCTAACCAATATACAGCTGCATGTATTACCTATATGCATCAATCCTAACAATTCAAGGGTGACTCTATCCAACTATGATGGACTCAATCGAGTTGGAGTTGACTCAATGAGTTGGTGATCTGTGTTAATGTCCCTTTACGTACATTTATTCATTATCCTCTAACAGCTCAAGTTTTTAGAAAAATTAGTTGTTTGCCTAATATATTCTCGTGCAGAGTTCCACCCCCTGACATGCATAGGAGTACAGTCAAAATCAATCAGCCATGATAACCAAACTAACATACTTAAGACTAAAGATATAAAAGCAAGAAATCTATAAGCATGTAAATAGCAACTCCTCAATAAACAATATGCATGTGTCGTATGGACTTGGAACCCATTTATTAGATTTTTTCAATATCTCCTCTTAAATTAAACTTTCTATATATATATATATATATATATATATATATATATATATATATATATATATATATATATATATATATATATATAAGAGAAAAAAGACATTTGTTTACAGTCATTGACACATCGAATGATGTGTGAATAATATTTGGCAATTTTGTTATCCATTTGAAAATTTTGAACTTTATATGCTTCATTTTGATAAAAGATAATAAGTGTATCTTTGATGCTCCTTAGCTTTAAAAACCAACTTTCTTATATATACTCATTTTTACTTTCACATCTCCATTAATGAATTTTGAATTTGAAATTTTGGTCACCCTATTATATGTTGATATTTCAAGAAAATGTGTTTCATTAATACAATCACATAAATACTAGTTTATATCTTCCTCTATGTTCATAGAGCTTTTTCAAGTAAGGTAAAATATTTCTTTTTCAATCATTCTTTTCCATTAATGAAATTCTCTATATAAGCCTTGTTGTTACCCTTTTTTCACTGGTCAATATCAATGCAGTTGAAACATGAGAAATTAGAGTCTACATCACCTTTTTTTCATTTGTCAATATCAATGCAGGTGAAACTTGAGAAATTAGAGTCTACTAATTCTGACTCACCGCTAACACCTTTGAGATGTTAGGAATGTATATAATCCACCTTTTTTTGATTTCAAAATTTTCTTTAATAACTTTTTTAATTCTTCAATATTCCGCACCTTTTTGTCTTTAGAAAGGAAAGGGAGTTCTCAATACGGATATCCTCATCACAAGTTTTGGTAGATTCAAAATCATCCACCATATTCTCTGCTTTCTCCTTTTCCATAATCTTAAAGGCATCATAAGATCCTTCGCTTTCAATCAAGTAGATCATTGGCACTAGTGAAATACTAATTTATTTATTTATTATTATTTTTTTTAAGGCCTTCGTTTTTACTCCAAACCTGAAATGGATAAACTAACTTCCTCTACTTATATCTGAATATTTGACATGCCATCTTTTTCAAAGCCATCAATGCTTTCTCAAAATAGATACCGAAACTGCCATATGTATGTGTGAAATTGTTGCAAAACATTTCTTTTCACCCACTCTTTTTCATCGAGAAAATTGTTCGTTGTAGCTCTAGATGCCACTTGTAGGCCCTTTGGACCCCATGTTTGGACCACTTGATGGCTTGGATGTATCGATCTAATATCTAGACTGAACCACCACAAAAGCAACGGTAATAGGAATGAGGAACATTGGAACATAAACACAAATATATTTATTACTCATTCACATTATGAAGTTTATATGTTCCATATAGGGGTGTACATCGGGCCGAACCAAGTCAAACTGGGCTCAACCTGGCCCGGCCTGGTCACCAGCCCAACCAGCCCGAACCTGGCCCGACCTGGTCACCGGGCCAACTTGTCCAGCCCAAACCCGGCCCGGTCAGCAATCGGGCGAGTTCGGGCCAGTTTCGGACCCACGATTTGGACGGCCTTGATTTTTTTACTCTGATCCATCTACTTCATGGGAAGGGCTTTGGCAGGTAACTTGAATGGCCTTGATTTTTGGGAAGGGCTTTTGTCATAAATTTTTAAGACTTTGCTCCATCTACAAAGGGACCCACGATTTGGACGGCCTAGATTACTGTAAATGGTTAGGGTAACTGGGTAAGAATTTAGGATATATATATATATATATATATATATATATATATATATATATATATATATATATATATATATATATATATATATATATATATATATATATGCGAGTCGGGTTTTGGGCCAAGTCGGGCCGGACTGGAACCTATCTGAACTCGGCCCGAACTCAGTTTCAGGCCGAAGAAAATGGCCCGTCCCGACCCGAACTCAGTTTCGGGTTGGGTCGAGTCGAGCTTTTTCGGGCCGAGTCGAGCGAGTTAATTGGGCTAGCCCAGTTCGTGTACAGCCCTAGTTCCATGCAATGATATAATCTAGCGGCTCTAAAACCAAATGACACACGTGTATAACTCAAATAATTATAACAAATTAAGATATTATAAGCACATGTAACACAGAATTAAAAGTCCCATTTATTAGAAGCTTCCAACATTAGTGTTTTCTGGATGTCTTCAATCTGTCATAAATAAGGGATCTTGATTGATTGACCGCCTAGTCAATCAATCGAGTGAACCTTGGATTGAACATATTAGTCTCTGGGCAGTTTTGAATAGGTTTAATCGATCAAATTGGTGGGTCGATCGATCGACATAATTAAAAAATACTTATAAACTCTCTTGATGGTTTTAAGCATGTTCGATCGAACGAACATGTAGTTGTCGATTGATTGATGCTTGCATCGACAATGTGCGCAGTTTTGCATAATTGCAAGATTAATTTTTTATTCTAGTTTTTTTTTCTATAAATATGGGTGTAATTTGGGATTAGAGAATTCTAAAGAGAGAACAAGGAGTGCTAAGTTGTTTCTAAGATTTTGGAGAGAGAAGCTATGGTTTTTTGAAGGGTTTTGCATATGTAAGTAAGATCTATCTCTTATAATTCATTTATTATAATGGATTTGTTGTCTCTGTGTCATGGTTTTTTTTTTTTTTCAGAAGAGTTTTTCTATATAAAATCATGTGTTTTTGTACATGCTTTATTGCATTTATCTTTCACTTATTTGATTCAAATTCGGAATTTGCTTCCAAGACTCCCAACAATTAACTACATTTTAATACCATCGAAGGTAGTTGAAATTAAACTCAACAGAGAAGATTAGTAGTTGTACTGAGACTAGTGGCTGCTAACTACAATCAAGTTACAAAACAAGCCCCTTTCTTCACATTTATTTAGATCAATTTCGTGGGTCCCCAAAAATTGATTTGTGGTGAATTTGTAATACTTTATTTCTCCTTGAATTGCAAGTAGAGACCCTTTAATCACCTCCTTTGAATTTCATCCTTTAAACCTATAACCATTACCATCTAAGAGGTAGCACCTAAGTTGAATGATCGTGATCAACAATCATACATGTAAATGTTGTGTTAGTGATGGGGCTCACCATACTCTTGGCAGGTGCAATCCATCATACTATTAATGGTAAATGTAATAAAATGTGGACCATCTAATTAATAGCACATGTCTTAAATCCATCATAGCCTAAAGTTGCTTTGGTCAATTATTCCAAAACTATCTTTGGACGGCCATAGTCATCCAAATTCCATATTTCAACACTTAGGGGAAGCTTAGCAGTGTTAATTTTTTCCTATGCCTTATCAAAGCAGCTAGTATTTGTTAGGTGTAAATGTAATTACTGATTAGACAACTAGAAAAACTTCATACCTGGGAGGAACACAGAGTCCTGATGCTTTTGTGCCCAAGCAAACCTGTCAAGTACAACATATTTAAGTGATGGAAGAAAAAGAAGTGTCAAGCAAAATTTGATATTTTGACAAAGCATGACTCTTGATATATAAGCACTCGAGAATTTCACACTTGGCATGTATAAAGGAAAATTAAATAAAAGAAAAAATATTTAAAAGTCAGTATGGCATTTTTGTTATTAATTTTATTTTATAATTTTCTGTTGATGTGCTCATGACCATCACCGTAAAATAGTGATGAAAATATCCTAGGGCAATAAAATATGGAGATACCCTTCTTACCTTTATAAAAATTATAAAAATACCCTCCTCTAGTTTAGACACATGGGGCTCCTCCAAGGATGTTGGTGCTGAAATATTATAATTATTAGATCCCTGTAATTATTCTTTCCTATTCTAGCAAAAATGTGTTTGTACATGAGGTGTGAGCAGATTCCTTATTAGAATAGCTTGATTGTAGGATCTATAGCTTGATTATAGGATCCATAGCGTGATTGTAGGAATCTACACCAGTGATTCTCTGCTATATATGTATATGTACCGATTTATTGAAATATATGAGAATGAATTTTAAGATGGTATCAAAGCAACGAAAAGATTTGCTTCTGTCTGATTGCATTCTCCATTGACACTAAGTGCCTTCAACACCTATGGCGCTAGAAGGAGGGCACCATGGTTCAGCCAGAATCTGAAACATCTGGTAACCAATTTATACATATTATTATTCAATCCGAAGCTTCATCTTTCAATGCAGGGATTGTATTCAGTGAGACAAATTATGATATGGTCTCAAATTATAGAGATACATATTGCTGAGAAGGAGAAACTCTCCTTTATTTGGGAAAACTCAAAAATACTTGCAGCGAACAATGAGGGATATGAGAAGCGGTATGCAGATAATCAAAAAGTCAAAAGATGGCTATTGATGTTTATATCTTCAAAAATTATGAAGCGATATCTTCGCTTACCCACTGCTCGTGATATTAGGAAAGCTCTTTCTAAAGCTTTCTATGATGAAACAAATGAGTTACATGTATTTGCCTTGAATTAGAAAGCTTTCTCTGCCAAACAGAAGGGTAGAGCACACTATCTATGTATTATGGCGAACTGATTGAAATTTTCTGTGAGTTAGATCATCGTGATAAGGTGATCATGGAAAGTGAGAAAGATGCTGAAGCTTATCGAAAAGTAGTTCAACGGCAAATGGTACACTTTTTCCTTGCTGGATTAGATGGTGAATTCGAACAAATCCATGGTGAAATTCTACGAAAGGAACCTATTCCTGAAATAGAAGAATGTTATGCACTGATCTGCCGTGAATCTATTCGGCGCATAATGATGAATGAAGAACTAGAAAATATTAAAGCATCAGCCATGGTGGTCCAAAACCGGCAATCTCAAAATCAACAGGAACGAACAAGGTCCAGCTATCACAAGAATGGTGCTAACAAATCCACCTACAAGTGCACTCATTGTGATAAGACTAGTCATACCAAGAGTCGATGCTTTGAGCTTGTAGGGTATTCAAAATGGTGGGATCACATCTGTGATCTACGAAAGAAAAATTTCAAGAAGACCTCCACGATTACAGTTGTTGAAACTAAGACAGAGGATGAAATTGCTGGAAAAGCCTCAGCTTTGGCAGCAACAATGGATAATGGTGGTAATTTTTTAAATATGTGTACACCTGTTTCTAATAGTACGTGGATAATTGATTCCAGTACTACCGATCATATGACATTTGATTCTAAACATATCTCACAAAGTAAACCATCCTTACAAAAGTTTGTTTCCACTGCCAATGGTAGTTCCACCCCAGTTAGTGGGGAAGGATCCTTGCCCCTCACTGATACATTGAATTTAGATGCTGTTTTAGTTGTTCCTTCTTTGAAATATCATCTGTTGTCAGTTTCTTAGATAACCACTTCCTTGCCTTGTGTTGTCATTTTTTGGCCTGACTTTTGTGTGTTTAACGACATCCGAACAAGGGAGACGATTGGATGTGGTATTAAGCAAGGGAAGCTGTATTACCTTGACTTGGCGGCAGATAGTTCGACTAAAATGTCTCAAGCTTTGGCAGTGGATGGTTCTTAGGGGGAGAAGGAAAGATCTGACATCTTATTATGGCATCGACGTCTGGGGCATGTCTCTTTTGGTTACCTGCAGAAATTATTTTCTCATTTATTTGCAAGATTTAATGTTTCAAGTTTTCAGGGTGATGTTTGTGAACTTGCAAAGAGCCATCGTACTTCTTTTCCATTGAGTTTGAATAGAAGTCCAGTTTCTTTTATGGTCATACATTCTGATGTTTGGGTCCATCCAACATCCACATCTCCACCTTGGGTGGATCACGTTGGTTTGTTACCTTTATTGACGACTGTACCAGATTAACTTGGGTGTGTTTGATGAAGGCCAAAAGTGAAGTAAACTTACTCTTTCAAAATTTTCATAAAATGATTGGTACTCAGTACAATGCTCAGACTAGGGTCCTCTGCAGCGACAATGGCGGAGAATATATGAGCTCTGAATTTCAGTGATATTTGAAAGCCCGTAGTATTATTCATCAAACTTTGTGTCCTAATACACCCCAACAGAATGGGGTGGCTGAAAGAAAAAATCGTTACTGGTTGGAGGTTGTCTGTGCTTCATTGATAGAAGCCCATATGCCGTTAACCTATTGGGGAGAAGCACTTGCCTCTACAGCATACTTAATCAACCGGGTACCTTCCAGCATTATTGCTTTCCAAACACCATCCCAAGCTCTTGCTGACACAATTGACGCCCCGACCACCCCAAACTTGCCTCCACATGTCTTTGGGTGTGTTTCATTCGTGCACCTTCATAAGCATAAACGCAACAAGTTGCAACCTCGAGTGTTGTGATGTGTCTTTCTTAGGTATGCTACTCATCAAAAAGGGTATCGTTGCTATCACACTCCCACTCAATGAATGTTTATTACATCGGATGTAGTTTTTCATGAAGACTCCATGTATTTTTCTTCTACGCTTGAACTTCAGGGAGAGTATTAGAAGAAAGTTCAGACTTTAGACTATGATGTTCGTATTTCTAGAGAAGTTCTACCTGGTAACCAAGATGACACACGGCTGGTCATTCAAGAAGTGAGTGATTTAGATTCAAGTGGTGATACACACTCCGAAACTAAAGTTATGGCACCTTTGTGCGAATCCCCCACACCATTTGCACCTAAGTCACCACCACACCCATCTCTTACTGAGGATGATCCTTATCTTGTGTCTGAACCTGAGAGAAAATAACTGCCACAACTTCATACTAGAGGTATCCCCAAACCCACATATGAACCCGAACTTTCCAGTAAAGTCAAATATCCTATGAATCATTATGTATCTAACCATCGTTTGTCTAAATCAATTTATGTATTTGTAAATTAATTATCTACTGTATCTATTCCTAACAGCATGTAGGAAGCCTTAGCCGATCCGAGGTGAGTCACCATGAATGAGGAGGTAGAATCCTTGTTAAAAAATAAAAGTTGGGAACTTGTTAATTGTCCAACGGGAAAGAGACCAGTTGGAAGTCGATGGATTTCTACTATGAAGTATAAAGCAGAAGGTACTATTGAACGCATTAAGGCGACATTGGTGGCCAAAGGATACACCCAAACCTATGGGATTGATTATACAGAGACATTTGCACCTGTAGCTAAAATCAACATAGTTTGTGTCTTGTTGTCTCTAGCTGCAAACTTGGATTGGCCATTACAACAATTTGATGTAAAGAATGCCTTTCTCCATGGCGAGTTGTTCGAAGAAGTCTACATGGATCTCCCACCAGGATGCATGATACCAGAAATACACAGTCAGAAGGTGTGCAGATTAAAGAAATCATTTTATGGGCTGAAACAATCTCCAAGAGTATGGTTTGGAAGATTCACAAAGTCTATGAGACCCTTTGGCTACCATCAGAGTAATTCAGACCACACCTTGTTCCTGAAGAAACGGCAAGGTAAGATCACTGCACTCATTGTATATGTGAATGATATGGTGGTTACAGGAAATGACTCTGAAGAAAGGAAGAATCTATACAGTTACTTGTCCAGAGAATTTGAAATGAAAGATCTTGGTCCATTGAAATTTTTCCTTGAAATCGAAGTGTCTCAATCTGATAAAGGTATCTTTCTGTCTCAAAAGAAATATAACTTAAATTTATTACAAGAAACTGGTATGTCAGCGTGTCAACCAGTTGATACACCAATGGAAGAAAGTTTGAAGTTATGTGTTGAGACTGATCAGGTACCAGTGGATAAAGGAAGATACCAGAGACTTATAGGAAGATTGATGTATTTATCTCATACTAGGCCAGACCTTGCCTATGCGTTGAGTATTGTCAGCCAATTTATGAGCAATCCTGGAGAGCAGCATATGATTGCAGTTATGCGCATTTTGAGGTATTTGAAGGCTGCTCCTAGAAAGGAAATTTTATTCAGTAAAAATGTAGATTGTCAGAATATAGATGCATATACTGATGCAAACTGGGCTGGAGTAGTAGATAATAGGCGATCTACTTCAGGATACTTCACCTTTGTAGGTGGTAAACTTGTTACATGGAGAAGAAAAAAATAGAATGTTGTTGCACGTTCCAATGCGGAAGCTGAATTCAGAGGTATGACACTTGAAATTTGTGAAGTGTTATGGCTACGACTTCTCTTAAGGGATTTGGGCTATCCTCCTAGGCAGCCAATTCGACTGTATTGTGATAATAAGGCAGCATGTGATATTGTCCATAATCTGGTTCAACATGACTACACAAAGCACGTGGAGGTATACAAATTCTTCATTAAAGAGAAGCTGGATGCAAAAATTGTGGAGCTACCTAAGATTCGATCAGAGGACCAGGTGGCCGATATCCTTACTAAAGCTATTTCAAATCGAGCGTTCTCAACAATTTTGAACAAGTTGGGCATGTGTGACATCTATGCACCAACTTGAGGGCGAGTGTTGAAATACTGTAATTATTAGATCCCTGTAATTATTCTTTCCTATTCTAGCGAGAATGTGGCTGTACATGAGGTGTGAGCAGATCCCTTATTAGAATAACTTGATTGTAGGATCCATAGCTTAATTATAGGATCCGTAGCGTGATTGTAGGATTTACACCAGTGATCTATATATGTACATGTACCAATCTATTGAAATATATGAGAATGAATTTTAAGAGTTGGATAGTGATTTGAGCCGTTTAATGACAAACAATCTCGACCCTTTAAAAGTTAGTGGTAAGTGATATTGACCGTCAATGACACTGGACAACAATTTATACTATTTAAATGTTGGTGACCAATTACCTGCACTATTCAAAAGTTACTAGCAATGATTTGGACCATCTGATGACCTTGAACAATGATTTATATTATAGAGTGCCTTTAATTTAGTGCGGTGTTGTTCGGTTGATCGAGGAATTCTTGAATCAACCAAAGCATCGTAATGTTCCCAGTCGATTGAGATCTATTTTGGTTGATTGAGAGACTCTATTAATGTCTCAGTCAACCAAAAGTGGGACTGAGTGAAATTATAAGTGTGGATTTTTTATTTCTAATTTCGTACAAAAGTGTATAAATAGGCTTCTAATTATGCAATTAAGGTAAAACGAAAGGACCTTAACACATTTTCAAGGGTTTTGAGGGATGAGCTAGGTTTCTCATCTGTAAATTGTTCCATCCCTTGTAACTTTATGATTATAATGGATTATTCATTGCTTGGTGTCATGGTTTTTTTCCGCAAGGGTTTTTCCACATAAAATTCATGTGTTCTCTGTGGTTATTTGAATTTTTATTTTTTTTCCAATTGTGTTGCATGATTTTGTCTGAGGTTACTTCCGTACCGGAGAAGTCGTGTCAGGGCTTATCATGCCCCAACAAATGATATTATAGAGAACGTTGGGTTTTTAGATAGAATTTGATACGTAGCATTAATGAGATTGAATGTGAAGTTCAAAACAGATAAATTCATAGGTAAAAACAATTTCAAATTATGGAGGTTTAAGATGAAAACCCACTTAATTCGGCAAGGGCTACATCAAGCACTCCAAGGCAAAGTGAAATGTCCTTAATCGATAAAAGAAAGAATTTGGATGAACTTGATTGGAGGGTGATTAGTGCAATTCAATTGTGCTTGGCCGATGAAGTCCTTTATAATGTCATTAATGAGACGACTACCACGGGCCTATGGGCGAAATTGGAGAGCATCTACATGACAAATTCACTCTCTAATCGTCTATATCTAAAGAGACAATTGTACAATATGAAGATGGCGGAAGGGTCGAATCTCTCTAAGCACATCAACACCTTCAATAAACTTATTCGCATGCTAATAAGTGTGGATGTGAAGATTGATCAAGAAGATAAAGTCCTAATTTTGTTGATGTCTCTTTCAGATTTCTATAAGTATCTGTTAGATACTCTGTGTCATGGTAGTGATACCTTGGACTTGATACCTTTATCTTATCCCTTCAACCGAAGCAGTTAAGAATGAATAACGGTGGGGAAGGTACTTCTACGGGTGCATTAGTTACTAAGGGAATATTGTTTGAGGGAGAGAATGGGAAGTCAATTCAATTGTGCTTGGCTGACGAAGTCCTTTATAATATCATTAATGAAACGATTACCACGGGCCTATGGACCAAATTGGAGAGCATCTACATGATAAAGTCACTCTCTAATTGCCTATATCTGAAGAGACAATTGTACAATATGAAGATGGCAGAAGGGTCGAATATCTCTAAGCACATTAACACCTTCAATAAACTTATTCGCATGCTGATAAGTGTGGATATAAAGATTGATGAAGAAGATAAAGTCCTAATTTTGTTGATGTTTCTTTCAGATTCCTATAAGTATTTGTTAGATACTTTGTGTCATAGTAGTGATACCTTGGACCTTGATATCATTATCTCATCCCCTCAACCGAAGCAGTTAAGAATGAATAACGGTGGGGAAGGTACTTTTACGGGTGCATTGGTTACTAAGGGAAGATCGTCTGAGGGAGAGAATGGGAAGTCGCGATTGAGGTCTAAATTGAAGGGCAAAGAGAAGTTGAAGTGTTGGAATTGTGGTGAGATAGGACATAAAGAATGACTGTACAAATTCCAAGATCCGGAAAGAGGAGAAATCAAATGATTTGCCAAAGGAGGCCAATTCAGAGGAATCCAGCGAAGGCACGAGTGATTATGATATATTGTCTGTGTCAAAGGTCAGACACTTGTATAATGAGTATATTTTGGATACGGGGGCATCGTACCACATGTGCCCTCATCGAAGTTGGTTTACTATGTACAACAATTATGATAGTAGCTTAGTTCTTATAGGTAATGATCATGCTTGTAAGATGATAAGAATTGGTTCGATTCACATCAGAATGTATGATGGAGTGGAGTGTACTCTGACTGATGTGATGCATGTTCCGAATTTAAAGAAGAATTTGATATCTCTGAGAGCTCTTGAGGCACTTGGATGAAATTCGTCGCCTACGAAGGTGTCCTAAAACTTTTAAAAGAAGCACTCACTATTATGAAAGTATAAAAGAGTAGAAACCTTTACAAGTTGATTGAGACCACTTTATCATGTAGAGCTATAATGTTTATATGGGAATCTACGTCAGCACGTGGGTGGCATGCACGCCTAGGCCACACGAGTGAGTGCAGTATGAAGGTACTTCTTGATCATTTTTTAATTCCTAGCTTTTAAAATTTTGATTTAAATATATGTGAGCACTGTATATTCGAAAAATAATTAAGGTTGAGTTTTAAAATTAAAAAACATAATATTAAATGATAGCTTGATTATGTGTATTCGGATGTGTGAGGGCCATCATCCATTGTTTTTGAAGGAGGGTCATCATTCTTTGTTACATTCATTAATAACTTATCTTTGAAAATATTTGGGTTTCTTTCATGAAGCATAAATCTAGTATTTTCACCACTTTTAAAGTATGGAAGGTAATAGTAAAAAATAGAAGAGTGGAAGTTAAAAATTCTAAGGACAAATAACAACGGAGGATTTATTTTAAAGAATTTAATCAGTATTATAAAGACGAGGGATGGTGAGGCATAACATAGTGAGGCATACACCAAAGCATAATGGTGTAGTTGAATGCATGAATTAGACTCTTTAGAAAGAGCCCAAAGTATGTTGAGTAATGTTGGGTTAGGCAATGAGCTTACGATTTAGTGAATCGATGTTCGTTTACATTGATTAATTGTAAATTTTCAGAGTAAGTATGGAGTGGTCAGGAAGTTGATTGCTCGGGGCTGTACATATTTGGTTGTGAGGCTTACTATCATATACCGTCAATTGAGAGAGATAAGTTATACAAAAAGTTGAAAAATGTACTTTTGTTGGCTATCATGATGGCATGAAAGGATACAAAATATATGACCGTGTTTCATGCAAGATCGTATTTAGTTGGGACATCAAAATTGATGAGGGTTTCTTGTTTCGCAAGGATGAGTACAAGAAAATAGAAAAAATGATTGTTGATATTGAAACAAATAAAGTTGAAACACTTAAAAAAGTTGAGCCACAGACAGAAGTACAAGAAGAGGGGGTGCCACCACCTGTTAAGAGAAATCCACCAAGAAATCACAGAGTACTGTTAAGATACAAGGATTACTCTAATATTGCGTTTGCGCTCATTACGGATTATGCAGATTTGTCTACATTCAAGAAAATATTAAAAGACAAATGCTGAGAAATAGATGACGGTGATACACACTCTCTATACAAGAATGAAAAGTGGGAATAGGTTGAGCTACCCATTGGGTGAAAAGCGATCAGGTGCAAGTAGATTTTTCATATGAAACTAGATAGGTAAAAGGGAAGATTGGTAGCCAAGAGCTATGCTAAAAAGAAGGTGTTAAATTCAGTGAGATATTCGTGTCTGTGGTCAAGCATGTATTTATTAGATTCGTATTAATATTGGTTGTCTAATACAATTTAAAATTAGAATAGTTGGATGTGAAAACTATTTTTCTATATAGAGAACTAGAAGAGCAAGATCTACATGAAGTAACCTGAAGGGTTTAAGGTTGAGAGAGCAGAGAATAAAATTTGCATGTTAGAGAGGTTGTTGTATAACCTAACGTAGTCGCCAAGGTAGTAGTATAAAAAGTTTGATTCTTTCATATTGAGCTAGTGATTTATCAAAAGTGAGATTAATTATTGTGTCTACTTTAGATCACTGGGTGATGGGGAATTCATTATTTTGGTATCGTATGTTGATGGTATACTTATCGCCAGTTATAACATATCGAAAATCAACATATTGAAAACTTATTTATCCAGTATATTCGAGATGAAAGATCTGGGAGCTACAAAAGAGATTCTCAGTATCGACTTATACAGAGACAAGGAAAAGAGTATGTTGTGTTGGTCATAGGAATAGTATCTTGAGAAGGTCTTGGTCAAGTTTGGACTTAAAGATGCTAAATCGGTTAATACACCCCATGCTTTTTACTTTCAATTTTCTTTGGAACAATGTCCTGCGTTATATGAAGAAAAATAGTGTATATCTCATGTAACCTATTCGAGTATGGTTAACAGTCTTATGTACACCATGGTCTGTATTAAACTAGATATATACATGTCAAACCCCGGCAAGCAACATTGAGAAGTAGTGGAATAGTTATTTTTATATAAACTAAGTATGACGGATTATATCTTAACAATAAAAAATATGAGGAGAGACTTATAAGCCATGTGGATGTGGATTACGCTGGTAATATGGACAACATAAGGTTGACTTCTGGTTACTCGTTTGTGTTAACGGGTGGAGTAATCAGTTAGATGTTGAAGCCTCAGTCTGTGATTGCTTTTTCCACAACCGAATTAGAATATATAGTACTAATGGAAGGATTCAAGGAAGCTATTTGGTTGAAAGGAATGATGAATGAGTTAAGGCTTCAGCAGAAAGTTGTGCCTGTGCATTGTGACAGCGAAAGTGTGATAAATTTGGAAAGGAACTTGGTGTACCATTCTTGAACTGAATGCATTGATGTTCATCATCATTTTATTTGACAGATACTAGAGGAAGACGATGCTACTCTTGGGAAGATTCACACTAGTGAGAATCCGACAGACATGCTTACGAAGGTAGTTCTTACAAGCAATTTCAAGTTTTGATTGACTTCTCCAAGCTTGAAAAAGAAGAAACGAAGACGGAGTGTGCATGAAAAACAGAATGATGGTGATGTATGAAGGAGAGTAGAAATGGTGATAACAAATTGGAATAGTGAAGCTAGATGATTAAAGACATGGTGGAGATTATTGATAGAGTATCTTTAATCTAGTATAGTGTTGTTCGGTAGACCGATGAATTCTTGGGTCGACCGAGGTGTGATGTTCCTAGTCGACCGAGATTTGTTTCAGTTCACTGAGAGACTGTTAATATCTTGGTCGGCCAAAGGTGCGATTGAATGAAATGTGTAAGTACATATTTAAATTTTTTTTTTAAATTCATATGAAAATATATAAATAGGTTTCTAATTACGCAATTAAGGTAGAACAAAAGAAACTTTGAATGTTTTTAAGGGTATTGTTGAAGAAGTTAGGGTTTCTCATCTGTAAATAGTTCAATCTTTTGTAACTTTCTAATTATGGTGGATTGTTCGTCGCTTGGTGCCATAGTTTTTTTCTGCAAGGATTTTCACATGTAAAATTCGTGTTTTCCGTGGTTGCCGGAATTTTTAAACTTTTTCTCATTCTGTCTAAGGTTGCTTCTCTCTCTCTCTCTCTCTCTCTCTCCCCCGGCAAGCAACATTGAGAAGCAATGGAATAGTTATTTTTTTACATACGAAGTACGACGGATTATGTCTTAACAATAAAAAATTATGAGGAAACACTTGTAGGCCATGTGGATGTGGATTATGCTGGTAATATGGACAACATAAAGTTGACTTCTGATTACTCGTTTGTGTTAACGGGTGGAGTAATAAGTTAGATGTTAAAGCCTCAGTCTGTGATTGCTCTTTCCACATCCGAAGCAAAATATATAGTGGTAATGGAAGGATTCAAGGAAGCTATTTGGTTGAAAAGAATGATGAATGAGTTAAGGCTTCAGCAGAAAGTTGTGCCTGTGCATTGTGACAGCGAAAGTGTGATAAATTTGGAAAGGAACTTGGTGTATCATTCTTGAACTAAATGCATTGATGTTCATTATCATTTTATTTGACAGATGCTAGAGGAAGAAGATGCTACTCTTGGGAAGATTCACGCTAGTGAGAATCCAACAAACATGCTTATGAAGGTGGTTCTTACAGGCAATTTCAAGTTTTGATTGACTTCTGCAAGCTTGACAAAGAAGAAACGAAAATGGAGTGTGCATAAAAAGCAACAATGATGGTGCTATATGAAGGAGAGTAGAAATGGTGATAACAAATTGGAATAGTGAAGCTAGAAGATTAAAGACATGGTGGAGATTATTGATAGAGTGTCTTTAATCTGGTGTAGTGTTGTTCGGTATACCGATGAATTCTTGGGTCGACCGAGGTGTGATGTTCCTAGTCGACCGAGATTTGTTTCGGTTCACTAAGAGACTCTGTTGATGTCTTGGTCGGCCAAAGGTGCGATTGAATGGAATACGTAAGTACATTTTTAAAAATTTTTGTAATTCATATAAAATATATAAATAGGTTTCTAATTACGCAATTAGGGTAGAACAAAAGAAACTTATAATGTTTTCAAGGGTTTTGTTGAAGAAGTTAGGGTTTTTCATCTGTAAATAGTTCAATCTTTTGTAACTTTTTAATTATGGTGGATTGTTCGTCGCTTGGTGCCATAGTTTTTTCTGCAAGGGTTTTCGCATGTAAAATTCGTATTTTCCATGGTTGCTGGAATTTTTAAACTTTTCCTCTCTCTCTCTCTCTCTCTCTCTCTCTCTCTCTCTCTCTCCCCCCCAAAAAAAAAAAAAAAAAACAATTTGGACTATTAAAAGTCTTGTCCTATCAATCTAGATGGGTAATAATCTTGGACCGCAATATTTTCTACTAAAAAAATTATTGGCCAACGAAATATATCGTCATTAACCTTGTATAGTGATATAGAACTAGAGCTGGGCACAAGCTAACCCGATCCGGTGGATCCGGACTGATCCGAACCGAACCGAAGGCCTGGATCGGTGCATATCGAGTAGGATCAGTCAGATTCGACCGTTTATCAGATAGAGTTCGGATCGTGGTCAATTTGAACCGATCCAAATCGAATGTATCCGATTCGATCCGATCTAGATCTATTATTATTTTTTAAAATATTTTTACCCTAAGTATATATAGTTTTTAACTTTTTAATATAATAAAATGATCTATAAAAATAGATGGACGACATGTATGAAATAAATATATCATGCTTGGGTCCACAGAGCACTGACTACCGGGCATGGGCCGCATGGCTAGTAGCAGCGGGAGCAACCAATCCGTCTCCTCCTCGGTCATCTCAACCGGCACATCGAGCACCGTTTCTGACTTAGAAATCAGATTGTGTTACTTAGTACGCTTTTATCATACTGAGTAAACTATGTTGGGTCCACTATGAATTCATGTTATTTATCCACACCGTCCATCAACTTTTTTATCTCATTTTAGTGATCGAGACCAAAATTGAAACATATACAAAGCTCAAGTGGGCCATGCCACAAGAAATAGTGGGAATAATGATTTCCACCGTTGAAACCTTCCTAAGGCCCACAGTGATGTTTATTTGTCATCCAACCTGTTCATAATATCAAAAGGACATGGATGAAAGGAAAACACAAATATCATCTTGATCCAAAACTTCTGTTGCCCCAAAGAAATTTTCAATGGTAGATGTTTAATTCACACAGTTTCCTATGGTGTGGCCCATTTGAGCTTTGTATATAATTGATTTTTAGTACATGAAAACAAAATTAAATTATAAAATGTATGGAAGGAGTGGATAAAATAAATACATCATGGTGGGACCCACATAGTTTACTATGTACACTTATGGTATTGAGTTACTCAGTAAGCTGCACTTCTGACTGACTCCAGTCCTGACAGACGTGAGGAAGACGGATGGGCAGGTGTACCATGCTATCCATGCACCAGCTAGTGCATTGATGTCAGCAAGATCTGTGGGTCCCGTGAGGTATGTGTTA
This sequence comes from Magnolia changhungtana, assembly GCA_030180095.1. Lineage (NCBI taxonomy): Eukaryota > Viridiplantae > Streptophyta > Magnoliopsida > Magnoliales > Magnoliaceae > Magnolia > Magnolia changhungtana. Next base: position 3,302,735 of record JASAUF010000364.1, on the reverse strand, counting down.
TATCCAAACCGTCCATCCATTTGGCGGGCTCGTCTTAAGGCTTGAGCCGAAAAATAAGACAGATCTAAAGATCAAGTGGACCACACTGCAAAAATCAGTGGGGGTTGAACATTTACCATTGAAACTCTTCGAGGGGTTATAGAAGTTTCGGATCAATATGAAATTTGTTTTTCCTCTTCATTCATGTAGTTGTGACCTAATTAACGGATTGGATGGAAAATAAACATTATGATGGGCCCTACGATTTTTTAATGGTAAAAATCATATTCTTTTATTTTTTTAAAATAAAAAGTTAGAGGCAAAAGAGCTACACTAGGCTGGAACATTTTCACCCGAAATCGTTAAACCGCTCAGTCGCTCACACATGTTTGGAATTCGACTGTTCTAAGCCTCTCTAGCCGCACGAGTCCACAACTCCATTTCTGTCAATTCGATACAGAGAAAACTGTTCGAAGTTTAAACCCACTTGCAATTTCAAGAGATCTAGTTCTGACCAAGGCCAGAGATTGAAATATCCCCAAACGACGGGAAGGGGATTTGAACCTCATCAAACTTTCTGATTGCAAAATCTCACCAATCAATGGCTTGGATCTCTCGGTAACGCTATCCCGTCATCTCTCCAATCTTTATTGGTTCAAATCGCTGCAATGCATGTGTTCCTTCGTGGATTTTGAGCAGAAATGCGATGATTTCTGCTATCAGAAACCCTGGATTTGGGGCTAAGAAGCTTTGATTCTTAGATTTATGCTTTAGATTTGTGTCCTATGTGATGTTTTCTTCAATTTGGACTAAAACAGAAGACTTGATCCGAACCGTACGCAACCGGATCCGACTCGATTTCCTTGACTGAGTCGGACTCGGATCAGATCAGGCCAGCACTTGACTGGATCGGATTGAGTCAGGCGACCCGGACTTGGTCTCGGATTGGATCGAGTTCGGGTTAGGCTATGGAAATTTCGGACCGAGTCGAGTTGGGACCCAATCCGATCCGACTTGACTCAATGCCCAGCTCTACATAGAACATTCCAAAGTCATTGAATTGGATACGGAACTCAAAAGAATCACAAGAATCACAAGCGTCGACTAATATACCCGCTAATTGGAAGACTTTTGCTCATTGAATATTGGAGTGTTGGTTGGATGTTTTTCTAATTGTTCACATCTATCGTCCCAACTCCCATGTTCAGCGGCTACTATAATTTCACTCTGCAATCTTTGATGTTTCACGGAATTGATGGAAGGCCCACAAAATGGATGGTTCAGATCTCTCACAGACATGCCATGTGCATATAGAAATAGGATGCTTCATGACTTGCATACACAAAGATTCAAGGGATACTTACAGAGCACCTCCTGCAGCTGGACCAATTGCTTTGAAAATGGACATTATAGTCATGGAAAGTCCATTTGCAGCTCCTCTTTGATGTTGGGGCTGTCCTTGCAACATCATGTCAAATACAATCAAATCAGGCCCAGGCCCACCCCATTTACTAAGTAGGCCCAAAAGTCATTTTCAGGCCCACCATAATGACCATAATTGGTCTGGGCTAGAGCCTTGCCTTAGGGCCCGTTTGGACGCAACTACCACAAAATGCAATTTCCCACAACCAACGTTTTCATCAACTCGCCAAAAACCAATTGCGCTTTGTCGGGCAATTTGAAAAGGGCGATTTCAGTTGGGTTTCTAAATGGGCCACAAAACCCTCGTTTCGATCCAAAATGAGGGTTTCATCTACAAACTGTTGTGTTGACATACATCCAAACAGGCCCTTCATAGAATAGTTGTCTGATGTGGGCTTAGGCCCACCCCTTTAACATGGGCCTGAAAATAATGTCCCCTAAAGCCCGATGGGCTTTTCAAGGCCCATTAATAGAAATATCATTTTGAGATGATTTTAATTTCTGGCTAGAAAAGAGAAGGCAATGAAGATAAAATCAAATAAGAGATGGAAGTTACCACAGCGTTGTTTTGCAGGAGGAATATTCCGGTCACAATAGTCACCTGATAACATATAAAACAATGAAATATAGTTACATGTACGTATGTACGGTTTAAGTACGAGCAATCTAGACCATTGGATAGGAGGGATCCGTAGTTGATTACACATGGTCCATTTTCACACAGATCAGACAGTCACAACCGTTTAAATAAGGGCCTTTTGTATGGACGGTGAGACTAATTTTACTCTTACAATCCATTTTCACACCCTTTACTCCATGTTCTGGTTATCCCATCATGGTTATCTTTTACCCATTAGTCTTTGTTGATTCATGATGGGACACGTCCAATGAAGGGCCTAGATCTTGCACAAATTGGGCAGGCAGGGATGGGGCTCCCCTAATGAAGAGCCCATGTCGGTCCTATTTGTTTTGGGCCATCAGAGCCGTCCATTGACAGCTAAAAGAGAAATTCAGTTAGAATTCATACTTACAGAGAAAACGTTTTTCAAGAGAGAAGCGAAATTTAGGACAATTGAAAGAGAGATCCCGGACAGCAGAGCAATCAGGGGGTAACTCGACAGCAACGGTATAGATATAATCTGTAATTTGGTAGGATCAATGAGAAAAATGTGAGGGTCCATATATCACATGTGAAATGAACGGAGAGGATCGAATGCGGCACACGTGTGTAAAACTCAAGCTTCCCACTAGGTGGGCCCAATCAAGCAAATACCAAGCTGGTACACTCATTTTTTTCTTTTGTACACGTGTGGCCCCTGGATGCCTATATATCCAACGAGGAATACTGGATAGTGCTCTGTGGGCCCCACCATGATATATGTATTTTATCCATGCGGTCTATCTATTTTTCCAGAACATTTTAGGTCATGAACCCAAAAATGAGGCAGATCAAAATCTCATTTGGACCACATTACAAGAAAACAGTGGTGATTGAACGCTCACCATTAAAAACTTCCTAGGGGCCACTGTAATGTTTATTTTCCATCCAACCTGTTGATTAGGTCACACAGCACTTGATGAAGGAAAAACACAAATATCAGCTTCATCCAAAACTTATGTGGCCAGCAGGAAGTTTTTAATGGTGGACGTTCAATCACCACTGTTTCCCATGGTGCGGTCCACGTGAAATTGGATCTGCCTCATTTTCGGGCTCATGCACTGAAATGACCTGGTAAAATGAATGGATGGCGTGGATAAAACACATACATCATGGTGGGACTCACAGAGCCACGTCTACTGGCGGGCGTCAATAGGCAATCCGGATCCATCCAATGAATGAGTTGTCAGGTGGGGCCCACCATGGTTCACACCGAATATGGACCGTCTGTCAGATTATTTTTATTGGTTCGGTTATTCGTGGCCCGCATGATGAGCAAATAAGGATCCAGCGAACCTGATATGCAGCTTGGATTTCACACACATGTGATACATTGGAACACGTGTGCCACGAAATCGATTAGAAAGGCTCTAAAATAAAATTAAAAAAAGAAAAGAAAAAAAAAAAAAAATACTAGAATCATACCCCTGCAAGGCGAGACACCATGATGGGCCCAAGAATCTTCTCAACCATTGGATATAGGAACAGTTGAAACAGTAAAAGACCACAGCCTGAGATTTCACCATCACAACCATTAATATGATGTTCGACCAAGATCATTCAACCCGGTACTGGAATAGATGGGGCCCATTTGGCATAGGCTCATACCCTATTATTGTCCCTGATCGGATGATCATAGCCGTCAACTGAAAATGGACGATTACAATTTACTTGCCCGACTCACTTTTTAGATGGGTTAGGGCCTATCTAACCGGGCGAGGGTCAAGCCCGGACTAGAAAATGTGGTCCGTTGTAGTGAATGGCCTTAGCTGCCCGGATCCACAGTAATCTATTCCGTTGATATGATGGGCCTCAGTCCTATGGTGATGCCCTGGTCTTGAAATATACATGTTTATGTACACACGAACCTGAGAATGCGAGCACCGTGCCAACATCTTGTGATGAGTAGCTCAATCCTCCATACTTTCTATCACTCACAGCCCATAATGAGAATATCTACAAAGGTTTTTTTAAAAAAATTAAAAAAAAAATCAATGGCTAAGATTAACAATTTTGCAAGCAATAGATGAATGCAAGTGGGCCCACTGTAATGTATTTGTTTTATCCACGCCGTCCATTCATTTTGAAAAATCATTTTAGTTTATGAGACAAAAAATTATGCAGATTGAACATTCAATTGGACCACACAAGAGGAAACAGTGGGATTTGAATGCCTACCACTGAAAACCTCTTGGGGGCCACATATGTTTTCGATCAAGCTAATATTTATTTTTTACCTTCATTCAGGTATATGTGACCTTATTAACAGGTTGGATGGAAAATAAACATAACGATGGACCCTAGGAAGGTTTCAACGGTGGGGTTCATTGTCAGCACTGCTTCCTGTGGTGTGGTCCACTTACGCCTTATATCTATCTGAAATGTTTTTTCCATGCACTAAAATGATCTTTCAAAGTGGATGGACGACTTAGATAAAATATATAAATGAAATTGGGCCCCACAAACCCTGACAGGACTGTCCTGGTGGGGGCAGTGCCCAATCCGCGCCGGACACAAACAGTACAACTCGACCCTACTCGCTCCGTTTCGGTCCAATGACTCGTTTTCTACCCACCAAAACTGAGTCGACTCAGTTAATTACAACAATTTTTCAAAACAACATAAATATTCAAAGTAAGAAATGTTACCTCTGTGTAAGCCATATCATGAAGTGAGAAAACACAGTATACAATGATAGATGACATTAAAGGCCAATTCAAGAAGAGGCTTCTTTCCTTATAAGCCGGTCCTTTTCCATCAGCAGCTGCTTCTTCGACACTTTCTTTCACACCATTGCCATGTGAAGAGGCTTCCATAGCCTCATTAGTATTTTCTTCTTCTTTGTTCTTCCCCTTGTGCATGTGCAATGTTTCCTACAATAAGAAATATTGGACCTTTAAGACAATTAAATTAAAGACCCGAGTCCATTGATTATGAACTCATCTAGTATACATACAACACATAAATCTTCTCAATCTCTAACACATATATAACACATGATCCCTTAATAAGTACCATGAGTCACTCCGGCAATGCACCCCCAACTAGGTTGAATCGAATACCCCGATTCATAGCTCAAGTGGTAGATTGAGTGAAGATACCTCGTTTCAACACTGAAGTCTTGGTATCGATTCCTTAGCGGGAATGGCTAACAGTGGAATGTGTACTGACAGTGGCTTGTGTACTAACAAAAAAAAAAAATCAGGCCAATTAACCTAGGTTGAATTAGGCCGATTAATCCCCAACTTGGGCGAGTGCAATTTGAGTAAAAAACCCACATACGAGTCAGACTAGTCGGTGCAACTCACCTTGAGTTGTAGAATTGCAGTTTATTTTATGGAACACCTGCTATTGCCCAGTCCACTTAAGGCATGTTTGGAATATGGGATTCAATAATAACATAATATATTAAGTGAACATAAATTTCATCTAGTGTTTGGAATCGTTGGGAAGAATTAAATTAATCTAAATATTTGACATTCCAACTTTGATATATAAATTCCAAATCAACTACAATATGTGGACCCCAGATTGATGCATGTGTTTTATCCACACCATCCATTTATATGTGCCCTTTACACGTGACCCTTGAATTACTTATGAATATAGGTGCATGCATTATACGTGAAATCTAGTTTGTGGATTATAATTCCATTGTCCACCAAGCATTAGTTTCATATAATATGATGAACAATTCGATCGCAAATGAGGGATTGGACTTGGGGCCTATTAGAATGCGTGATTCAATAGTAACATACTATATTAAGTGGATATAAATTACACATGATGTTTGGAATCAATGGGAAGAATTGAATTAATCTAAATATTTGACCTTTCAGTTGCAACAAGAGATCTGCTTGATATATTATCAGTGGAATTTCAAATCTATTACAATAAGAACTTCAGATTAATGCATGTGTTTTATTCACACCATCCACCAATATGTGACCTTTACATGTGACCCTCGAGTTGCCTATGAATATAGGTGTGGGCATTATATGTGAAATATGACACGTGGATTACAATTCCAATGTCCACCAAGCACTAGTTGTAAGACTATTATCTGAATGCGGAAATCACAGAGATCGGCTATGCATATGTCATGAAGATCTAGGGTTCGGATGGCTTATCTAAGTGTGACGCCGTTGCTGACAATAATAGAATACTAATGTTGTAGTCTTCCTCTCCTTCACACCCTCATATAGAATAACAGATGGGACATTGAGTTCTGTTGCTGTGTTGGAACGGGGACCCAGCTCTTCTCTTATTTAGAAGCGGAGAAGATGAGAGTTTGAATCCCATCATAACTCTCTCTCCCACTACTCCACATTGCTGTGTCCTAGTATAACCCAAATTGCTGTCTGCAGTAATGCATTTGAATAGCATTCCAACCCTAATATGCCTAATATGCAGATAGGTTGTGCAGCGGATCACCTAAGTAGTGCCCATGAATCTCATAGTCCAATTGTAGGACAATTACATTGATTAATAAGGCCCACCACATAGAGTTCTTACACTAGTTTTATATAATACAATGAACAATTCAATCACAAATGAGGCATTAGATTTTAAAAAAAACCATGGTATTTCTAGATGGATAATCATTGTGTAATAATTATATTAATTCCATATAATGCAATGCAATACATCTTTCCAAACGTGCCTTTATGGTAAACCTAATTACATTTTTTATCTGATCAGTTCACTGTGATGCACGTACGATGGCCTCCCTGTCTGTCAATTACAACCGCTAATAAAATCAGCATGAGGCAATTCAAACATTTTGGGGTGTAACCAAACAAAGCCTTAGGGTTTTACTCATCAAGGTGAGTACTGTAATAGAAAATTAGAATGCGTTGATTAAAACATTATTAAAATTACAAAAACCAATTGAAATTAATCATGATCTGTCTACCAAACATGGACAACGTTGGATGGATTAGCTTACCGGAAGCCAGAAGCAAGCAATTAACACAATGACAGCAAAGAAAGATATGCAAAGGCATGGTAAGAAGTACGGAAACCTGCAATACAATGTGATTTTTCTATAATAAAATCCCTAGAAATTACACTGAAAAACAGCATTTACTTGAGAAGTGTTACATACCTCCCAAACAGAGAATCCTTCAAAAACAGATTCGGATACTTCTCGGCGGGCTAATACATGAAAACACATCGACAAACACTAGATTTATTAGCCAAGTTCAAGTGATGAATCAAGGTTGTGTGTAGATGCTCTATTCAACTGGATTGCAATAACTAGTTCAATTAAGTGGAAGTGACCAAGTTGTTATTTAACTACTTAGGATTCATGGGTCTTGATAGGTTATCAATTCCGACGTTTGGATGGCATGCGTCTCAGAGATTCAAGCGTGTCAGAGATTTGGATCGTCCATCAGGTTATGTACAATTTGAACATGCCCTGGACTAAAAAACAATAGTGGTCCACTGATCAGGCAGGTCACAATTATACCGTTGTATAAGAAACATGGCATCAACGGTCGAATCCAACACGTACTACCCTGATTTTTGGTACATGGGCTAATGAAAGGCTCAGATTGATTGAATGTGTGACATCCATGGTTGGAATGAGGCTCTGCTTGGTAGCTGTGATCTGGGGACCCATTCTATCAAAACCCAAATAGATGGAAATAGCCACTAAATCGTAATTGCATTTGCTGGATTCCAAACGAAAAGTAATGTAATTGCAATTTGGTACATACTCCCCTCAGCGGCGATGGGATCGTAAGTTGCTTAAAATAAGTTACTTATGCCACAAGTAACTTATCTCAATTTCTATTTATTGAAAAGATAAGTATGTTTAGTAAACAACGTACTTATCGGCTTCTCATCTCTTTCATCCCTCCCGTGCTTCTCTTAAGTAACTTGTGAAAAGTAAAAAAGCTAAAAAAAGTAACTTTAAATGATTAAAAACTTTAAAGTAAAAAAATTATTTTAACTAATCATAAACCAAACATACTTATCTACTACTGTAAGTTAAAAAGTAACTTATTTTGTGGTATCTAAACGGCCGTTAATATGATTAAGGGGAGGATAATTTTCACGGGTGTACAATAAAGCTCACGTACATGTCACAAATGTGCCAGCATGGCATGATAGGTCTGAAATCAGATCCATCCATCAGAACGGCACCACTATATTAATGAACTAATCTAAGAATCAAATTGATCGACTACTCAAGTGGGCCACAGTTATCAAAACAAATGTGCAGCTCTGAAAGCTTATCCGAAGTTTTCTAACCCATCAACCTGTTTCCAATGTTGGGGCTTATATGATGAGTGGACCAGATTTTTTTTTTGGAAAATATATACAAGGTCAGACCAACCTGATGGATGGATTGGATCTCACACCTATGTGCCATGCTAGCACATGTGTGGGGTGTACATGAGCTTTATTGCACATGCGTGTGAGCTCAACAAAGAGTGATTGTAATTCAATTCAATAATACATCCAAACACAAGCTAAAGCAAAAGTATCAGTATAAAGACAATGGATGGCAAACGTCATCGATCTGTCTGGCCTACTTGATGAGTGGATCAGCTTGATTTTTTGGTATGCCCGTAGTAAGGCTTAAATACGTGTGACCCACTTGCATTTTTTTAAAATCAAAGTCTTAAAAATAAAACCCAGAGTACCTGTGCCAAGAAACCTCCAATAGCTGGCCCAATAATCAAACCGATGCCCCATGAGGTACTAACCTGAAATGAAAAGACGGGATGAATATTCTTACTCATCTGGGCCGTTCATCAAGTGGGCCCCACTTTTTTAATGATGTAGCCTGAAAATTGGCTCGTCCCATCATCACGTGGGCCACATCCGGGGATGTGCAACCAACCTGATGATCAGAACGACCTGATTTTCAGGGCCGGCACAACAAAAGCACAATGGAAACTTCTGATGAACGGCTGGGATTGCCTTAGTGAGGCTTAAAAGTAGGGAAAAAAATTCTTACAATTGACAATCCTAGGGCTTGATGTTCTCGGTGGCCCACTTCTGAAGCGTACGCCTATATTTGAATCAACCAAAGGTTGGAATTACAATATTAAGAAGCATAAACAAAACAATAAATATTTACATGTAAATGGACCACCAATGCAAGAATCTAGACCACTTATCTAGAATACTTCATTGTGTATGGACCACATGACAAAAATACACCTTGAGGTATTAAATGAAAGAAAATTTGGCAGGTGGTCCATCTATGGAAGGACCGGCATGATGAACGGTCAGGATCATCAGATGGTGGGTCCCACTTAGCTTTTTTTCCTCTGCCTTTAGAAAGCGTACCTTTACTGGGCCCAGTATGCCATTGAAACACCCAAGCAGAAATCTGGTCGAAATTGCCATCCAAAAGTTTAAGCTGAGGCCAAACAGTGTGTTGAAAACAATCCTGTGGCAAACAATGAGCCACGTCAACGAAGAATATAAACAATCGAAGATGTGGAGTCCACCATGTATGGTCTGGCCCACATGTCTATGCCAAATGTTGAGTGATGGTCAATCAGTTTCAACCGTCTATTTTTCTTTTGGGTACATGTGCAGCCAACCTGATGGTTGGATCAGCTTGATTTTTGGGCCATGGAACATGGACAGTTTCATCTTCCTGATGAACGGCTTAGATATTTCAGATACACGTGCCAATTTGATACTTACACTGAAAGAACGCCCAGCAATACGACAGGTTTTCGGCCGTACCGATCCGCTACCACTCCCCATACAACAGAAGTGAAAGCTCTTCCCAACATAAATGCAGCTCCTTCGAAACGAGTAAGAGGAGTTATTTGATTTACTCAGGCTGTATTGACGATTGATACGCCGGCACTAAGAAATTGTACACGTGGTATACATTAACTGAAGTTAAACCGACAAAATAATGCATCGCCTAGTCAAATTTCCAAAAGATGTTGATTGAACAATCCAAGCCTCTGATTCGTGAATGCTTTGTTTATGGGGACAGGATTATTGGATATTTTTAATTTTTAACCATCCATTAAATGTCCACCAATCTGATAACAAGATGGCAAAACAAGTGAACTTTTTTTTATTCATGGTACATCTAAAATGTAAACTGGGACCCATGGTTTGGTTTGATTTAAATTAATTGTATTCCACTTATGTATGTGGCGGAGTATATATTGAAGTTTTTTCTGAAAAAAATAAGCAAACTAAATGGGAGAGAAGGAAGAAAATAAAAAATAAAAATAAAAAAGTGAAAAATTTGATATATAACAGCTGTGTTGACGTCACCAAGTTCTGTGGCTCCCATGATAAGGTATGTGTTATATATATCTAAACTCACCGGTCCATTTAGTGAACTCATGATAAGGCTTGAGCCTAAAAATAAGACAGATCCAAAGATCAAGTGGACCACACAGCAAAAAACAGTAGTGGACTAAACATCTACAATTGAAACCCTTTTAGGGTTGCAGGAGTTTTGGATTAATATGATATTTTTTTACTTCTTCATTAGGTTTGTGACCTTATGAACAAATTGGATGAGAAATAAATACTATGTAGATCCTGGAATATTTTAACAGTGAAAATTATTGTCACACAGCTATTTGTAGTGTCGTCTACTTGAATTTTGGATATAATTGATTTTTGGGCTCTTGCTCTAAAATGATCTCACCAAATGGATGAACAGTACCAATATAGTAAATACATCATTGTAGGGCTATGTAACTTTGATATTCTCTGTACCGTTCTTACCACTTGGAGCTCAGGGTTCGTCGTCTTCGCACATCACGTGCCCACCCCACCCACGTTGGTAGTGTGTGGTACATCAGCCAATTTGCTTGCCTCTTGCAACATATGATGCTTGGGAATCGGATTGGCTGGTGTACCACACCACCGACCTTACTGGTACATGTACGTAAAATACCAGTGCGGATGCTCCTCGGGCTATACGAAGGGTTCAAAGGAGGTCAAAGTTATATAGGCCTCACAATGATTTATTTATTATATCCACACCATTCATCCGTTTTGTGAGATTATTTTAGTCCATTAGGCCAAAAATAAGTCATATCCAAAGCTCAAGTGGACCACACTGCAAATATCATTGGAGACAATGATTATTACTGTAAAAATATTTGCGGTGCCTACCATAACGTTTATTTCCCGTCCGATATAAACGTTAGGCAGACCTGGATGAAGAGAAAAAACAACTATCATATTGATTCAAAACTTAGTCCATTAGGTCAAAAATAAGTCATATCCAAAGCTCAAGTGGACCACAGTGCAAATATCATTGGAGACAATGATTATTACTGTCAAAATATTTGCGGTGCCTACCATAACGTTTATTTCCCGTCCGATATAAACGGTAGGCAGACCTAGATGAAGAGAAAAAGCAACTATCATATTGATTTAAAACTTCTGTGACCCCAAAAGGGTTTCAATGGTAGACGTCCAATCTCCCATTGCTTTTTTCAATGGAGTCCACTTGTTCTTTGCATCTATTTTATTTTTCGGATCAAGCCATACAGCGAGCTCACCAAATGGATGGATGGTTTGGATATAACACGTTCGGATCAACACAAACCCACCAGGTGGTGGTGTGTGTGGTACACCAGCCAATCCTACCACCCAATCAACTTCTGCTTGATAAACAGGCACTTGGATATTATGTGGTTTATTAATGCCATTCATCGGTTTTTCCAACTCGGCTTAGGTAATGAGCCTAAAATCGAAGCATATCAAAATCTCAAATGGACCACACCATAGGAAGATGTGTGAATAATGATTTCGACCGTTGAAACCTTCATAAGGTCCATAATGATGTTTATTTGTTGTCCAACTTGTTTATAAGATCAAGCAGATATGAAGAAGGAAAAACACAAATATCAGCTTGCTCCAAAACTTACGTGGCCTATAAGAATTTTCATTCACATTCTTTTATGCGGTGTGATCCATTTGAGCTTTGTATACGCTTCATTTTTTGGGTATAATAAAATGGATGGACAGAGTCGATGAAATACATCAATCACAGTGAGACCCACGGAGTTTATTCAGTACTCAATCCGCTTCCAATTGATTGTGGTACTTAGCAATTGGAGGACTCTTGAGAATTATAAATGGGCGGTCCATAAAAATTTCAACTATGGCAGATTTGCAATGGGCGAAAAATCCTTCAGGATCATCAGTGTAATTTTTGGTATATGGCCGATCCATGGCATATCATAATAAATGAACAGTTTGGATCTAATTTTCAGAACTACTACATTAGCATTTAGCACTAGATACTTTAAAAGATGGAGTGTGGACGTAAAATGCTCACCTACACAGCCTACATAGAAGCCTATATCTTGCTCCTTGGCAATATGAAAATCTCTGATCTGTACAAAACAAATCCAAATGAGTTTTACAACTAAATAATTAAGTTTTTTATTCCTTTTTTCTGTTTTTAAGATCAACGGTTAAGCAGGTTTGGCCATGAATATTTTTCTGGAATAAACCCATCCATGGTAGGTCCTACTAGAAGAATGGTCTAGATTATTAAGCCATGGGTCCCATTTCTAAATACTGGTGCATCAGCGAATAGAAGGTGGAAATGCGTACCATGAAGTACAGGAACGGAAACAGCGATGATACCGGCAAAGCTGCAAATGATAAAAACAAGATGTTAGGGTGGGATTAAAGAATAACACGACTTCTCTTTTACTCTCTCATTGTACAAGGAATCTTTTACTGAGAAGGTGTCCAGGAAGAGTATTCCCTTATCTCTACTATGCATGCCCCTTTTATTGACAACACAAACTCAAGAAAAAGTCTCGTCTGTACTAAAGAGTAGGGGCGAATTTCATGTCGAACCGAGAGAGAGATCAAGCTTTGTGACCTTAACGCTAAACTCGGCTTGCTTGGCTCGAACTCGACTAAAAAAAACTCAATTTGACTCGATTCAAAACTAAGTTCGAGCAGCGTCAGTCGAGATAAGGCCGCCAAACGACTTGGCTTGACTCGATTTTTACTACATATGGAGGTGGAAAATGAGTTTTAAGTTAGCCTTGATGTATCGAAAGCAGATCCAAATAAGTGATAATTGGATGACTATCAGTAAAAACTTCGACTCAATGTTTATGGAACCAGCTCAAATTTTACTCGATCAAACCGATTTTGTGTTCAAGAAATTTTTACTTGGTTCACTTTGTCATTAATGTTGCTTTGGATATGCAAGTGTTTGATAAAATGACTCAACGAAATGTCAAGTGGTCACTGCATTTGTTAGGTGGCAAAATAGGTATGTACATGAAAAAGCAAGTATCTTTTTTTTCTATAAAACTCATTAATTAAGTTTTCTTGATTTTAGAGTTGCATATTGCTTAGAAAGTGTTCGATAAAAACATACAAAACATATAAAACCATTGCTTTTGTTCATAATACTTTTGCACATACAAAGATTTAAAAGAGATTTTGAAACTACTTATATCCAGTATTTGTGAAAATGCCTCTTTTTAAATGGCTGAACTCGGCTTTAATTGATCTTGCTCAAAATCGACCTTTATGCCCTTTCCCGAAATTATACTGTTGATCGAATGAGCCGACTTTATGTATGCGTGATCAACACTCAATAAGATTCGAGCCCACTTCTATGCCGTGTGTTCCATTCATAAGATTCGATGAAGCCCACCAACCCATGTGTGGTCAGCCCATTCATTTTTCCATCTCATTTTAGTCAAGCCAAAAAATGAAGCTATTTGAATCAAGTGGCCCGCATTAGAAAATCGAATGAAACGCCTACCATTAAAAACATAAAAGGGACAATAGAAGTTTGGGAGTGAGCTGATATTTGTATGTGGCACCAACAGGTAAAAGGAGAAGCTACTACATATGGACATACATAGGTGTGGATTCAATCAAGTGGGGACCTGATTGAATTAAGTTAGGTCATGACAATTTGATGTATGTGTTGTATATCCACGCTATCCATCTGTTTTTCCAGCTCATTTTATGAAGTGGACCCAAAATTGAAGCAGATCCAAATGAGTGGTAATTGGCAAGTAATGTTTTTATTCCCCAATCTATGCCCACCAAGTAATGTTATGTGTCATGCATCCAACCTATTGATGAGGTTAAATAAATTTGGATGAAGGGAAAATACAAATATCATTGCATGCAAACGAACACTTGATCCCAAAAGGTGCGGTATCATTGTTCCCCTTGCTTTCTGTGGTGTGGTCCACTTGAGCTTTGGATCGGCCTTTTTTGTGCTCCCAAGAAGTTTTTAAAGGTCAATCATTACTGTTTCTTGCGCACTATGCCATAGATATGATAAAACATTGTGATATAGTGGGCAACACATCACCGGTCCGCATAATTTCGTTTCATGCACGCGCGTCCATCCCTTTCACAGCGCTCGGTTTAGACTGCGAACCTCAAGTACTGACTGCGACCAGGGAGTCTACTTGAGATTTGGATCTACTTTGGGCCCACATCCTAGAATGTGCTGAAAAAATGGATGAACAACATGGATTTACAACACATGCATCAAGTTGTGTCTCACGGTTAGGTCTTGGCCTGATTAAATTTGTGCTTGACATACATACACCCTGAAAACCTGAAGAAAGCAAGCATATATATACTCCACTGCCTCAACATTCTATAAAACTCATTAAATAAGTTTTCCTGATTTATACATCACCAAACCACTTAGAGTTGCAATGTATGGATCTACCATGTCACCCCATTCAGAAAACACTTAAACAAATTAAAAGTAATCTTTGGTGCATGGTAATAAACATGACCAAACATTATTATATTTTATTCTACATTGCATTAATTCATTATGAAATTTCATAATACTTTTGCAGCCAAGCATAGCCCAAGCAGTTAAAAAGATTTAAAAAGAGAAATTTTCCAGGCAACCACTTATATTTAGGGTTATTCATTAAAAAAAAATGCCTACTTTTTAAATATTTAAAGCAACACACCAATATGCTGATAGAAAACTCCTTTAACTTTAATTGAACATCATCACGCTATTAAAAAGTTAGAATTGCCTTTATGCCCTTTCCTTTTCACAATTATACCCTGTTGGAGGATGTAAGCCTGCATAAAATTCTTCAACTTTATGTATGTGTGTGATCAATGATGTCCATTCATAAGATTCGATGAAGCCCACCTTTGTGATCAACATTGCCCATTCATTTTTCCATCTCATTTTAGGTCAAGCCAAAAAATGAAGCATATTTGAATAGCAAGTGGACCGCACTAGAGGAAATAGTAACGATTTATCGCCTACCATTAAAAACATAAAAGGGACAATAGAAGTTTGGGAGTGAGTTGATATTTGTGTTTCACTTCATCCAGGTCATTGTGGCCTCATCAACAAGTTATATCACAAATAAACATCATGGTTGGCTCTAGGCAAGTTTCAACAGTGGGCATCAATATCTCACCATTTCATTTGGTGTGGTCCACCAAGACTTCAAATAGGCTTCATTTTTCAGCGTCCGTGAGTTAGGAGGAATCACAGGGTGCGCACCATACATTCATTTTTCCATTTCATTTTAGGGCATGAGCCCAAAAATGCAGTAGATCCAAATCTCAAGTGGGCCACACCATAGAAAGAAGTGGGGATTGAATGCTTTCTATCAAAAACTTCTTGGAAACTGCAGAAGTTTTGTATCAAGCTGATGTTTTTATTCCCCTTTCATTCAGATCTGTGTGGCATTATTAACAAGAATTATATTGCATGCAAATGAACATCATGGTGGACCCATAAATAATCGTATTCAAGGTTCCGGTATTGATCCCTAGTCTTACAACAGGAAAACCACACTCTGCTCCGAGCTTTCCTCTCTGATCACACAATTTATAACCGAACTTTTCATTACCGCTATCCTAAGAACACACACCGCCCGATTTTCATATAACCTCTTATCCTTTATACGCGAATGGATGCCTCAGATCCAAACACTCTTTTCCTGTTGCTTTGCTTTCTAGCGTGGTCCACTTGAACTTTGGATCGGCCTCATTTTTGAGCTTATGCCCTAAATGATATGATAAAATGTACGAAACGGTGTGGATATAAGTTATACATCATATAGTAAGCCACATAACACATACACCATGGTGGGTCCGCATAACTTTGCCACGTAAACAAAGCCTTAAAAAGGAGGAGAGGAGACAACGACGTCTGAATTTTTCCGACGCGTGTGGGCCATTGTGATGTATATGTTTCATGCACGCGTCCATCCCTTTCACAGCTCGGTTTAGGGAATCAGCCCAAAATTAAAGCGTATCAAAACCTCAAGTAGACGACAGCGACTTGACTGCGACCCGGGAATCTGCCATGTGGGTGAGATCATAACCATGAGGCCCACCTTGATGTATTTCTTGTATATCCACACCGACTATCTGTTTTTCCAACTTATTTTAAAAGATGGTTAAAAAAAATAATTAAAGCAAATAAGAATTTCAGGTGGATCACGGCACGGGAAACAATGTTCATTGAGCGCAACCATTAAAAACTACCTAGTGTCCAGCATAATATTTATGGGCCGTCCAAAGGTCAAACAGAGTGGGCTATACCGTGATGTGTGTCAAACATCAACATCGTGCATTTGATGGGTCCCTTGAGGTTATGGGATATCTCAAAAATCACCTGTACAAGGAACTCAGGTGGGCCATACCATCTAAAGCTATTTGAAGACATGCCTAAAACATATGAAAGCACTTAGTGGACCCACCTGAGTTTTGGACGCAGCTGCAAGTGGGACACACACAATGGATGGGCTGGATTTGTGAACCCCATCTCAGTGGGCTCAATAAATGATTATGAATGGTTTAATGGGAGGATAACCCTCTCAACTCTTGTATGTGATGGTGGCTCCCAGAATCATGAACCATTGAGGCGTCATCATCCATAATTTGCATGAATTAGCCGAAAAAAGTCCTTGACCGCTGCAGGAATTCGATGAACAGCTCGATACCACTTTGTTGGGATGCTTGCACAAACCTTTGGATCTAGCCTCCCATTTGAAACAAACCAAAATTATGTGGCCCACCCAATTCATGGATTGATTTGATTTTTAATCCTGTGGCCCACCATGGAATAGTGCATATGACTGATGGTATTGATATTCAACACACATCACAGTGGGCCCACACAGCCTGACCTAATGAAGTACCATATTCCTATATAAGCTTTGATCCAAACAGACACCCTCATCCATAGCTCAAGTGGTAGACTGAGTGAAAGATACCTGGTCTTGGTATCGCTCCCTACTACTGTTGTTGTGCCCCGTGGGCCCCACCATGATGTATCTGTTTTATCCTTATTTTAATGCATGAGCCAAACATAAAGTAGATCCAAATCTTAGGTGGGCCACCCCACAGTAAACAGTGGTGATTAAACGCCCATTATTAAAAACTTCTTGAAGGCATAATATCTTCAAAACAGCATAAAACGGGAGGCGTCCGGATGTCTAATTGTCGAAAACTTAATTAGGTTATTTTAAATATTTTAAAAGCGGACATATAATTTCTGTCAATGGCACTAAATGCAGGCGGCTATATGTAAGAAATCCAAAAAAAGAAGAAGAAGAAGAAGAAGAAGAAGAAGAAGAACGAGCATAAACCATGGATAAGAATATCATTTGAAATCGAAACAATTCGACCCAATAACTCTCTCTCTCTCTCTCTCTCTCTCTCTCTCTCTCTCTCTCTCTCTCTCTCTCTCTCAATCCTAGAACGGAAGGCCGCGTTTGGTTGCCTTGGAATTGTGATCAGGCCAACTTGTTTATATCCTGCCAGTTTCATCTCATCTCCTACATGCGATGAAACCAGTGGCTATATCGATCTCACTTCTCTTAGACTCTCATTTCAAAAGTCACTTGGGCGGCCTGGAAAACTTCATCTGAACGTCCAAACGCGACGTAAACGGATCCATCTAGTCTCCAATATTTATAAAAATAAAAAGAAAAAAGACAGGTTGCATCTGGATGCGCGCCAGCCAGATGGGATGGTTTTTTTTTTTTTTTTTTTTCTCGTTCAGAATCATATTTGGGGTGCCAGATTTCGTAAAAACTAAGCAGGATTCTATTTTTCTACTCATTCCACCCCAAATCGAGATTTAAACGAGATTAATATCTTTCGACATGAAACTATCCGAATATCAATATGTTCAGCAAAAACACGAAAAAATGCAAAAAACGAAAGAAAAAAAAAAAAAAAGAAGAAGAAAAAGAGCGGATTCTTAAGTAGGATCCTTACATGAGCAGAGTGCTGCAATCCAAACGTATATGAATTCTTTCAGCGGGATTCCAGTCCGAGTCTCGTTGATCCGATCCAGCTTACACCCTGGACAGTTCTCATAGTAGACCTGGTTCTTCTTCAACAAGGGTTCTCTTCTGTCTCCCATGCCAAACACTCTACTCTCCTTGGAATTAATTAATTAATTAATTTTTTTTTAAAAAAGATTCCTGCAAATCGCAATTTGTAATGGAGGAGAGAAACCCAAAATGAGATTTCCACAAATCGCGATTTGTGATAGTAATTCGTCGAGAGAGAGAAGAGAGAGAGAGAGAGAGAGTGTATCCCTCGTCTTATTTTGTGGTGAAATGGAAGGGCTTGCATGATAATTTAAGTAAGGCGTAGATTTTGGTTCGTTGAGTAACGGATGGACAATTGTTTTTCGCGACTCCCTCTGTTACATTTGAAGGTACGGACAACGGATCTGAACTGCTCATCCGGTGATCATGGAAGGGATAATGAAAAAAAGTAATCTCATTTCGGTAAGTTTTGTTGCTGCTTGGTTTTCGGGAGTTGGAATGCGGGCGTGCTAGAATTGAATTTGCGGCTCAATCCATTATGAACAACTATGACCCCAAGCGTCGAGAATGACAAACACATAGTGTATGTGACTGAGATCTAATAAGATCAACCGCCACTCGCTTAATGTGTAAATAGGATCAGACGATATTTACAAGATAGGGTTCTTCTCCGATGATGGGTTACACCTTTGATTATATCGTGGGAAAGTAATTTTCGATATAGACAAAGTGAAATGAGAAAATGATTCTTATAGTTGATTATGAATAACAGTTGCAAAACATATATTTTCTAATGCAGAACTGAATTATTTATACGTGCAAGTATAGACTCAAATTACATCTATAAAATTAGCGGCTCCTTAATTAGCGCTATAGATTACACTACAGAATGTAAATAGCAGATGAAAAGTAAAGAATTATACTAAGAAATGTAATTTACTTGGCACAAAAAATTAAAGACTATACTACGAATGTAAAAGGCTGATACGTAAAAGGATGATTGAAATATAATGTTTTATTTGATTTGATTGGTATGAGGCGACTTCTTCTTATTGCATTATTCTTCTATTTATAACCGTACTCTCACCATCTACATCCTTCCCACGTTCTAACGATCACTATAATCGTTTTAGCATTACTTGCTCTATTTCTTTTTCTGCCATTTGTCTTATAACCGCTGCTTCACGATCGTACTTCATTGATCGTTCAAACAATGACGTGGCATTGCTCATGCATTCTAGCTATGTTACCAAGAAATCCTATCAGTACATCTTTGCAAATCTTCAAAAGCACCACATGAATCCATACAAAATCAAACGTAACATACTCTAGAGTGGTTCTCATGAAGAATGATGAGCACGGGGATGAACAAGTTTAGGATGTGATTAGTAGAGTTTTACTTATGACTTCGTGCCATTGAAATTTTTATCTCTACCATTGTTTTGGTGGTAAGAAATTGCTAGTATTGTGGATTTAGAATAAAATTTGCTTCTTTGGGTTATCCCTATGGTCCATACTAGATCATTATTAGTAAGTTATGGTGATGAACCATGAATGGCTGAGAGTACGCCTCAACCAAATTGATAAGGTGAATCGTGCGAAGAGAGATATAACACGCGCCAACAGGGTATGCAGATGCATGGTTTTCATTCACACCGTCCATCCATTTTTCCATATTATTTTAGGGTAAAACCCCGATGAGGCAATTCTAAGGCTCAATTGGACCACACAATGGGGATTAATAACTTAGCTTGAAAACCTTTTGGGGGGGGGGGGGGGCTCTTAATCCAAAACTTTTGTAAGACATAGGAAGGCTTCAATGATGGGTGTTCAATCCTACTGCCTCTTGTGATGTATCCTACTTGAGTTTTGGATTGGGATCCATCTCAATTTGCAGATAGCATCTTAATATGACTAACATGAGCTGTTGCAATGAGTACATATAACAAGTTCCCACGGACCTAAATTGAGAGACGATCAAGTCAACTCGGTCCAACTTGATTCGACACTAAACCGGTCAAACTGAATTGTCAATCGTTTTATTCTTATTATTATTTATTTATTTATTTTAATCCATGTTCCTGAAAATAAAAAGTTTTGGTGGGCCATGATGCATGTGTGACATCAAGCATATCCAAATCTCGTGGACTACACCATGGAAACAGTTGTCATTGAATGCCTACCATTGAAAACTTCTTTGGGGCCACCATAATGTTTATTTACCATCTAACTTGTTCATAAGCTGAAAGAGGTATGGATGAAGGGACCACACAAGTATCAGCTTAATCCAAAACTTTTCTGTGGCCCTCAAGAAGTTTTTAGTGGTGTGCGTTCAATCACCACTCTTTCCTGTGGTGTGGTCCACCTGAGATTTCGATCTGCTGCTTTTTTTGCTCATGCCTTAAAATGAGCTGGCGAAATGGATGAACAGCATGGATATTAAGAAAAATACATCACTGCGGGCCTAAAGTCAGGGATCCATTGAACCTGCGCGGGAAGTTACTGGAGCCGGGTAACAAGTTAGTGGGTATTGCCCTGACCGTGGGCCCACGTTAATGTATTTGTTGTATATCCATGCGGTCCATCAGTTTTTCCATCTCAATCTAAGGCATGGTCCCAAAAAATGAAGCAGATCCAATTCTCAGTTTGAACACACAACATGAAACAGTGGTGATTAAACATCCACCGTTAAAAGATTCCTATGGCCCACCATATTGTTTATTTGCCATCCAACCTATTGACAAGGACACACAAACCTGATGAATGGAAAAGACAAATATCAGCTTGATTCAAAACTTTTGTGGGCCCCAAACCGTTTTCAATGTTTTGCATTCCATCCTATACGTTTGTCGCACAACCATCTGTCACACACTCATGGATTTGAACGTTGGTGGTTGACAAGTTAAAAATACACCATGAAATATATATCATGATATTTTCACAAAATACTAATAAAATCAGGACCGTCAATGGGTCGGGTTTGGTGGGGTCTCCTAGTATGCATACACCACAGTATTCTCGTTTAGGTCTTGCCAGGTTCAGGTCTCCCTTTTAAAGACCCGGAACCAATCCGGTTTGTTGAAGTACCTGTCGGGCATCCATGGGACAATTGGATTCATGTCACCAGTCGCATCTTAGAATTTACATGTTTTGGGCCTCGTGATGGATGGATTAGATCACACATACATTGCCACTCTGACACGAGCGCTGAGGTGTAAGCTGGGTCTCTTACATTTGGGTGGTCCAAAAGACCTCGTTTAGAATAATCAATATATATATTGTGTATAGAAATATCAATATTAACTCAGTCAAAACTTGACTCATTTGAACCTAATTTTAACTGAGTCCAAGTTGACAGATCCATTAATCTGTTGTTGTTTAATATGGACGCATGGGCATAAGTATTATGAACAGCCCGAATTCAATCAAATATCGTATTCGAATCGACTGAATGTTTATGACCCTATATGCTAAACTAATTAACTAAATTAAGATGATATCCGTAAAGGTTGATCTGATTGTTCAACCACCTATGTTATAATGATCAAGCAATTTAGAAAGATATGGTTAGTCCTTCAAATAAGATCCTCTTCCCTTATGCTAACGGATTTTCTTTCAACGGTGATAATATTTTCAGGTTTCTCAATGATACAATGATGGATGGATAAGATTAAAAAATTAAAGTAGAGTCGTTGATTTTATTAATTTTCAAGTAAGAACAATGCAATCAATAAAAGAAAATTAAATTAAGTAAAGAAATAAAAATAATTACCTATGGCTACCTTTGTGAATAAAAATAATTACCTACGGGAGTCTCCATCATTCATTTCATATCATTTCATTTGCTGATGGATGGGAATACAGGTTCGGCGGTACATGGGGCCACTATAAGTTTATGACAAATCCACTCTGTTCATTTGCCACACGACAGGAAAAAAAAAAAAAGCGAGATTAAATGGGCTGTTGTTGAGACATCTTGAGGCTATCGTGAGGCTCATTTTATTATTATTTTATTATTATTATTATTATTATTATTTTTTCGATCGTTAGCTGGTTAATTCGTACACCCACTGTCAGTTCACACTTCACTGTTAGCCACCCCCGCTAGGTAATCAATACCAAGACCTCAGTGTTCAAACGAGATATCTTTCACTCAGCCTACCACTTAAGATTTTTCTCATTTTTGGGTTCATAGCTTAAAATGAGTTGGAAAAACAGATGGGAATTGGGTTGGCATCGCAATCATGAGCCTAAGGTTTAGTGGACATTTAAGTCCAGAGAGTGACGGTTGCTTAACTTAGGTGGAGCCCACCATAATGTTTATGACAAATCCACTCCCTCCATCTATTTTATCACCTCATTTTATGGCATGGGCCCAAAAATTCTACTGATATAAATCTCAAGTGGGCCAAACGAACATGAAAAAGTGGGAATTAAATGCCCACCCTTGAAACATTCATGGAACAACGTGATATTTTTTACAAATCTAACTCGTCCATCTATTTTTTTTTTTTTTTTCGTATCATTTTATGGCATAAACCGAAAAACAAAATCAATAACAAGCTCAAGTGGACCATATGGCAGGAAAGAGTGAGATAAATGGGCCACCATTGAAACAACTTCTGGCCATCATAACACTACTTTTAGCTTTTGATTTGCCTTAATTTTAGACCCATGCCCTAAAATGAGTTGAGAAAACAGACGGACGGGGGTATTTCCAACAACATAAAAGTGGGTCCCATGTATGGTCAGGGTCAGGTTTGCACAACAATCAATTCCAACATGTGTAATGAGGGGAGATTGCAGGTGCGGTAAAGTAAGGGTAGTTTTGTAAATATCAAAATATAGGAGTCCGTTCTTATAGGTAACTAATAGTGAGTGGTTTAATGTGTAATGGTGAAAGTTATGGGTAGGTTTCAAGAAATAGTTTAAAAGTGGAGGTTTTTGGTCCATTGTCGAAAAGGTAGGCAGCCATATAAAAAAATCCCAATAATTTTTGAAGTTTATACTTTCACCGGGACTTTTCTTATAAAATCGCATGAAATTCTCGAACTAAAACATTGTCGAGAATGGAACTTAGGCTGCGTTGACACTCGATTTGCAGACACTCACACATGGCAAAAGCCCAGGATCAGATTGGTAGAACATCGTAACTTTTGATTCTTGGACACTTCTTTGAGGATATAGGACAATTGGATATATTTTATTTTTAACCGTCTAATAAATGTACATGAATCCGATTGTAAGAAAATAAGTATTGATGTGGGGAAAACTGAACTGGTCCCTTATGCGGAAAGAGTAACAATTATCTACAAGTGATATACTCTTTAAGCGGATTAGGGTCAGAGTAGAAGGGCCGTCGGCATGGGACGAACAGTTCTTCAGCTTAGAGATGAGCCGCTAAGCTGAGTTGTTAGAAGACAAAGCTCGGTATGAGATGACTTGCCCTGTCAAGAATGCCTACAACAAGAGTTGGGAACCCGTAGGGAAGGAGCTTAGGCTCTAAGCCCCAAGCTTCTCAGTATCCCAAGCTGAGCAGGTGAACCATTGCTAGAAAGGCGGTACGAGAAATCCAAAGCGAATCTTGCACTAGATTTGGAAGAAATAAGGATCCAGCATAATCTTAGCCAAATATCACTCCGACGTATTTGGTCTCAGCAGAAAATCAATCCAACATACCCTACAAACGTAACACAATGGGATTTAGAGGTCCAAAACTTTCTTCCATGCCCTATATATACAACCACAAATTCTTAGCCAATGGGGGAGGAAAATGAGAAAAATGCAATGCATCTAAGTTACATTCTACCCCTTTACGATCTTCTTCTACAAACCTGACTTAGGCATTATAGGGTCCAAGACCAGCCATCAATACTCTCCCACTGTTCATATTTTCTCTAGTTTTTTGGAGATCCATCGGAGGGCAATAACAAGGCCATGAGCCATCTTAGCTTTATACCAACCTCATCTGTTGACCAGATTCTGCAACAACAAGCATAATTTTAATTTATAATACATCTACTCTTGATACCATAATTTGAAAGGTATAATTTAATGAATTTTATGTCAACTGAGTAATTTCCAAGTAATGTCTCAGTGCTTGAGTATCATCTATCACTCTCTGAGAGAGTATCAAAGTTTTTCTCTAATGATAACCGTGCATGATTATAGTTTGTCGCGAAATGATCGCATTGAGTAGAGTACGCCCACTTGGTTTGTATTCATCTGCCCATTCAACGGTCCAATCAATCATCAATGGTTAGAAATCCCAAAAATCTGTCAAATCCAATCGGCATGTGGGCCGCACCATAGACAACAAGGGACGATCACCCAAAAGCCTCCGATATCTGTTGACAGCCATCCATTAGATACAATTAGCTGCATTGCATGCATGGACAGCCCAATCATCGATCTGGGCCTTGTGTTGAACTCAGGTCCAGATAGTTCTACAAGTGAAGCCCATGGTTAAATGATCTAGACTGTTGATTTGATGGGCCCCACATTGGATGAATTATGTCATAATGCATGCCTAATGGGTTATCATAACCTTCGAATGGTGGCCTGCAAATAGATGGTTGAGGAAAAGGCAGTAACTGTCCACATTCAACGGAAAATGGCTGAAGATAGAGGGCTATGATATGCCAATAGGGGAGATATTTGGGACATGTACATCAATGATAGTAACCGTCTCATCAATTTTTAGATCATTGAACCATGGGCCCCACTTGTGAAACTCGCTGTTTGGGGAATGCTATTAATATACCCAAGAGTTTGTACGGTTGGACCGTGATTTAGATTGCATACATATGGTAGAGGTTAGAAGATCTGGGCAGTTAATTTATAGATGGGGGATGTTCCAAAAATCTCCCAGATCAGAAAATCCTAACCCTCCATTTGGTGCAATGTACGATCAGTAGAAGAACAAAGATAAAAAAAATTCAGACAAGCCACCCACCCAGAAGAGGGGAAAAAAAAATCCAGTAGGCCCAGATCAGTGGCTTGGTCTACAGCCATGGGCCTCACATTTATGGGCTCTAAAGCATTAATAAACTGTATATTTGCTAAGATCTGGACCCTATAATTCCTTTCAAAATATTCATAAAAGTTGTCTATATATTATCCCATTTCAATGAAACAACAACATAACGCTGACACGAGTATCCTGCGAAAAGAGAAAATGATCAGAGCCAGCCTAATTTTTCCCATCAACATGTCATATATATTGGACATCCTAACCGTACAAAAGGTGGGCCACACCATGATGATCATTTGATGCGAGAAACAGGTCGACTAAATCATTGGGTGGGCCACACCAGGACACTATGCCATAAAATCGGCTGTCCATTTATAGTGACGTTGCATCCCTCTATATGTGTGGATCATCCTGATTTATTTTCATATCAGGCTATCATCATCTAGTGGCCCAGCTTTTATACTAATAGGATATTTTACATATGTGACACATGGAGTGAAAAAATGTTGTCTATTAACATTTCTCTTGCACCCAAAAAAAAAATAATAATTAAAAAAAAAGAAAAAAGAAAAAAGAACAAAGGTAGGCCGTGTTTGGATGGACAGGTGAATTGAATTGCAAACTTTCAATTTGATCAAGTTGAAAAAGACAATAGTTAATGAAGTTCCATAGTTATTATCAGTCCATATATGTGCAAGTCATCCAATCCGTCTATCATGTTCGCCCCCTCGTGTTCTCCTTGCTGGCCAAAAATCAGGGCAATTCAAAACTCAGGTGAGCCACACCATGTAAACTCATGCCTAAAACCTCTAAAATCACAAGGCATGGCCCATCTGAGTTTTGGAGTGTCCATTCATCCTGGTGAAGCACAACTTCTGAATGGATTGGATGGCATGTACAAAACACAACAGGAGCTACACAATCTAGAAGGTTTTCAATGGTGGGCATCCCATCCCAAATGTTCCCTGTGGTGTGTCCCACCTGATTTACGGGCACCAAGGAGAAAATAACGGGACAAACACGATGGATGAATTGGATTAATGCACACATCATAGTGGGCCCCACACATTAAGTTGTAGCAATTCAAAAAGATAGTGCATCCAAACTCACAAAAGGAAAAGATTGATCTTGAAAGCTTTGATGAGTTCTGCATTCACCATCTGCAAAGATGGAACCATTCCAGGTTGGAGAAAAATCATCTCAAGAAATTCGATACAATGTATTCTGCGATCGCCATGCTGGAAGTTAGGCCCGGCGACTCTATCCCAAACAAGCTCACCAGCCCTGGCATGCCATGAACGTCCTCCCCCTGCATACAAGTCTCAGTGATGATGCATGTGGTCCACTTCAAAATTATTTAAAAAAAAAAAAGTGAACGTGATTCTACAAGATTAAATGGACACGCATATGGTTTGTGTTCCCCACCAACGTTACATTGGGCTGATACATCCACCACAAATGTACCAGTGGATCAACCATATCGTTGTGGAGTGTGTGTACTGACATGCATGGGTGTGTACTAACAAGCTAACCCAAAAAAAAAAAAAAAAAACCATATCATTGTGGCCGAAATGGTAATGCTGTTTTGACGGATAGATTGGATATTGGATCTGTTGTCCCATGCTGGCACGTGTGGCACGTACATGAACTTTACAGCACATGCATGTGGCTTAGCAAAGCTTCCTTTCCGAAAAGTTTTTATTCTCTCTCTTTGTCAAGGATAAAAAATCGGTTTTGGTGTACCGTATTGCTCACCACCAAAACCCGGTCACATAGCCTCATTTTGGGTTGATACACCCATATCATCTGTGGCCGAAACCAGTTCGTATCAGGTGATACATACCAGCTTCAAACAATACTTTAAACATTGCTCCTTGGTGAGATCAAATTTCATGTTCTAGTGTTCCCTAATAATGTAGGGGCGTTTTCACACCAGGCACGAGTAGGGTGGCCTATGGGATGCAAGGGCACACTCGGGATGGGCAGCCCGTGTGAGGCGAAACCCGTGTGATGTGGGGCCCACGAGGGGGTTTGGTCAAGGACCTAACCCATGGGATGTGGGGCTCGGGCTATGAGATAAAGGGATTGATTCACCACGCTCTAGCAGTTCAAGCTTTTAGAGCAAGTGGTTAGTTGTCCTGCATCATCTAGTTTGGTTATATGCCATATTTTCTCTCATCCGATTACAATTGAGCTTTGATATTTTGAGGCAAATGAAATAAATAGCCTAATTCAATGTATGCATGTGGCCCCACCTAATTATCGGACATTGGCAGATTTTTGGACCAGGTTAACTCATGGAAGGCCCCACTTGATGGATTATCTGGATGTCGCACATGCGCACTGCATTTCATATGTTTCATCATAGGGGATATTTGATCATAGGAGAAGCATATCCTCTTCTAGGTGGTGTTTGCTCATAGTTTTATGAGGTTTGGTAATCCCCCATGATCATGGCCAAGCCCAAACCAGCACATGACGAGAACATCCAAGCCCTTCGTCTGGTGGCTCCCACATTCTCAATTCCCTGACCCAAAAAGAAGAAAGAAGAAAAAAAAAAAAAAACCAGGCTGGTACACTCATCGGGTGGGAAACCTAATGAGGGGACTCAGCTGATTTTTGGGCCATGGAAACTACACGGCGGGGTCCACCAGATGGACGGCTTGGATTTCACAAATACGAGCCAGCTTGGCATGTGTAACTGCACGTGGAGGGGCTGGGCTATACATTCAAGCGAGATTAACAAGACTCAATGATGCAGGACAATTAACCACTTGCTCTAAAAGCTCGAACTGTTAGAGTATGGCGAATTAATCCTTTTATCTCATAGCCTAGGTCCCACATCTCATGGGTTTTTAGGACCTCGGCCGAACCTCCTTCGTGGGCCCCAAATCACATGGGCCGCTCACCCCGAGTGTGTCCTCGCATCCCACGGGCTACCCCACTCGAGCCCGGTGTGAAATACGTATTAATCACCCCTGGTGAGGCGTCTCGAACACGAGACCTCCTCTGTGGGCCGCACCCACCCTGAATGTGCCTCTGCATCCCACAAGCGACCCCACTCGAGCCCAGTGTGAAAATGCCCCTACATTAATCACCCCCGGTGAGGAGTCTCAAACCCGAGACCTCCCGCTCTGATACCAATTTGATGCAGGACAATTAACCACTTGCTCTAAAAGCTCAAACTGTTAGAGTATGGCGAATTAATCCCTTTATCTCATAGCCCAGGCCCCACATCTTATGGGTTTTTAGGACCTCGACTGAACCCCCTTCGTGGGCCCCAAATCACATGGGCCGCCCACCCCGAGTGTGTCCCCGCATCCCACGGGCTACCCCACTCGAGCCCTGTGTGAAATGCGCATTAATCATCTCTGGTGAGGAGTCGAACACGAGACCTCCTCCGTGGGCCGCACCCACCCCGAGTGTGCCCCTGCATCCCACAAGCGACCCCACTCAAGCCCAGTGTGAAAATGCCCCTGCATTACTCAAGCTCTACATAGGGAATCTACCAGGCATGTGCAAATCCATCAAGCGATAACAATCGCAAATGCACAGGCTTCATCCATATGAGCAATGTTGTCAAAGTCATTATCGCATCGCAGATCGTAATAGGGGTTGAATTGTCTCAGATCGCAAATCGTATCGTAAATCGTGATATTTTTATGATTTTCTTAAAAATATGAAAAAATATAAATAAATCAGAAAAAAAAACTTCAACACTATCATGACATGGTATTACTTAAAAATTAAATGATTCTTATCTTCTTCTTTTTCTTCTTCTTCTTCTTCTTCTTCTTGTCTTTCAAGAAATTTTCCTTAAAAAACATACACGGATTCTTTAATAATTTACATTCTTGGTACCTTTCTTGAATGTAGAATTGCATTGGAAAAATGGCATTTAATTCCCTAGACCGATGAAAAAAGATATTTTGATTTCTAACTGTTATTCCATCATATATACAAGTCAACATGATCATAACCATACATAAAATCATTCCAGATAAGTCATACATCAATTTGGTGTTCTGACCAGTTAAAAAGTATGAAATCATTAAAAAAAAAAAAAAGCTCTACAATTTAACATTGAAGAGAATATATATCATTTAATCTCTTATAGAGAACAAAATAAAATAATTACCTTCTCTAAATGATTCTTTTTTTTTTTTTTTTTTTTTCTTTTGAAAGTTTTTTTCTAAATGATTTTTAAATCCCTGACCAATTTAAAAACATAAAATGAAAGCCAACAAACAAGTATTATTTTGAATCATAAATCATAGGATTCAAAATATGAAATCGTAGTATTCATATAAAAAGGGATTCAAATCGGTTTGCTTAAGATTCGTCTTAAATCACAAATTGTAGGATTTTGACAACATTGCATATGAGTTATTTTATTGGAGTTTGGTCTCAACTCCAACTGGTTGGACTACAAGTTAGAGTCCCTTGATGTATAACTTCCAACCTTTCACGATTGCGGCATCCAGTAAATTGTTCTCACCACCTTGTGTAAACATCAGCCACATCCACTCATCAGGTGGACCACATTGTATTTCGTCATTTATCAGTGGCTTGTGGTGTGGCCCACTTAATGAGTGGATGGGCTTGATTTTTGCATAAGGTGATTCTCATGGCAGTGGCAACCTATTAGAATGGACAGATGTCAAAGATCCGTCCAAGACACATGATAGATTGGAAGTTATCCACTGCATAGACAGTAATTTATGGTCCAACCAGTTGGGTTTGAGACCTCATTTTATCGTGAAGTATTTGTAAACAGAGCCCACCTGAATAACAAAATCGGCCGGAGGCTGTCCTGGACCAGAAAGCTTTGGCCTAATCCCTGCATATCCTGGCTCTAGAGATCCATCTGTCAGATTAGGATAGTACTTTCTTATCTCCGGATAGAACCTCTCCGCCCGATTCGTGTTAACAGAATAATCGAACCTGTAAAAGAATGATAGTAAGTAATGGAAACTAGACAGAGTGATGGTCAATGGATACTGAAGTAATAGAGATCTTTCTAGAACCAACAGGAAAAGAAAAACAGACACAAAATGTATTAGGCTGTGTTTGGATGCTCAATTGAATTGAATTGCAATAATTCTGTTCATTAAAATGGAAATGAACTAAGTGGGAGTAGCCACAACTCCAACCAAAACGATGGTGGGGCACCAATTAGCAATTCTGATTGTTTCTCCAACTTGGAAGTAGTTGAAACACAGAGTGAAATTTGGGGTTGGTCATCATTGAGGATTAAAATGGACCCCACCTCCATTTTTGTGATGTCATCATAATTGATTACAGTGCGCAGTCTAACTGAGCATCCAAACACACCCCTAAATGTAAAAGAATCTACATCATTACATTATCCAGTTTGGATTGATGCATACCCCCCGAAAAAAAAAAAAAAAAAAAGGAATTGTAAGAAAGTGGTAGGCCATCTTTAAAAAATTTAGTCTTCCACGTAGAGCTGGGATAGAGAACCCGATTATTTATAATGGACAAATGTATACGAAAATGTATTTATTTACACAAGACAATATACAATTACAATGTTCAGCCAAATACTGGCTCAACATGATAATTTGCATGTGGGGTCATCCTTTGGTGATCCAAATCGTTCATATGCTAGAGCCCATCATATGAAAGATACCCCAGAAATCACTCCCGTTGGATTTCCTTACCATCTCACTAGACCCTTTTAAATGTGGAGCATTGGTTATGATTATTCATTTTCATCGGATGTTTAAGATATTTTGATGTGAGAGATATTGGGTCATGGCTCATTTTGTGATGGGGCTCACCAGATCAGTGGCTTATATTTCTAAATGGCAGGGACACCTGTGCCATTAAAATATGTCACATCTTTAAGTCAAGCATCATATAATACCTCTTATTTCAAAAGTTATTCTACACTATGACAAAGTAACGAGATGGTATGGGAAGGGCCCACCTGTTCAAGAATGCTGATACATCATCCACACCATCGATCCATTCGACATCTGGCCCGAACTTGACCTGACCATCCAAATCAAGTGTAACATGCACTCCAAGACCACCGTCCTCCGGAATCGGATAAATCAAGTGTCTGAAAGGAGGAATCCTAGTTTTAGATAAGGTGAAGTAGCAACCATGAGCATAGTAAGAAGATGGAATAACTGCATGAGGTAGGCCTCGCAATCTTCTTGCGAGGGACATTGCGCCCAAACCCGTGGAGTTGATTACAAGATTGGGAATCAATATAAGCTGTGGCTGCAAAGGGGACTTCTCATCACACTTTTCAAGGTCCTTACTTTCAGAAACATGGAGATAAATATGATCTTCTTCGATGTGGCCGCCAATAACGGTAGTGTTGTAGGAGAAGGTTGTTCTACGGTTCTCAGCTTCCCCCTGGACCCACAGGTGATAATTAGGGAACCTGTTTGAAGAGATCAGAACTCATCTACTGATGGATGAAGGAGCATCTTTAAAAATGTAGAGTTTCTAAGCACACAACTATACATGGGGTCATGTGTGCGTGACATCTGAGCCGTGCATCAGGTGGGTCACAATATGCACATGACCTGGTGCTGAAACCAGGCCATCCATTCATCAGGCAGGTCACTTGTGTAGGTATAATCTTGACAGTTGATGAATTTCCAAACCATCCATTGTGGACCTTTCGGTACATTTGTGGCCGCTTGCTGACTTGACCAGCCTGATTATTCAGCCGGGTCATCTATATGGGTGGACCCACCTGATGCATGGCTTCAGCATCACATACACATTGCCAGGTCACAAACATTCCTAGTTAACTCTAGATATTAAAAACTACCAAGAGAAGCAAATCCCATCTCTGGGAACATTTATATGAGAGGGAAATGCTTTGCCCAAATCACCGGCCTTCTCAATCAGGCCATCACAGTGATCCATACCGCTCATTACGTGGGGCCAATTTTTGATGGCCTTTGTCTACAAAGAACTCCCCCATTGAACAATCCTCACCACCCGCTATTCATCTGAACATGGGCTTTTGTGAAGAGAATATATAGTCTACATGCGCAATGGGCAAAAGTCACTGGATGGATAGGATTGTCCAATAAGGGAATCTTTTGCACCATTGCCTGTCCATGTGTGTCCCACTAGACAAATGGTATCGATGACTGTTATGTGGGTCTGACCAGTTAGGAATAATAACCCAAGTGAAAGGGCCAGTAGTTCAAGCCAAGCATTGTACGGTACATCTTTATATAAGTAAGAGAAATGATCTAGTGGGCTTAGTGTATGGAAACCTTCCGGTGCAACTAGTTGCATTTGGATTCATTGGAATCCACATCACCAGTCAGAACCATCCATTAGGTTCAGTCCACACTTTTTCCAGTACTGTCAAAAAAACCTCAATCTGACAGTCCTAATCATCCTTGACCAGATTTATCCTCTACAAACTTTACCAGTCCATCCATTTTTGCTTGCCACTGACTTTACAGTTTGGATTTTTTTTTTCAACAAAGCCTATGAAAATTGGACCGGATCTAATGGATGGTCTAGATAGGTGATATGGATGCCAACAAGTCCAATTATAGTAAGGAGCATGGAAACGTTTCAATGCACTTAGTGCACTAGATCATTTCTCTTTCAAAAGCTCCACTTACAGATCTACACACCATGCATTGCTAGCATGCATCTTCGATGCATGAGAGCTCCATGCAGTTCCTACCTGGAGGTGCACATGGCAAACTTGTGGTGCTCAGGACTGTTGTCAGGTAGGCCACCATTTGGAAGGGTGGCAGATAAAAAATCAGTGATTCGACAACTCTCACAATGTAGTTTCTGTGAGTTTTAATGGTTCAACGTGGAGTGCTGCTTTAACCATTCCTTCTGCAGGTATTGGATAGCTACGATGGTTCACTCGGTTTTCTCGAAATGGCCTATCCATATGATGGGCCACCGTAACAACAATTCTGCTTGCCACATGTTACATGCACCATGAAAAGTACTGAGGTAGAAGTTTTATGCAGTGTGCGCTGCATACCAGCTTTCCTCATTGGATCATGAGTTTGAAACTCCCTTTGTTTAGATCTTTGGAGAAAAAAGAAAGGAAGGAAGAAAACGAGTGAAGAGGCAATGCGGAAAAAATAATAAATAAAATCTGAAAACCAAACTTTAACATTTAAAATCAGGAGGTGACTTGAAACATTGAAAGAACAACTATGAAAACCAAAAACAAACATCAATTTCAAGCACTGGCCATGGTTTAAAATATCATCCAATACTGAGTCAACTCGGTATCGACCCTAAACCAGACAGTTCAGGGCTCGAAGAGATACAGGGACCGGGTCTCAGACAAGTTCCATTCCAACTCAGCCAAGTCACATTGTGGGGCCCGTCTCTATCAGTGTACACACATTGCACCTCATCCGTGTCTGTCACATGCAGTGTGCCTCATCCACATCAACCAAGTCAGAGAGGAACAAGGATCCTGCACCTTAAAGTTTCTGACCAACTCAGTGTGGCCCATCCAAGTCATATTGGTATTGGCGGATATGAACCGGACAGCACCGAAACCTAGTCGGGCCCCGCAATCTTGTTCTGGGAACTAAGTGGTTTTGAAAGAATTGCAAAATTCCAATCTATGTAAAGGTGGTTAATTTGCAAACAGGATGGAATGACATACAATCAAAGAGAGCATGAGGGAGTGAGTATCGACTATCCCAGAGCAAGGAGACAACAGAGCTTTAACACATTGTAGTTCTGGTTCCATTTGCATTGCATCAAAACCGTCCATCATCCTCAGACCCTGGACCCCATTTTCAGTCCCACGCTCCAGCAGATTCCTCAATTTAGGAATCTCCGTGGATCTTGTAGCAACTATGAGCTTGCCAATCTGTTCATGCGGGACCCCACGATCTGAACAATACTTGTAAAGTAGTTCCCTTCCTCGGACACAGAGCACGGCCTGATAGGCACATCTCAGGTTGGCTTAAGAGTTACAAAAAAAGGTAACAAGTTAAAATAAAATAAAATATTCTTACCATTGTCATATATTATTGTATGGAGGAATTGTATGATCCTTGAGCCTAGGATACCCATAGTATTATTGGCCCTCAAAACTCGTACAAGTGGGCCCCACTATCAGGTGGTAACAAACATTGATGTGATGGGCCCCAACATTGATAGACCATGCCCCACGTGTCTCCCTGATTGCAAACAAAACTTACAGCTATCCAATCTTTGGTCCTTTTTCATTCACTGAATATGGACCTCTGCTGTATTTTCATCTTGACCATCCATGCAAGGCACCAGTTGAAGGGTTAGGATTGTTCCATCAAGAGGGTTTTGGGAGATTCTCTAATGGAGCCCATCAGACAACAGTATGGATTACCAAAACATCGGCCCCACTCGCACATGAGGACAATATGTATATCCTAGGCTCCAAGGATTATATAATTCCTCTAATGTGTATAGGTAGGGCATTCCAAATGAATTTTTATGGTAGAGTAAAAGAAAAATGAACATCAAGTGGAGATGTTGGTTCTTCAAATGGCAACTCAAATTGAATGTAGAATTCATTTTTGTATGGGTCTTTCATCTAGAGATTTTAATTCTGTTAGCGCATGAAGAACAAAGTTTCCTAATCAAATCAATTCATCAAAAAGTAAAATTCAAAGGAAGTTGCAAGTGGGCTTCATCAATTTCATGAAAACATCCACTCCCAATGCCAAAACCCCAATATAGGTTTCATCTACCTATAAAAAATAAAAAATAAAAACAAAATTACACTTTTAGATTAAAAATCAGAAAAATACTACATTGTGGAATAAAACAAACAGAAAGATCTCAAAAGAAAGTTTTCGATTATCAGTATCCCAACCTATCCATACATAACAAAAATAAAAATGGAGACAATCTAAACATGGTGCCATCAGTTCCATTAAAATATCAATCCCTAAATCCAAAAATCCCAAGAGTTAACAGCTTTCAATTCTGCCAATTGGGGTCCAAGCTTAGGTAATCCCAACCATTGGTTTGTTGCGCCCCTCTATGGATGGTCCCAGATTAGAAGATGCCATTGACCCGTCGGGGGCTTTTTGCAGTTGAACATGGACTCTTGTTCACTTTCTCCTTTTTACCGTCGATCTGTAGGTCACAAATTAAAAGGCTAGGGTTATGCTATCAAGGAGATTTGGGCGCATAATCCATCCACGGTGAGACACAA
The DNA here is from genome assembly GCA_030180095.1 of Magnolia changhungtana. NCBI lineage: Eukaryota > Viridiplantae > Streptophyta > Magnoliopsida > Magnoliales > Magnoliaceae > Magnolia > Magnolia changhungtana. The sequence continues at coordinate 3,267,216 of JASAUF010000364.1, read as the reverse complement.
CAGACCAACTGTTTGATTGGTGAACCATGACCACACTTGTTCAGAATTGAAAACCCACACTTGTTCACATTTCATATAATTCTGAAATCTCAAAAGTTTTGTAATTCTGTTTTCTTTTTTTACTTTGATTATAATTATCTCATGCAGATGGAAGAGAAAGGTTTCATGGATTTCCTGCAAATATCAACAGCCAAAACAGGAATCTCAGAGAGTGCTAGTTATTATCAGCTTCCAGGCCCGATCCATACACCAAATACTGAAAATTACAGTAACCCGAATATGCCTTCTGTAAAATTTCATTAAAACATCGACCCTACAACATCTCCATAACATAAAATCTCATATTTCAATAACCAATCATAAAATCCTAATTTTGTTACCAAAAATAAATAAAATCTCAAAATGGGGTTTTCGAATTTCAATCATCAGCATCCAAATCCAATCCAAACATCAAGGGAAAAAAAACCAGCAATCTAAACATGGGTTTTATCAATTCCATCAAGATACCACCTCCAAATCCAAAAAACACAAATGGGGATCTTCACACTCATGAAATTCAAAGAGAGAAAGAGAGGGAGAAAATAAAAGAAAATTCAAACCTTCAGAGATTTTGGCGGGTAATAGATTCCGGCGTGAACGACTTCGCTGTTTCGAGAACTGGTTCCGGTGCCGAAAGTGGATGCGGATTCGATGACCAGAACGTCTCTTCCCTCCAATGCCAGAGCTCTTGCGATTGAGATCCCGACTATTCCAGCTCCGATCACAACGCAATCCGCTGCTTCTTTGGGGATTTTATCGAATTGGGTGCTGAGATTTTTCGATTGTAGGAATCTTGGGATGATTTGGATTGGGTTTTTGAAGCTTTTGAATGCAGATTTCAGCATCCTTTTGGATTGGAGAGCTCGGTTGGGGAAGTGAGATTTCTGAGAGGTTTTGAGACCGTTGGCGGAGCTTGGGGATTGTGTTTCGAGAACTAAGAAGAGGCATGCTAATTCCGCACGTGCCAATGGAACTGGCACGTGGGCATCAGGTCTCACACGGATGATGATTCGATAGCCAGAAACATGGGGACGCGGATTGGCTGGTAATCGCTCTGTTTGATGTATGTTTATTTTTTTTTATTTTTTTTATTTTTATTTTAAAATCTATGCTGTCCATCCATTTTGCCAGCTCATTTTAGGACATGAGCCAAAAAACCAGGTAGATCCAAAGTTCCAATGGACCACACCACAGGAAACAGTGGACATCAAACGATTACCATTGAAAACTTCTCATGAGACACGAGTTTAATGGTCGACGCTCATTCAACACTGTTTTCTGTAATGTGGTCCACTTGAGATTTTGATATACCTAACCTTTTTAGTCCCATACTATAACATGATCTGAAAAAATAGATGGACGGCATAGATAAAACACATACATCATGGTAGGGCCCACAGAGCACCGACTATCAGCCATTGGCTGGTGGGGGAGTAGCCAATCCGTTCCCGAAACCCGGAAACCTGGGGACGCGGATTGGCCGGTAATCCCTGCACAAGACAACTAGCTGGTGCAAAAGCTCTCTTTGATGTATGTTTGTTTTTTTTTTTAAAATAAAATAAAATCTACGCCATCCATCCATTTTGCCAGCTCATTTTAGGACATGAGCCAAAAAACCAGGTAGATCCAAAGTTCCAATGGACCACACCACAGGAAACAGTGGACATTAAACGCTTACCGTTGAAAACTTCTCATGAGACACGAGTTTTGGATCATGCTGATATTTGCGTTTTCCCTTCATCCAGGGTTACGTGATTTTGTGGACAGGTTGGATGGAAAATTAACATTGCAGTGGGCCCTACAGAAATTTTCAACGGTCAGCGTTCAATCCCCACTATTTCCTGGTATGTGGGTCCACTTGAGCTTTGGATTGCCTCATTTATGCCTCGTGCTCTAAAATGAATGGACGGCGTGGATAAAACACATACAGCATGGTCTGCCCACAGAGCTTTTCCACCACCGACTTGGTAGTGTAAAGGTCACTACTCAATCCGAGTCCGCCACGTGTGTGCCTAGATGCCGGCTGAGGAATGATGGACACTCGATCCGGGCTATGAACAATGTACTCGGGTTTTCTGTTCCGAGTCTACAAGTGGGGCCGTGTTTCAGTGATCCAGACCTTAAGTACGGTGGGCCTCGCTTTGGATGGACGATTTTCAATCTCTCTTGATATGTCACGAAGCTGTACATGAGTCGAGTTAGCTCGGTCAGCTCGCTAGACTTGATTCGAAAAAGCTGATTCGCAACGGCTCGAAATTGGATTCGGACTGAGTCGAGATTTTCGATCTTGCCTAAGCTCGACTCGACTCGGTACGGTGACTGTAATATTTTTATATAAACCGGTCCGCATAATTTGCAATTTTTCGGTTTATTTTCTTAGTAGAATTTCCAAAAATCAGGGGTCGTTTGGTAACTTGTATTTGATATTCATTAGCAATTACGAGAGAGAGAGAGAGGCCACCATTACCATTATGGCACACCTTGATCCTAGGGCATGCCCAACCCACATGGTCTATGAAAAGATTGGTCTAAGATGTATAAAGGACTACTATGTTTTTTTAAGTACTTGTCAATGCAAAGATTTCAATTGCTGATAAGTTGTTTGTCCATCTCTACTCAAACACCCTTTTGTGGTATGCTTGTTTTCATAAATTCTTGCTATTTGTGTGTCAAGTTCTCATTGAGTCTCTTACCAGACTGCAACAATTTGGTTGTTTGTTTCGATGATATTCTTGTTTTAACCCTGATTCGTCTCTTGTGGAAATATTGAATGTAGTACTATTGAAGAAGTTCAATATATGTTAATATGAAAAAGTGTTCATTCCTTGTGGATGATGTTGTGTTTTTAGTTTATATTGTTTATGCCGGGGGATCAAGATTGATTAGGAGAAGATCAAGGTAATGAAGCAGCCCACGCCCTGAACGATTGCGTAGCGTTGTTATTTTCATGACTTTGCAAAGTTCTACCTAAGATTTATCTGAAAGTTTGGCACTATTATCGTCCTTGTTAATGTTGTACGAGCCAAAACAACAGACGAACACTTCAATGTCATTGAGAACAAGATGATAAAGGACCCCACTCTTCCAGACTTTGACCAAGTTTTCGAGGTGAAAAAGGATGCTTGCAATGTCGGTATTGACGCATTACTTAGTCAAAAAGTCAACTTGGCAAAAATTTACCTCTGATTTATTTGGAAGTTTGGCACTATTATCGTGGTCATTAATATTGGATGAGCCAAAGCAACAGGTAAAACCTAAAATGTCATTGAGAAAAATATGATAAAGGCCCCCACTCTTGCACTTCTAGACTTTGACCAACTCTTCGAGATGAAAATGGATGCTTGCAATGTTGGTATCAATGCATTACTTGGCCAAAAAGTTGCGGAAGTGAAAGACAGTCCACAATTCAATGCTTGACTTTGTACAAACAATTTTGCATTCTTTGCATACTGGTCTTTGGTTTCTTCACAGGGATAGCAATGCTATTCTGTACCTGATGTGGTTATCCAAATATTGTTGATCCTGGTCGGGCATAGTAGTGCCACAGCTTGGGTTTACCTTTAGGGGAGCGAGTCATAGTAGATTTCCATGTAATTCAGCACATGCTGAGGAATGTTTTGATTTGCTCTCAAGTTTGTCAGTCATAGGAGAAAAAAGTCAAAATAAAGCAGTGGGTATTTTGAGTTGGGTGGTGATCTTATAGGAAACAGTTGTCATGGAGGCTGTGGGTTTCATGGCTTTGAAGGAGGACCTCATTTTTAGTAAGGTGTTTGATAGATGTGTGAACAATTGATATCCTAAGTACAAATTCATTCCATATGGTAGCTACCTATTCAAGGGTTCATGCTTATGTATTCTCATAGAATCTTTTGCAGAAAAGATCCCATTCAAGCTGTATGTTATAGAGTTAGGCAGGCACTTAATAAGATACAAAACTTTAGCTAATAATACTACTGGCACCACATGCATTGCAATACAGAATATTTGTCTCATGGTGTCATCAGTGCTAAGTTTCCAAAGAGTATATGCAAACATTGGCATATATATACTCCTCTTCTTGTCCCAACCACACCATTGGTGGATATTTCCATCAATCTTTTTGGATCGATTCAGAAGGGAGCAAACTTCTTTAGACCTGGCTATGCCCAAACTTAGTTTTCCTACATCAACTCAGTAAATCTTTCCATGGGAAAGTCCCCATTTGTGATAATGAATGGGATAATTCAGCATTATGTACAGGGTTAGTACCATTATTTGTATAGGATCAAGTAAGCGATGCGTCCATCATGCTGATTTTGGGATTGATTGCTGCTGATTTGTTGGGGCTCGATTTCTTGAATTACAATTGTTGCTCTGGAAGATTATTTTGCTAATCTTTGCTGATTCTCTAGATCCAACTACTGTTTTAGGCTATTACAATAGATTATACACACACACACACACACATACATATTATTATTATTATTATTATTTTTGTGTGTGTGCTGAATCTTTGTAGATAGATACAGCTGTTGCACCACATTATCCTATTTTGAATTCGTAGGTTGATTTCAGAGAAATCAAAAGGCTGAAAATCTGGCCTAAAGATTTCACAGGGAATTCAAGGTATTTTATTAGTCTGTAAAGAATAGTTCTACGAGGTAAAAGGGACTACTAATTTTCTGAATTTTTAAAAGTACTTTTCATGAGTGCGGAGATTATAATAAGTTGCTTTGCTAAATTACTTGCACACTCTTGTGTGGTGCATTTACTTCCATCAATTCTTGTGATGGATTCTTATTTACTTGGTGAATGAATTAAATCAGATTGTCTGGTTGTGTCCTTTCAAAACCACAAGTATCCGTATCTAAGTCAGCAGTACGAGGAAGGGCCAGCTAGGATCGTTCCCAAAATGCAGAGGGGAGCTTGCATCTGCTGCTCCATACCATTCTGATTCTAGGGTGCCTCTTGTGGATGGGAGTTTTTGGTTCCAAACAGCCTCCAAATGTTTGTCTTGAACTTGGAACTTCAGCATCTCATATCAGGAGTCAGGACATATCATGTCAGAGGAGTTTGCTTAATTTTTTAGCAAAACCAAGTCAATGGGCCAATTGATTTTGTATTTTAATCAAATCTGAGTTGAGTATTAAACCTTGCAAATTGCAATCAAAGTATCTTTTTTTTTTTTTTTTTTTGCAAAAACAATAATATCGTGCGGGCAATTTGAATTTGATATACTATTCATTTAGTATTTTAAGAAACAATTTTGATGAGACACAATGACATTATAGCATGTGCATGTATGAACACATTATCGAGTTCAAGAACACATTATCTTTTGATACTAAAATTTAAAATTGTGGGCAAATATATCATAAAATATGAATTATGTAGTCGAGTTTGACTAAAAAAAGTCATGTCCTAATCATATCCTTTGATTGCAATAAAAGTTCAATTAATAGCAATTTCAATTTACCGCATCTTCATTTGGAAGTCTTAGTAGTAGTTTCTGTTATTACCATGCCTATAAAATGTTTTTTTTTTCTTTTTTTTCTTTTTTTTTTTTTTTGAGGAAAAGGCTCCAGAATATAGCTAAAGCAGGCGCAAGTAAACAAGCCAAACATAACAAACTACACTTCAAGAAAAAAACTAGAGAGAGGTAAGTGCTACTCCTCAGAACTACTCATTATATACTAGAAAAATAGCTACCACTGCTAACTACTGGGATTCAAGCAATCCAACCAGTCCCAAAATCCGCTTTCATCTGCACAAGCTATCCCTCCACAAGCGAGACAACGATCCGAACCAGATTTCAGGAGTAAGAAAAGGAAGATTCCTCAAAATAAGAAATACCCAATTGATGTGGCAGCCAGCTGCATTTCACTACTGTTGAGCCTGCCTGGACTGAGCACCTCCGTAGCCACCACCATAACCACCAGAGGGGCCATTTGCCTGGGTGGCACCATAGCCATCACCCCTCCATCCTGCATTCATATAGCCAGAATTCCCGTTGGCATCACCATAGCCACTGCCCATGTAACCAGTACCTGCCCCCTGTTGGTCTCCCCCCCCACCACCAGCATTAGCATTTGGGGTGCTTGAAGCACGCCCCCCTACAGCACCATAGCTGCTAGGATTAGCATACCCCTCGTTCCCACCATTACCACCATAGCTGTATCCCTGGTTCCCATAACCCGTGGCCCCACCTGGAGATTGCACTACACCAAAATATCAATTTTGGTACGGAACGTGATTTTGGTTCTGAAACGGTTTAACGTTTTAAGCCGTTCCAGATTTGGAACCGTACCGCATAAAATAAAAAAAAAGAGAATAAAATAATACTCTCTCCCGTTCCTCTCTCTCTCTCTCTCTCTCTCTCTCTCTCTCTCTCTCTCTCTCTCTCTCTCTCTCTCTCCCCCTTGATCCCTCACTCCCTCCCTTTCAATCTCTATCCCTCTCTCTCTCCCGCTCCCTCACGCCTGATTTCTCTCTCTCCCGCTCCCTCACGCCTGATCTCTCTCTCTCTCTCTCTCTCTCTCTCTCTCTCTCTCTCTCTCTCTCTCTCCCTTGATCCCTCACTCCCTCCCTTTCAATCTCTATCCCTCTCTCTCTCTCCCGCTCCCTCACGCCTGATTTCTCTCTCTCTCTCTCTCTCTCTCTCTCTCTCTCTCTCTCCAGATCTTCCTCCCTCTCGATCTTTCTCCCTCACTACAAGACAACATAGCATAGCCGACAATGATGTCGTCAAGCTAAATTATCTACATCGAGAGAGAGAGAGAGAGAGCTCTGAAAACCCTACTTATTGGACTCTCAAAAAACCCTAGCTCAAGCTCTAGATCCTACGTTTTGCTTGCGGGAAGCAGAAGGATGATGACCGATTTAAACATGGAAAAGGTCGATCACCGATCAAAAAGTTATAGGTTTTATTATCTTCCAGATCTGCAAATCGTTGAAATTTCAGCGTTTCTGTTCGAATCGGTTGTGGAAATCGATAATAAGGTTAGTGAAGGTTCAGATCTCGTTTTATTAATCACGATTCAATCTCAGCTCTCTGAATCGTAGCTCATTTTCTGATCTTCAGGTCTTCGTAAGCCCTAGATCTGCAAATCCACAGATTACCAGAGGATATAATACTGGAATTTGGTTCCGTTTCCTGTAAATTTGTAACCGGATAAGGATTTTAGGTGAAATAGGATCAGATCTTAGTACTGGAACAAGATCTATTGTTTTTTTTTTTTCCCAAAATTTTGAGTCTCCCTTTTATCTAGATCTGTAGATAAATGGATTAGGGCTTTCCTAAAAAATCTCTCATTGTAAAGAGCTCGAAGGATTGAAAAATCTGCTCCAGCGCCATCATATCTTTAGCTCGGATTGTTGTCATTCTAAGCTTTTAGATCAGATCTGTAAAAAAATAAAAATAAAAAATAAAAAATAAAATAAATAAATAAATAAAAGAAGAAGAAACCATGTTCTATGTATTTCCTAATCATCTGTTATATGTATTTCCTAATCATTTATCTGACTTAGTTGTATGCCAACAATGCAATTTCTAGGTGCCTGTGCATCATCCACCATGTTCTTGCCAGAGTATCAAGCTTTGGATTGTGATCATGTTTCTGTTCTTGCTGATTTTGTGAGTAGATAATGGGTCTGAACCCTCATTTGGGAGTCAAAGCAGGCCTTGCAAACGAGTTGTGGCCCAACTGACAAGCAAACTGTCCATCATCCTTGCAGCTACCACCTGATGCTAGGATCTTGATGGATGGACGATATTGAAGGTGTTTAGATGGCATTGGTAGTGTGTGTTGATTTCTGTAACTGTGGACAGTTAAATGGATTAGAATACTGTTTCATTTGTTCGGCTTCCATTTTATCTGCTTGCTTATTCACTGGTTATATGAACCTTGTCTTTGTAACTTGCAGGTGGTGAGAGTAGCATGAGATATAGAGCAGGCAATGTTACGAAGCAAATGGATCTTGATCCTCTCCTCAGTGGAGCAGAACTAAGCCCATCACAACCCATTCTTTTGCCAACTGGTGCTCCCCATGACAGTCATACTTCTAGCAGAGTCTGCATTTTGTGTTGTCCTGAATTTAAATCTAATTAGCAACTTCAGCTGGCTATAATTTGTCTATTGACAAAGTATTTTCACTAATATGTTTTTTTTCCCCAGCTTAGGAAGAGCTATGAATTGGTTCAAGCTGCTGAAAAATCCTTGGAAGGGCCAAACTACTCATATGGAATTGAAGCATGTAGTGAAGTACTTCATGGAAATGGTCCTGAAATTGGAACCAAACTTAAGCATGACTGCTTATGTACTCGAGCAGCATTGTTTCTCAAGGTTCGTTAGAAACCCAAGTTGCTAATTGTAAAAACCCAATACGTTCAACGTTTACTAAATTTGATCATTCTTTCCAGAGGAAGTGGAAAAATGATGTTCATATGGCTATTAGAGATTGCAACAGAGCTCGAGCTATTGATTCTTCTTCGTTCAGGGCACATTTCTACATTGTTGATGCACTTACACCGGTTTTTGTTGTGTTGCAGTAGCATTTTGATTCATGTCAATACACCAAAATCATGATTTTGGAACGGAGAGGGATTTGGTTTAAATACATGGAAGCATTCCCCCCAACCTAGGCCTTGTGTTTCCACACCTGCAACAGATTTCTGTAGCTATAAACCAATTCACTTGAAGGCTGCCAATTTCATTGTCCAATACTTCAAGTCTCGAATTAGTTGATTTTAACTCCAACAGTTTTAGTGGACATGTGCCTTTGAATCTAGGAAATCTTTTGGGTCTCTACCATTTCAATATCAAGAAAAATCAGCTTGGAAGCAGAGAAGGTGATGACCCTCTTTATTGCTATCACCGATAGCTCAACCAAGCCAAGAAGAGATTATCTTCCAGCCAGCAAGATTATAAAAGAGAGACCTAACAGAACCAAATCAAGAGAAATAGAAGATACAAAATAGGAGAAAAGCGGACCACACCACCAAGACCATCCTATTTCAGTATGTTTTGCAATGAATTTACATTGATATAACAATGTAGGAGCCGCATGATGTTATATATATATATATATATATATATATATATATATATATAAGTTGTAAAATCAACTCCAAACAAGAGCCCGAAGGCATGAATATCAACCATGTATGCAACTCAATGCTATGGATAAAAAATCAACCAACACATTCTTCACAAGTACAGTTTGCAAAAGTCAGGTATACCAGAGCAGAAAACAATCTAATTTGCTTAGGCAAAAAGTAATGTGATGCTAGAAACTGAAACAGCTAGAACAGAGAAGCAAGGACAGTAAAAACAGCAATGGTGTCGTTGCTTTGCGTTAGTGCAAGCATATCCATGGCCGTGGTATATCTTGATGGAGCAGATTTTCTTCCAAAGATTCACAACTTCCAAGAAGTTCAACATACATAACATATCTTCTCAGCCTTTTGGCTAAAATCAAGTGTAGTATCTATTCTAATCAGTTTAATATCTAATACATGGGCCATCAATCCACATTATATTGAATTAATTTATTGTGGGGGAGGGCACACCAAGTTTCTTACTACTGGGGCTCTTTTGCCATGCGTTGCACTACTGCAAGGGCGTCGCACATCCTTTTAAAAAAAAAAAAAAAAAACATAACCATTTCCCTAGAATTCCGACTCTAAAAGATGGCAGCCTAAAAGGCATTACTATTAGTCCAACAGCTGCAGCAAGTCAATTGAATCATAGAAACAATAGCAAGGCAATATCATGCCTATTTCTAATTCTAATTGGTCCTCGGAAAACTACTCCACATATTGCTGCTATTATTCCTTTTTCTTTCTGAATATTGCTGCTACTAATCCATCACAGTTTGTTTTAGCAAATAACCAAGAGAGATGAAATAAGAGCACAGGGGTAGATTTCATGTGCGCATTATTTGAAGTGCGCATTATCTCCACCATCCAAAGACAGATGGAAGGAATATATATTCTGTAAGAATTTCAATTTTAAATTTCCAGTTCACTTTGAAATGTGTGTCAAAACTTAAGATTCCCACCTACCAGTGTCAAATTGTGGGAGATAAGTGTCCACCGAGTCTTGGAGGACACAGTGCACACCATATAAATGATTCCAAACATTGATAAGCTTCAATGAATCAAACCAATACAATGGACACATGATTATTCAATTTTAAATTTCCAGTTCACGTTGAAATGTGTGTCAAAACTTAAGATTCCCACCTACCAGTGTCAAATTGTGGGAGAAAAGTGTCCACCAAGTCTTGGTGGACAGCGCACACCATATAAATGATTCCAAACATTGATAAGCTTCAATGAATCAAACCAATACAATGGACACGTGATTATTCACATATCATAGTACCTCTGTTGCCTCCTTCTTTGCAGCAGGAGCCTTCTTTTTCCTGCCAATGTCAACGCCATAGTGCTGAAGGTACCACTGCTTGAATGGAGCAGCATCCACCTGGACGATGGCACTCTTCACCAAGGTCTGTGTCCTGACAAGCTCATTATTCGAGGCATTGTAGACCACATCAAGGATACGAGTCTTACGAGTAACAGCCTCACTTCCCCATGAATAATTCCCAGTATCCAATCGAAGAGCCCTCCATTTCACGTTCCCTCCCCTAACACGGACTCTCCTTACCGTTTTGTTGCTTGATAACTTTGTGTTGGCCGGCTGCCGACCAAGCTCATACCTTTACCAAACCAAACAAAGAAAAAAAGATAAGCATCCAAATGATCAATTGATTGCTGCATTTATTTTATTTTATTTTATTGCACCGTGGATCATTCATGGTGCAGCAAACCAATTGGTAGACCAGATCTGCATAGAGATGAGCATGTGCACCATGGAGATGACAAAACAAGCGGCCTTCTATCCACTGTGCTGGGCAGTTTGTAGTGTACTTCTACACTAACATCTACCATTGAGTTTTAGCAAAAAAGCTAAAAGAAAGCCCATCTGCACAAAAAGCCACTTGTTTTACAAAGCAATCATTCAACAGTAGAACCCATCATCTGCACAATCTAATTTGACACTGATCGCAAACCATTCATTGAACTATAGAACTCTTGAAGGAACAATCTTAAATTCTGCCTTCCGCCAACAGCTTTGCTGAATTTAATACATGCACTTAAAAAACCTGTGCATCCTACCAAAAATAAAAAATAAAAAAATCAACCATGACACCAATTAAGAAATAGACACAACAAATACTTGAATGGAGCGGCTCATGAAAAGGTACAGTTCAATAGTTGCTCCATCATTGTTCAACCAAGCTTCATGCAACATTACTTTTCTCCATGTCTTCTAGGGTACTTTTCAAGTACCCATAGACAGTGGCTAGCCAGTAAGCTAAGAATGTAGATGCAACCAAACTGATGCAAGGTGACTAGTGTCATGTATCAAAAACTAACATCATATTTGGATTTGTACAGAGTATGCTCCAGCATAATACTTCAATAGTTACCACAATCATTCAAACCCTTCGACTCAGAAAGATTTGTATCCCACATAGTCTTTGAAGAATCAACAGAACTAAGTTACATAGTTTCACCATTTCATAAGAGCTGCCGATGATATAGGGAGAGAAGAACCTGTACACACAAATGCACTCTACAACTAAAATAAGCAATTTGCTGAGAACAAAACCCAATAGTTGAAGAAAGAGGTTTGCAAGCATTGCTGGAGATGGTTGATCTCCAATCTCTGGCATCTCTTCCATACATGAGGCAATCATCTTAGTGTGATCAGCACCGTGAATGAGGTGGACCATAAGGTAAACAGGGCATAGCTGTGAAATTCCAACCTTGGAGCATTTTTAAACTATCCATTTTCAATGCCATTGATGCAACCGATAAGACTGTTCAATAGTTCAGGTTTTTCAAGCTAAGACCATATGATGGCCCGCCAGATCAACGGTCCGGATCACCAAACAATGGCCCATCAGGACCCTAATTCCTCTACTGCAAACGACTAAAACCAGAGAAATAAATGAAAATGAAACAATACAAACATCGAATGAAATGAAAAGAGGAACCATATATGCATGTACTAGAATCTAGGGTTTGAGGGGACTCCTTGAGGAATATGATTTTCTAAACAGGGGCAAAATCGGAAAAAAAATGAAGAAGATATGAAGGAGAATGAGAAGGAGAAGGGGATTAAAGCTACTGTACTTTCTCTTCTTCCTCCAAGCTTTCTTCTTCCCGCCGGTGGCGCGCCTAAGTAATTCCTTCTGTCTGTATAGTTTGTTTTCATTGAAAAGCTGGATTCTGTGCTGTTAAGATGTATTGGTTCATCATTCATGAGTCTGAAGACATAATGCACTTGCTGCACTGGAAAGAAATTGTCAGATATTCACAGACATGCCATTTGCCCTAAAGTTAAAAATTGTCAGATATTCATAGGCATGCCATTTGCCCTAAAGTTATCTCATTCCTGTAAAACATCACTTTTAAGTCCCTTCTACAATACATCAGATCATCTTCATTTGAATCAAGTTGGGGTTCCAAATGCCCTAAAGTTTGGACTGTTTCGTTATTTTTTAGTGTAATATTTTCTGTTCACGGTCTTAGTTTTGTGTTATTGAACAAATAATAGCACTAACCTACACCATAGCTTTATAACTCACAAACGCGACTCGGAGAGATTTTGAGCCGAGTTGCTGGGAAAAACTGTTCATATGAGATCTTTCTTTTGGTATTTTTTTTCTTCCATATCAGTTTTAAATATACACTCTCTAGGGCCAGAGCATTTTTATTTTTATTTTTTACTTTTCTAAATTTGGTGGTATTCTCTTTAATTTAGTGATTCAGTATGGTTTATTATAAATCCTTTGACAGGCAATAGTTTTCCATTACAGTTCTATAAATCTGATTACAGAACCATGCAAGTCAGCCCATGTTGCTGCAAAGCGAAGCTGCAAAGGATGCTGGCGTGCTTCTGTCTTATGGTAGAATACTTTCCAGGTGATTCTGTTTAATTGTTTTTTCGTCCATATCTTTGATTGTGTTTATAAGTGTGTTTTTAAGGAGGAAAAAAAAAGGAAAAAAAGAAAAGAGAGAAGATTTTGCTTATAGCTATGAATATTGGGATTTCTTTCAATTGATTGATTACTCATGTTGTGTTTTAACTGACACATTTTGTCATTAGATTTGTTAAAGGATTAATTATGTTGATATTCTTGAAATGGAGCAATGTCCGTGAAATAGTTGTTGCATCAGTAGTATTTGGTACTGATATGAGCATTAGAAGTCTTCTTTATTTATTTATTTTATTCTTGTTAATATGTGTTCCTTGTATTATTTGGTTGTCTTCAAGCGAGTGTAAATTTTCTTCTTTCCTCATGAATATGTCATTTACCAGGAAACTATGACATAATACAACAGTCAAGAAATATTAGTGAGGCTGCAAAGAGAAATGCTTGCTTTTATATGTTTGTGGATGAAGAGACGGAAGCATATATAAAGAATTCTATGGAGATTTGTTGTCGTTCACAACCTTCCTTAATGCTGATCCAAGACGGACTGGAAAGGTGAGTTCTTTTGTGTACTCATTTTATTTCTTTTAGACTCTAGATTAGATTGTGGTCTAGAAGCAGTCTAGTTGCGTACAAAGCATGCAATTGCCGAATATAGTTAATGACTAAATCTTTATAGCATGACTGTATGCAGCAGCAATGTATTTAGTAATCATGCAAGATTGAAAAATCATATTGGATGTTGCCCAATATGGTACTAGATTGGCTGGTTATTTATAACTGCTGTAGAAAAGGTGGGAATCATGCAATAAGTGGGAAAGTATGACTGTGATTGATCATTATTCAAACACAACACCTGCACTTAAGGTATAATTTCAGTATGATTTAGTTCATGGTGTCTGGAACCTGGAGTTTTTTGATAAACGAGTTATATGAGATTGGTGGTTTAATTGGTGGAAATGTGATTTTTGTTTTTAAGCAAACAGACTCTAGCGGCAAGCGCTCAAAGTTGCAGGACTTGGAGAAGAGAACGAGGACTTAAAAGCAGAGGTGGAAGCAAGTTCAGGCAACGATAACAAGCTGGTCGAACAAAGTGCTCAATCTTCAGAGGCAGCAAAGCAAGAATACATCCATGTGAGAATGAGAAGGGGTCAAGCTACTGATAGTCACAGTCTGGCTGAGAGGGTAGACATTTTTTATTCTCTGTGCCTTTTTCTAGAATACCCAACAATGGTTTTTGAAATGTTTGGGATTATGACTGATGGTTTTTGAAAACATCTGTGCTAGTTCTAATGGTGGGCATTTTTAAAAATTTCCGCTTTGACTTTCTTGGCTCGCTTTTTTGAAATTCGATCCAACTTTATCCAGGTCATCAACCCGGTGATCTTATTGCATATGGTTTGATGGCAGATGGTGGAACATTTTACTCTCTCTCTTTTTTTTTTTTTCCTCTCTTGATGCTCTAGCTGCATGGCCTTCAGACTTTTTTTTTTTTTCACATCCTTGATATGGTTCTCTTGTTTCTATTTGTGGATCAGCATGTGTATACTTCTTTCTTTTTTTTATGTAAATTTCCTGATGAGTAAGACTTTCTTTAAAATTTCTAATGTTTTTTTATGCTGAATCTAGGTACAGGGCATTGTTTGTTGTCTCGCTTGTTTGTTATGTGGAAACATTTTCCTTCTCGGGGCTGCTCTTCCACTGGTTTACTCCCTCAGGACATGATTGTGGTCTTAACACCTTTATCGTTATGACTTTGATTCTAGTTTTCATTTTTGCTATTGTGGCGCTGCATCCAGCTGTAAGTTGTTACCTGTTTTACCTAAATCATATGGAACATTCTTTTTACCTATTAGAAAGGCATGCACTAGCATTTAGGGTCTCACGCAAACTAGTTTGGGAGTCGTATGGATGAAAATGCATGACAAAAACAGTGTGTATGCAGTTTGAATTTATCTTCAATCATTTGCTCAAGGCCCGAATATTCATAAGTAAAATGTGATGGATAGCCATATTTACATGATTTTGCTTTCGAGTGTAATTGGTGTGTTCAAGCTTCTTAATGTGTAGACTATTTATATGAGTGTAGTATTATGTTTGAAATTTACATTTTCATATTGTTGTGGCAGACCCATGGTCCCTTTTTGCTGTTGCTGTACAATAGTTTTTTGTATCCTCGTACTCATACATGCTTCCCAAACTGCATTGCAGGAAGGTTCTGAAGGAAAAGATAACAAGAACTCAGATTCTTTCTATTTTCGGATTTATATTCTTGGATTGGGAGTTTATGCTTGGCATACACATATTTCTTGCTTTGCTACTTAAATTCCCAACTTGTCACACCTTGTCGAGATGTCTGATCAAGTGGTCATTGTTTCAGCTTTTTAAGTGGATTTATCGGTACTTTTATAACTCAAAATTTGATTTTTCTTTCCTATTCCAGTAGTTGGCAAGTTGTATTGCAGTGGAAGCTTTTTTATTGCTTTTTTTTTTTTTTTCCAGCAATTACAAGCATGAATTGCAGTGGAAGCTTAGAACTTCCAAAGTAAATTTACAATCTGGTAACTGCATATTATTGTCCTCAGCCATATAGATTCATTAGTCTTAATAGAAATTGAATGATTTTCTGCCTTTTGCATTCAAAATATATTTGATCTATTTATTCTTAAGTGTAATTCACTGAGGCATGTGTTTTCCATGCGTATGTTTACATTTTACCTTTGTTATGCTTGAAACATGCTAGCATAACATGTAACTGTATCGTGAATGCCTTGTTTTTAGAGGCAGCTTGGTCTTTTCTTTATTGTATTTGATCCCTATTGAAAATATGTCATTGACCATGTAAATTTCATATGCCTTGTTATTATGTTAGCATAACATGTAAATTTCTTTTTGGCCATTGACAAAGCATTAGAATGGAGTTGTAAAGAGAAGAAATGCATCTCAATCCTACATGATTCTGAGGAAGGATCCTTGTGCCAAACTCAACGTTTAAAAACATCTCAATCCTCCAGTTTAAAATTCTTACGTTGTAATATGATTTTTAGGGAATTTTCCTTGTTTTTTCAGTCACTTGAACTAGTTTCAATTGCAAGTACTTGGTCAAACCTTCAAGTAACCAAAGTTTTCTAAAGATGCAATCTAGTTCTCGAAACTTGGCCAAATTGGTATAAAATAAAATACTCACCAAATGTAGTAGCTTCCTCTAGTGGGTAGCACGTCTTTGCTAATTGTAAGGCCCAATATTTTTAGTTTGCCTTTGCTAAGAAATGAAATATTTTTAGTTTGCTAATTGTAAGGCCCTGCTTGGAGCTCTTCATCCTGAAATTACTCCCATAGTCTGATTCAAGGTACCCGTCTCGTTCGAGTACGACTCCTCAAAGCTCTTCGTCTTTGGCACACCTCCACAATCCCAGTCATGGTATAGTGCAGACATCAGCAGTGATATTTCATTTCTTAATTTTCTTACAGAGTTCTTGAACTTCTCAGCTACTAGTGGAATGAAGGAATGAGGAAGAAAGGTCCTGAAATAATGTTGGTTGGCCCACTACATGATGGTGGTCCTTTCATGAGATTGAGAGAAGATGGAAGTGTCCAGATTGCATCAATGCATTAATTGGAGGTTGGGATAAGACCTCAAACAGAATGGTTGGATGGTGCATGTTGTGTGTTTTGTGGTTCAGATACTTTGGCTTGTTTTGTGGGAAGTTATTTAATACTCTGGCTGAATATGATTCTTTATACTCCGGCTCTTAGATGGACATTTGTGTAATATATCTTCTTCAAATGACCAAATGATCTTTTTTGAAGTATAAATGGTCATGTGCGTCTCTGGGCAAACACACAATCTAAATGTGGAAGGGTCTATAACCATTTGGAGATGTGTTTCTTGACAGTAGAAAATGCTATAAGGGACTAGAGCAAATTGTTGGTATATTTGGTGAAGTTTGCTAACCCACTCAATCATTCTCTAATTTAATTCTCAATATCTTGCTAACCTTCATTTGTGGATGATCTTGGCTTCTGCTTAGATGATTTTTGTGCATATTCGTATTCCATCTGGAGTTGGAATGGAATGTGATTGGTGAGTATTTATTTATGTTCTCCATCCTTTTGGCACCAACACACTATTTAAAATTATTCTGTTTCTTTTCTTTTACTGTGTGGTCACTTGGTCATCATATTTGTAGTATAAGAGTTCCTATCATAACTTTTAGTGTTATAAGTCTTAGGCTCCCTTCTTTATTTCAACAGAGGATGCTAGTGCAGTAGAATCAAGGTAGATTTTTACTCATTGTAGTGTTTATGGTTTGGCTTATTTTGTATTAGCATGTGGTTTGTGGCATTAGACATCACACTTCAACTGAAAATTGCTTCTTGTGATCTTTCTTACAGGAAAAAGGATGACTATAAGGAGGCAATTGTTCCTGCAGGAAAAACTTATGAGGTGTGTTTTATATTAAGAGTTATGTTTTCATGCCAGAAGATAGTGATGTATGCTTGTTGATGGGAGCATCGTGGCTTCTTAGATGAGCAAAAGTATATGACAATTGATGAATCCATGCCATAAACAAAGAAAAAGACCGGCTTCATAACTGGTTTCCTGTGCATCTACCAGGCTTTCATGAACACTGTTGCTATGTTTCTTGTGCATCTGCCATGGTTAGAAGCTAAATCATGAATTTCACCAAAAATAGAAGGCAATTTCCACAGTTTAGAACCTGTAGAACTTGCCATTTGATAGCATTTTGGGGTCTCCTTAGCACCACTAAATTCCCAGATGAAGATGATGTAAAGATCTCCACCGCCTTTTTGATGAATAACGGAATTTGTTAATAATTCTACCAAATAGAAACAAATAAAACAGCCTCACACAAATCACAAGATCGCCTTTTTTTTTAAAAAAAAAAAAAAAAAAAAAAAAGGAATTTGTTAATAAGTTTGGAAGATTACACTTAGTGCCTGTTTGGCCAGTTGCATTGGAAATGATTAGGTGGGATGAGATTCATGGTAGGGATTGTTCCCTGTAACCATGGGATAAGCTTAATTCCACCAAATATGAGTGTGTGGAGTGTGTATGTGTGTGAGAAAAAGAAAAAGAGCCTGGCAATATTTACTACAACAGATTTGTAGTGTGGGTGGATGTGTATGGTTTGTGGAAATCTCATGTATTTATAGAGTGAGAGAGTATTAATATGGTGATGCGTTGTATCCTTAGATACATGAATACACCCTACAATCATGCTGGAAAATTGACATGGGATTCAACAAGGGCCCAAAAATGATCTGATGAGATGATCACAGCCATCTGAATGAAGACCTAGAAAATGGATGGTACACCTGTGATTTCCCTTAATTGTGGCTGTGATTATCCAATTAGGATTATTTTTGGGCCATGTAATTTCTATGTTAGGCTCATCCTATCCGATGGTCTTCTCCACTCGACAAGTTAGATAGATGTGTGCCCCACTTGATTAGTGGAGTGGTCCTTTTCCTCAGCAGTGCATATTCATAGTAGGTCTACCACCAAATGAACGGCTTGGATCTACTTCTTTAAAGACAGATCAAAAGAAAACCCGAGGAAAAGACAGAGGACGAAAGGAAGCAGTAAACGTAAGAAATTCTGGCCATCTCTACCGCAACTATTTTTCGCTATGGGTGAAGGTGTATGGTTTCAGTGATATCTCGCATATTTATACATTGACACGTATAGATTTCTTGCAAGAACAAAAGAAGAAATCTATATGTTTTATTTTTGAGGTATCATGTGATGCTTTGATTGAAAGGCTTGACTCGTTTTTGTTTGACCCTGTAATGGTACTGGTGGTTCCGCCTCTTGATCTGATATTACCCATCATGGTTTTTTTTTTTTTTGCCTTATTGTTTTCAGGTTAAAATAACCAATCCAAAGAAACACTGTGCATCCTAACACAGGCATTGTTTTGCCTGGGACGACATGCAACGTTATAGGTGATCCTCTAGTTTTTGTTGTTGAATGGTCACTCTTTTGCGTGTTTAGTTTTTGAATCTTTATGTTGTTTTTTGCTAATGAAATTGCTTATGGTCTTTGTTTTGATTTTTATAGTTACAATGCAAGCCCAAAAAGCTCTACTTGGTATGCAATGCAAAGACAAGTTCCTCTTTCAGAGTATCATCGCAAGTCATGGTGCAACCACAGAGGACCATGTGTTTTCTCTAGGCGTATAGCACATCATGGAGGATTTTTTTTTTTTTTATTTCATTCAATTGTAAACTTAATTATTGTAAATATATATAATTTTTATTATGAAGTTGTAAGCAATTTGTTCAGTATTAATTTTTAATTGTATATAATATTCTTTGGTTTTTAAATATAAAAACAGGTGCTGCTTTTATTGGCCATTCGAAATAATGAAAAATACAGGTCCAAAAATTTAAAATTTGACCGTTGAGAATGGTTTAGAACCGTTCCTAAGATTCTGTTCTTAAAATTTGAAACGGCACTTGATACGGTATTGAACCGTTCCCGATTATATGCGACGCCTCTTTTAGGAACGGTTTAAAACCGTTCCTAAGGGATTTAGGAACGGTTTAAAACCATTCCTAAATGACGTTTTTGGTGTAGTGTTGGCCTGATTGTGCAGGAACAGTCCCAGCACTACCAGCAACAGCTGAACCAGGACCATTCCAACCTGCAGCTCCATAACCTGTATTTGCACCATAGCCAGTAGAGCCATATCGAGAAGAAGCTTGATTGTTCCATGGGCTTCTTGGGGCACCAGGTAGGTCACTAACATAACTAGAGCTATACACGAGTCAAGCCGAGCCAAGTATCGCCCTACTCGTACTCGGCTCTTAATGCCCGAGTCCTACTTGTACTCGGCTCTACTCGGCCAATGAGCATGGATTCCCTACTCGTGCTCTACTCGCCCGAGTACGAGTCGAGTACGAGTAGAAAACGAGTCCAGTCGAGTCTGAGTTTTTGAGGCGAGTTCGAGTACGAGCAGAAATAAAATAATAATTAAAAATAAAATAAAAATTCTTACCTGATGGATGGACAGGGGCATCGGGCAGGGGTGGGACGAGCTGTGAACAGGGCAGGGCAGGGACGAGCTGCTGATAGGGGCGTCGGGCAGGCCACGGACGAGCTGCAGCAGGGATAGGGGCACTGGGCTGGGCAGGGCAGGGACGGGCTGCAAATAGGGTAGGGTAGTGATGAGCTGCGGACAGGGCAGGGCAGTGACGAGCTGCGGACAGGGGCGCCGGACAGGGCAATGTGAGCGCCTAAGAGAGAGAGGGAAGAAGAAGGGTAAGGGAGAAGGTGACTGGGCAGGGTAGGGACCGCCGGACGGTCACTGTGGCCGTGCGGGTTAGGGTTTTTGGGTTTTTTTTTAGGGGAACGTCGGAACGACCGAACGAGAGAGAGACTACCACCGGACAGGGGCACCGGGTAGGCAGGGACGAGCGGTAGGGACTAGCTCCGCTGGACAGGGGAGTGAGAGAGAGGGAGAGAGAGAGAGTGAGAGGGAAGAAGAGAGATGGGCCGGACGGCAGACAGCACCGGGCAGGGTCACAGCCTCATAGGGGAACGAGAGGAGAGAGAGAGGGAGAGAGTATTTTCGAACGGGTGCTGGGAGGGAAGGTATTTGGTTTTTTCGAATGGGCGGGCTGCGTTGTGAAAACGATGGGAAAAAGGGGGGCGTAGGTTTTGTTTTTTTGAGGTGGATATATAGACACTCGAGTACGAGTCAAGTACCGAGTCGAGTACGAGTCGAGCACACGAGTCGAGTATCGAGTTGAGTATTTCCCAACTTGTACTCTACTCGAAATCAAAACGAGTATACAAAACGTGCTCGTGCTCGGCTCAAACTCACGACGAGTCGAGTCGAGTCGAGCGAGTAACCGAGTATACTCTGCTTGTGTACAGCTCTAAACATAACCCGGATTAGGAGCATTTCTATAGGCCCCGGCAGGGCCACCATACCCAGCATTAGCACTACAATAGCCACCAACGCCATAACCCCCATAACCAACGCCATTACTTGCTGCACCTATCCATAGCCAGGTGTACCATAGGCAGAAGAACCATATGCCGGAAAACCACCTCCGGATGCCTGAGGCTGCATGTACCTATTAGCATTACCATCATATGAGCT
The DNA here is from genome assembly GCA_030180095.1 of Magnolia changhungtana. Classification (NCBI taxonomy): domain Eukaryota; kingdom Viridiplantae; phylum Streptophyta; class Magnoliopsida; order Magnoliales; family Magnoliaceae; genus Magnolia; species Magnolia changhungtana. Next base: position 3,246,058 of record JASAUF010000364.1, on the reverse strand, counting down.
GGTGTTGACACCAGAACTACCATGGCCCTGATAGCCCCCACTACCAGTAGAGCGGCCACCACTGCCAGGATTTACATCTTTTGAAAGAGCACGTTTGACTTCCACAAGTTTTCCGTTCAACTCATGGAAGGACTTGTGTAGAACTCTATCGACAGCATCCTCAGTATCAAAGGAGATAAAACCAAATCCACGAGGACGTTGGGTGGTCTGATCATACATTACTACTACATCAGTTACATGGCCGTAATTCTCAAAATATTGACGGAATCCTTCTTCTGTTAAAGTGGGAGGTAGCCCTCCAACGATTATCTTCTTGGTCTTAATATTGCCGCCACCTGGAACATTTCTCCTTGCATTGGGGTTTCCAAATCGAGAGGTGTGCTGTTCTTCTCTTGACAAAGCCCTTTTAGCCTCCACCGTCCTTCCATCAATGGTGTGCTTGTCCTGAAGAACATGATCGAGAACGGAGGGATCTGAAAATACAACGAAACCAAAACCCCTGGGCCTACCAGTCGCCTTATCCTTCATTATAACCGTCTGCAACACCTCCCCATACTTCCCAAAATACTCCTTCAGATTGTCCTCCGACGTCTCCCATGAAATCCCCCCTATGAATAGTTTCCCTTGTTCTGATCTCTCTCTCTCTCTCTCTCTCTCTCTCTCTCTCTCTCTCTCTCTCTCTCTCTCTCTCTCTTTGGGGTTCTTCTCTAAAGAAAGAGAAGGGGCAAGGATTTGGGCCTATTGAACATGCTTGGTGATGATGGGCTCCTTAAGCAGAACCACTGATACTTTATTTTTCGTTTATTCTCTCTATATAAAAGCATATTCATATTCATTAGAAAATTTTTACAACATATGCCATCTATCATGGATTGTTGGAACTTGTCTCTTCAATTTCACCATGATCTTCAAAAGCATTAGGGCCCACCATTTGGATGCACCCTTCAAAGGGGCATTGGAGGCCCAAACACCATTGATGTTGTGCATTTGGATGCACTTTGCGAACCCCCTTTTCATTTCCCACTTGACAAAATAGGTGCTAAAACGCCGACTCAGCAAAAACAAATCTGTTTGGTTTTTGCTGAGTCAACCCAACAAGCAGGCTTGATAACCACAGTTGAGGAATTGCGTCCAAATGGGCCCTTAATTTCTCTTGATCCACCACTTATTCCTCTTCCTTCTTTCTACAATGTTGTTCAACGGATGGGGATATATCGTCTTAAAGATTATATAAAAGCTCTACCAAAACCTCAAAGACTTTTGTCTTTGCTCCTTTTTCTCATTTTCCAAGGATAGAGATGCCTTTCCACTGGACTTGGGATATAAGATTCTACCAGATTTTCATTCTTTCTTGGAACGCCACAGTTGCAAGCAATGACATTCTTCTAATAATTTAACATAGACATGGGTCCCAAAGGCCCAAGATATGGGTTATACATCCCATATGATGGGTCACGGGTTCTATGTTCATATATGAAGCCTTACAAGGCTTGTTTCTAGTTGTTAGAGGAATTTTAGTTTGTATTTTCTTTTTGGGTTTCGTTCGACCCCATATAGTTGGGATAAGATTAGATGATATGATGATTTTCTTATTGGGTTTTACTGACCTTCACCCCGTTGTGCTCATTGGTCCAATCTGTATGTTAGAATAGACACATCTTCGATAGGCCATTGCCCAAATTCCATATTAGTTGGATGATCCAGACCATGTAAAAGTAGCTTATGATGGCCATTAATTGGAACAACAAAAAAATGTATTGTTGTTGAAATTGTTTGACTGTCTATTTATGGGCATTGTAGGCTATTATTTCCATGGTTCAATCATCCAATCAATATGGGTTTCGAGCAGTCGCCTATACAAGTTAACGGGCATTATAATTTCACGTGTTCTTTTTTTTTTTTTTTTCTTGCATCCACCCTACGTCAACCATGTATCAGGAAAATTACAAAGTATGCCTTTGTGTGCACTTTTTTAAATCCAAGTCAACAACCTTCTTGTTTTATAATACCTGCTAAGTCCACATTCCTAATTGAGTGTATTCCCCACCAGGTGGGTCCTATGTTTCCATTAGTTGCCTAATATACGTTTCTTAATTTCCAATAAATTGAAGCCCAATACCAAGTGCTGAAGATTAATCCTAATTAATTGAAACATTTTCAAGACATGATTTTCATATTAGAACCATTTTCAGATATAAAGTTGTTAGCAATAATAGACAGGAAAGATTGTCATGTAATTTTATGAGATGGTATAAATGTTATGTGCAATGTTTTTCTATTGCAAATTCATGCTTCAATTTTACAAGCATTCTACTTGGGAAGTTTATCATCCTCTTAATATTCCATATTGGACTTCTTGTTTTTCGTTTTTGTGGTTTGTATTTATACAAGGGAGCCACTATTTATACCCACCTTGATTGATACCCAGTGCCATTTTCTATGTTGCAAATTTAAATGGCACAACAGTTTACTAAGTTGTCGTCGTCATCGTCATCGTCATCATCATCATCATCATCATCATCATCATCATCATCATCATCGTAGCGTTGTACCAACAATTTGGCATTGGCTTTACTAATCATTCCTTTCTATAGCCTTATCCTTGGTTAGCGAATATTAAATTCCCTTGACACTGCCTTGACCCAATTCCTTTTAGGTCTTCCCTCATCGTACTTTCAGTCCCTTCAACCCTATAAGAATTCTCCTCCTTTTTTATGTGAACTCCAGTTCACGTTGCACAAAAAGTGTAAGATTGAATCCCCAAATGGTAAATGGCTGTAAGCAAATCAATCATGAATGGTTAAGTATCAATTCCATCCATACATTACGTGGTCTCTTGGTTATTTATTTTCAGGAGAATGGTATAGGTAGCTCAGAATTCTCAAATTTCAACTTCAATTCATCTCATCATGGAGATTACGTGGCCATAGCATCCGAGCCACTATACCTTGTGGGATTAGATATCGTTTCTCATACCATCCCCAAGCAAGAAACAGCTCTTGAGTTTGTCAGAAACTTCTCATCATGCCTTAGAAGTTTGGAATGGAAGAATATTATCAATACTGGTTCTTCATATGAAATCTTGGCCGAGTTTTACAGGTATGAGTATATTTCTTGCCCATATGGCTTTCTGGGAACTATTGATGTTTGATGTGTTCTTCCATCCTATGCTTCTTTTGCTTGATGCTAAAACTTTCGATCTCAACCAATTTTACCATACCATTGGAGATCTATGCCATCAATGATGCATTCATTTGAATCGATGCAACAATGTCTATGGCATAAGGGGGCAATGAGCTAGATTTGGGCCACTGTTTTGAATAGTGCCCATAGCATAGCGTACAACGCTACGTAGCGTTAGCAAATAGCATAAATCCCTTGTGGCATACGCTATAGGGGTCATAGCGTTTGTAGCGCCATAGCGTGCATAGCATATGTAGTGTACGCTATGCCTTTTTTAAAATTTTTTTTTATAAATGGTAATTATATTTTGTATTTTAAACTTAATACTCTCAACCTATGGGATTTTAATTTATGTTTGTACTTGTGATTTATGGTTTCAATTAGACATTATTGATTATAGTTTACTTAAAAAGTTGTTGATGTGATAATGATTTGATTTGGTTTATGTATGTGAATTGGCCTTTGATAAATGATGATTAATAACTTGTTTAAACATGCCTATACTAGAAAAAATGAATAATCTTTTAGGCATTTTTATATATTTTATTTATTTTTATCTTATTATTTATTATATTTTTTCTATTTTTAAATTAAAAAATAGAAGTCTCGTGTAGCTTATGCTACTTATGCTACATACTACATAGGATTGAACGTTACGCAACATAGTACCACTATTTAAAACACTGATTTGGGCCTAGCTAGACCCAACCCCAGCCTGACTCTTAAGATGCAAGACCTAAGCCCAGTATGGGTCAAGCACATCAAGCCCAAGCCGGAGCCTGAAACAAATTGGTTGGGCCTATGCCCAACCAACATGACCCCCGAATATTGATTAAATTCCTATTTCCGACTTGAATGTTCCTAATCCATCTGTTAATCAAGTGGGCCACACATGCTCAAAGAAATAGTAAATTTATAGGAATTGTTGGGAATGAAACCAACGATCTACATTCAGGATTGATGGGTTGCCTAACTAAGGATTGGAATGGCATATTTGGAGGATATAATGTGTACATTTAAAGTTGGGCCGGGTTAAAATGACTTGAGCCCAAGGCCAAACCGAAAATTGTTTGGGCCGCCATTGAGGCCAATAAAATTCCTGGTCGAATGTGGAGACCATGTCTTGGTACTGATTTGATAGCATATTCTGCCCAACACCCTGATGAGTGGCATGCACAGGTTAATGCTTTGCGGCCCATGATTCTCATGTCCGAATGAGCCATGGCCTTGTTGCACCCATCTTATATGTCTAAGAGGATCACAGTTGGGTGCAATGAAGTTGTTCCAATATGCCAATGCAACAACATCTGTATTATTCTCCCTCGATTGGGGAAAACTCAACTACAATTTTTTTTAACCCTCTTCACTTGATGTATCTCCCACGTAGAGAAAAAAAGGGGTTTAAAGTTGAAGACATCTGACATGTTTACGTGACTCGGAGGCTTTAACTTGTAGGTGTCATTAGTAATCTTTAGGATGATCTTATACCATTCAATCTTCAACTCTTTTGTACTGACCAGTTGGAAGACATTCTCTGGTCACCATAGTCCATAGTCCAGTCATAATCACCTTCGTCGAATACGACCTGTCAATGATGTTGACCCACTATTATGTTGTCATCACATTGATCAAGAGGCTCATTGTTGTCGACACGTTTCCTTGTGCTAGCTTTGGGGCACAATTTTATCTTTAAATTGACCAAGGATGATAGTGGCGACATCTTCCACAAATGTATACGTGTTCTTCCAAAAATCATTAATCAGGCCACGGTCATGTTGCCACAGACGTCCCAATAATAGATGACAGGTGTCCGTTGCAATTACATCGAACCAGAGATCTTTTGCATAAATCTCACTAATGGTAAACAAAATCAAATACATTCATATATGATTGTCTTGTGTTTCTTGTTGACCGAGGATAACTTGTAGTGCTTTAGTGTTTCTCATTTGTGAGGCTCCATTTGTCGGTGTGATGCCTTGTGATACCATGTTCTAACAACTTTCGTCATTTATGATAACCTTAGACAAATTTTGGTCAATCATGCATGTAGTGCAGAAGATGCTTCTATGACATCAATCCTCTTCCATCCCTTGTTTTGGAAGGAGAAGGCTCTTTCAAATCATGAGAGAGATTCCCTTTGGTCATCATATAAAACTTCAGCATCATTGTTGATGGTTTCTTCCCTGTACATGAGATCATCATCGTATTTCAAATCTCAATGCTCTCATTAGCTTCATCCGTATGTCATTTGCCATTGTCTTGGTACATCGGCTTGCACTTACAATTGAATCCTTTATGAGTTGGATCCATGAACTTACAAGTTACAACAATAAAATGTAGCTTCTCTTTCTATGTTACATGTGCTGACACCTATGGTGTTTGGGTAAGCGGGATTCATGATGATGCTTGTCTCGAGCACACACATGAAATGGGATTCCGATGCTTCTCCTTGTGCATCACCGATCCGAGCCCTAACACGCACTCATTTGGAATGTGCTCCAAGCATTCCCGAGGCACTCTTCTATTATAACTCCAGTATTAGTGTTGGGTGATATGCCTCAATAGCGAACCAAAGTGGAAGCAACATCAAGACCTCAAATGGAAGGTTGCTACCCGCTAATGTTGCATGCAATGGATTTCAAATCCATGAGTTCCGCCTCGCACGAGCCACCCGCCTCACACGGGCCCTAAATCACATGGTTTCCACGGGCCACCTACCCCGAGTGTGCCCCTGCATCCCACAGGCCACCCCACTCAAGCCCGGTGTGAAAATGCCCCTGCATCAATCACCCTCAATGAGGAGTCTCTAACACGAGACCTCCCGCTTTGATACCAATTTGATGCAGGACAATTAACCACTTGCTCTAAAAGATCGAATTGATAGAGTATGACGAATTAATCCATTTATCTCATAGCCCATGCCCCACATCCATGGGTTAGGTCCTCGGCTGAACCCTCCTTGTGGGCCCCACATCCATGGGTTCTGCCTCACACGGCCCCCAAATCACATGGGTTCCATGGGCCGCCTATCCCGAATATGCCCCCGCATCCCACAAGACACCCTACTTAAGCCCGGTATGAAAATGCCCCTACATCAATCTGTCTCAGAAAGATCATGTCGAGCAATCAATTGGTTGAATTCCTCCATGTACTCTTTTACCATTTCTTCATTTTGACAAAGTGAATGTAGCTATCTGTGCACGGTTTACATGTGATTGGAATCATAAAGATGTTTCACAATGCTCGTTTCTCCTTGTCCTGGGAGGTGATTTTAGGATTATCTCAACGTCGACCATGTGTAACTTCCAGTGGCTCTTACCATTTAGAAGCTTAACCTTTTTTAATTTGATCACCACTAGTTTGACATTTTTTTCATTGGGCACATCCTTGTAATCGAGACGCGCTCAATGGTATAGTCATTGAATTCCTCAGCCTTCTAGCCTCCATGGAACTCAGGCATCTTAATCTTTATATCGAAGTTGCGTCATCTATTTGGAGAACAAGTACATTGTTCATCCCATCCAAGCATCTTATAAGACAGGGCATGGTTATGGAAGGGATTGTTGTTATCCTCTCAATCATAGACATTGCGTAGCAGCACATGCCTTAGTTTCATGCCGGTTGATTCACCCTCAGACCTTTCCTCAGTGTCATCATGCAAGGAGGCCTTAAACCATGACAAATGCTAGTTTAATGCCTCAATTTGTTGTTTGAGGAGTTTAATTTCCTTGTTTCATGCACCAATTGGTGATTCGATGGGTAGAACGCCCTCAGTGCCTCGTCCATGGCTTGGAACATGTGGGGCCATGTATGATGGATGGACGGTCGTGGACTAGAGGAGCTGTGTTTGACCAGTATTGGTTGGCTGATCTGGACCTAAGAGGAGATTGGATGATCATTTTAAGAGAAATCTATTTGGTTGCTTAGGTTTTTTGAACGTGTAAAGAAGGCTCTAGTGATGTGGACACTAGACCATTCGAAGTATATCAACGCAGGAGGCGTGTGTTACTCGTCTCAATGTGGTTAGATGACAGGTATAGGTTGAGTTTCTAGAGGTTAAAAACCGTACACATGTGTTCGTGACATGTGTAAGTTGCTTGAAGGAGACATTTGGGTCATTGGATCGGGATGATGGTGTGATTGGACTGTTGGCTCGTCACGGCCCACCTTCATTGCGCCACCTTCACGGCGCTATCATCGGGGCCTATTTGGCATCTTGAATTTGAATTTAGTTTATGAACGTTTGATTTATTTAAGTTTTGAGACAGTGTACGCACAATTTTTGTGCATTTTTTTTTTTTTTGAAACTTTTTTTTGGTAGGGGTATTTTGGTAATTTCATGTAATTACGAATTTATAAGAGTGTTTTACCCTAAATATAAAGGATGATATGTTATGTTTATAAATAAAAAAATGAGAGCTTTTACTTCTGACAATTTCGTCTTCGACTTCCAGTGATTGGAAGAGGGCATGAGGCCCAGGGAAGGGATTTCCCATCCTCTACTTCTCTCTCATTATTTCTTTTCTCAAGATATTCTTTTCTTTAAAACATATTTTCTCCTAAAATCTTTAAATATAGAAGCCGATCCTGTTTCTTTTTATCTAAATCATTAGATTTTGAAAGATTTTCATCCCCACATTTATATATTTTGACCTTATTTAAATCCCATCACCTGAAGCCTTAAATTTGAAGAACCACCAATTTTATTTTATTATTATTATTATTTTTTTTTCTGAATTTTCCAAATTTCCTAATCTAGAAAATTCCTATTTCCTGGATTAGAAAATCTACTTGGATCGTTAGACGGACCTATTGCAAGACGAAAGTTCTATCTTTTGCCGGATCCAACTAAATTCAGATTTGAAGATTTAATGCTTCGTGTTTGTGATGGATGACCATTATCATTGCTGTATTAACCTTATTTTCTTCTTGTGTTTATGATGTATAAGGCTGATTGTTATTTATTTATTTATTTAAAGATTGCATAAATCTACCCATTTCAAATACCACATTCATTTAAGGTTGGATTAGGCCGTCCTACATCATGTGGGGATATATCTTTAGGGCCTGTTTAGTTCATCACATTAAGTGGGATTACGTGGGATTACATTCTTAATCTCACATTTCAAACTAAGATCACACGTTTAGATGGCGAGCCTGCTAGGACCGATTCGGATCCCGTGCCGAAAACTGCGTGCAAGAGGGTTGGATTTACCAAATCCTTCTTCGGACATAATGGCCTGAATTCGTATCCCACAAGGTCATCCGTCGGATTTGAGAGAAGAATAGCTCGAGAGATCATCTACATGCCCTATCTCGCTTGCTCGGATGGAACCTGAAATTGACCACACGGCTGATTGCATTCATTATAGGTGAAGACCAGATGAAGAAGCCCCTGCATATATAGTAGGTGAGACATGGACTTTGGGACACAGTCAATGGTGAGTTTTGCCATGATCAAAGGTAACTCAACTCTGCTGTTTTTTTTTTTTTCCCATTATTGAGGGTTACATTGAGATTGTTAAATAACGTTATGTCGTACTGTGTAGGATCTGCAATTGGCCGTGGGAGGAGGGGAGAGTTAGGGTTTCAGCGGCTATCCAGGTATGATTGGAATTTTTTTTTTTTTTTTCTCGATTACTTTGTCAAAGATAACGTTTCAACACTTGTAATTGTGTATATGGTGCAATTGTAGGAATGTAAATTTATGTTTTGTTCATCGATTTAAGTTTACATTTGATTTATACAACCGTAAATTGCAATTTAATGCTATTCTCTCATTTTTATTTTTTTTCCTTTCTTACTCTCAAACAACAGGTGCAACTGAGTGGTACCATCTCTTGTGATTTTCATATAACCTTAATATAAGGTCATTTGACCTTGTAGATTAAGGTTTATTGGGATTTTGCCCAATCGATGAGTTGTCCTCCATTTTTTCCAAATTACCTATCACATGCAACTAAAGGCCCCTTCATTTTTGGATGGCAAGTTCTTAGTGTTGTTGTTGTGTGTGTGGAGTAACATTATCATCAATTATTTATTTTTCACGTTTTTCTTAAGATCTCCTTGGGTAAATATAACAACTCAGCAAACTCTAGAAAGTGGATTCATATACATCATCTCAAGGTGCAACTTTTGTGACGAATTGGGTTACATACTTTACTTTCAGATGAGCATTGGATTGCCTTCTTTGGAAAAAATGGGTTACATACATGTTACTTTCGGATGTGAGCATTGGACTAAGTTGCATGCAACAACCAATTTGGAAAAAAATGGAGGAAAGCTCACCGATTGGGCAAAATCCCAATATATCTTAATCAACAAGGTCAAATGACCATATATAAAGGTTCTACTTTGTTTTTTTTTTTTTTTTTTTTCGTTATAAAAAGATTGTTAAATAGCGAGTTGTCTTGATGCCATCCAGGAGGGAGAGTTGCACTTGTTGTTTGAGAGTAAGTGGAAAATGGAGAGAATGATACTAAATTGCAATTTACAGTTGTATAAATCAAACGTAAACTTAGATCGATTGACAAACATAGATTTGCATTCCTACAATTGCACTATATAGACAATCACAAGTGCCGGAGCCGTCTTTGACAAAGTAATCAGAATAATAATAAAAAAAAACTCCCGATCATATCTGGATAGTTGTCGGAACCCTAAATCCCACCGCCGATCCTACACAATGCAACATAATGCTATTCAACAATTTCAATGTAATCCTTGATGACGAAAAAAATGGCAGAGTTACTTTCGATCATGGCGAAACCCACCACTGGTCGTGTCCCAAACTCCACCACATCTCACCTGCTATATATGCAGGGGCTTCCCATCTAGTCTTCGCTTGTAATAAAGGCGATCATCCATGTGGCTAGCTTCAAGTTCCATCCAGGCAGGCGAGATAGGGTATGGAGACGATCTCTCGAGCCGTTCTTCTCTCTTTCTCAAATTTGAGGGATGACCTTTTGGGATACGAATTCAAGATGTTGTATCTGAAGAGGGATTTGGTAAATCCCGCCCTCTCGCACGCAATTTTCGGCACAAGATCTGAAGTGGTTTTCTCTCCAATTAGGCATGCCAGCTAAACGTTCGATCTTGGTCTGAAACATGGGATTATGAATGCAATCCCACTTAATGCGATGAACCAAACAGGCCCTTAGGGATATGGGCCGTGTGGAATGCTATGCATGGGATAGGCCTTTTGTCAAAAGGGATTTGGGCCGCAAGTATTTGTTAGGAATTGGGTAACTGGGGATTTTGTTTATTGATCAAGGGTTAGCAACTAGGAGGGTTTGTAGGCTAACAAGCTAGACAGTTTATAAACTCGAGATGAATTTAGGAAGAAGCAGGTTGGGTCTAGACTTTGAGGTGGTTGTGAGTTGGACGGTGTTGCAAAAGGTGATGGTGTTTGGTAGGGACTACGATGTCATCTATAGACAGGCAGTGGCCGAAAAGTACCATTCTGATACTACTTGATGCAATCTGTTCGCAATGTGACAATGAATACGAGCTGCAGTGATGGGAAAACACCGAAATAATTTGGGATAATCAGCTCATGTGGAGCAGCTTAGCAACTGAGAGCTTCTCAGTGAGAGAATCTCCATTTTCCTTCAGCACAAGTGACCAAACGGAGAAGATACAGTAGATAAAAAAAAATCAAATATGCAATTGATGATTCAAACTCCAGACCTCTACATATGTTTGCATGCACGCGCAAACCTCTGTGTGTGTGTGTGTGTGTGTGTGTGTGTGAGAGAGAGAGAGAGAGAGAGAGAGAGAGAGAGAGAGAGAGAGAGCTATAGTTTCGAGTTCAAGATAACTAATCAACAAGCTAATCAGATAAGAATCCATATAGAAATAGAACTAATAAATTAGAAACCAGATGAAGGAGGGAGACCTGTTTACATGGTGCTTTATGCGTTGGGTTTGTGAGAGATCTACAAATTTAGGACATCCTAGTCCAATTTGGGGATCATGTCCCGGATAGACTAGATATCATGTTCCAATGAGTAGTATTCACACGTTCTAATGTTGTGGGGTCCATGATCCCCTCATGCACATCAGCCACATTTTCCTGCAGTTGTATTGTCTGCCTTACGGGATCACGATTGGGTGCATGATTTAAGCTGTCCAAATGTGCCAATGAAACGGCATCCCACCAGTTTTTTATTTTTCAACCACAAGAATTTCTAATAAACTGCGGGGTCATCTATTCCAATAGCATGAAGCCTTAATACAGGGGCATTTTCACACTGGGCTCGAGTGGGGTAGCCTGTGGGATGCAGGGGCACACTCGGGGTGGGTGCGGCCCACAGAGGTCTCGTGTTCGAGACTCCTCACCAGGGGTGATTAATGCGCATTTCATACTGGGCTCGAGTGGGGTAGCCCGTGGGATGCTGGGACACGCTCGGGGTGGGCGGCCCATGTGATTTGGGGCCCACGAAGGGGGTTCAACCGAGGTCATAAAACCCATGAGATGTGAGGCCTGGGCTATGAGATAAAGGGATTAATTCGCCATACTCTAACAGTTCGAGCTTTTTGAGCAAGTGGTTAATTGTCCTGCATCAAATTGGTATCAGAGCGGGAGGTCTCGGGTTCGAGATTCCTCACCGGGGGTGATTAATGAAGAGACATTTTCACACTAGGCTCGAGTGGGATCGCCTGTGGGATGTAGGGGCACACTCGGGGTGGGTGCGGCCCACGGAGGAGGTCTCGTTCACACTGGGCTCGAGTGGGGTAGCCCATGGGATGCGAGGACACACTCGGGGAGGGCGGCCCATGTGATTTGGGGCCCACGAAGGGGGTTCAGCTGAGGTCCTAAAATCCATGAGATGTGGGGCCTGGGCTATGAGATAAAGGGATTAATTCACCATACTCTAACAGTTCGAGCTTTTAGAGAAAGTGGTTAATTGTCCTGCATCAAGCCTAAATCTTTTATTCAAACGTGCATGCTTTCGTAATTTTGCAGTCTCATGTAGCATTTTTTATTTTGTGCAGCTCTATAACTCTCAGTTCATATGCCATTTTATTTGAATCTTGTCCAGCAGACTAGGCCCCACCCATTAACACAGTTTCTTCTTCGCCGTTGGACATCCATCAGTGTGCATCTACTTAGTTATAACTGAAACCTGTTAAGACTTCTTGTGGGAGTAGCATATTGAATCCTACTCTCCTTTTATGTGAAATCCAGGCCTTTCATCAGGTCTGTCTCACTGTGCGCTGTGGTCCATAACCCAGTCTGGTTCTCAGGTGGTCCATACATGGGCATTAAATCTGGATTGCCAGTTGACTCGGTTTCCTTTTTTACCATGCATATGTGGCTCATCTGATGACAGAACCAACCTGATTTTTCTAGCTGCAGCACATACACGGTGGCAACCACCTGATAAATTGGATCTTGCATGCATGCAAGAAGGGTAGTAATCAGAATCCTACTCACACATTTCTTATTATAAGTGGTGCATTCTTGCACATGTTTATTTTTAAATTTCGATGCATTCAATTGTGAAAGGATTTATGACATAATGATTTTGTTCTTCCGTTGTGAAAGTATCTGATATTTCTTGTAAGCAAATATGTAAATGTGAGGGCCAAAAGAAGTAACAAAAAAACATAAATCAGAACCATTTATTTTTTTACTCCAAAGAAATCAGGACCTTTTTTAGTTTCTACTGAACCTTGTAGACTAGTTTTGGTAGATATTGGTGTCTGAAGGAGGCATATGTCAAAGCCATAGGGGCTGGTCTTGGATATGGGTTGGACAGATTGGAGTTCCATCACACCAACTGGACTAACATATCTATCCATGTCGATGGGGAGGAATCAAGAGCATGGAGATTTTGGCTTTTTGATCTGGGCAAATGCTATTGGGTCAGTGTTCCATCTGAACTTATTCTCCTTCCTTTATTCTTCCATTCTTGTCTTGTAGAAGGGGACGGCTAATTCTTGGTGCCCAATTTTTTTGCATCCTGACCCAGTACACGTGCGGGATCTAGGACATCGATTAAAAAAAAAAAATTACCAGATTGCATGATTCCTGTTCTAGAAATCCTGCTGGCCTACGAACGAAATGAGCAACACGTGCCTTTGAATGTAAACTGTTGGCTATCATACATCTTACTGTCTATTTGATTGTACATGTGTGGCCCAGCTGATAAAAGGACTGGCCAGATTTTTGGCTTAGGAAATTTAATGATGAGGCCACCCTATAGACATCACCTGCACTGGTCATAGTTTTGAATATCAGTATTGTATCGGCAAATATGGTCATAGTTTTGATTCTTTTGAATATAGTTTTGAATATTAGCCTGATACCATATGTGATACAGGGCCAAATCGGTCCAGCCGAAAGAAAAAATAAGCAGATCCGGGCCGATACGCCCATGAAGGCTCAAGTTTAGACATTTTTTAAAATTATTTTTTAGTTATTTTCCTCTTCTTTTTTCATTTCATTATTGCGGGGCCCATCTTTATGGAGTGTTGGGCTAAAACTGAACTGCCACTGTTTCAGGCTGGGCACCGTGTAACATATCTGGGAGTATCTGGTTCCTATATTTTCTTTGCTTTCTGTCACAAGCAGAATCTTGGGCACCCTAAGGCGATAGGAATATGATGCTTCATCCAGAGGAAAGACAGTTGACATGATTGATGATGTGAGTGTGGGCTTAGTAGAAAACCTTAGAACAGTAAATCATTATTCAAATGAAGGCATGTTTGGATGACCCAAATCCATGGTATTAAACTGTAGAATGAGTAATTATTAGTTTTTGAAATTGGCTGGGTACAACTGGAAGGCCAATGTACTTGAGCCGCCCAAATAGGCAGTTTTCTCTCATAGTAAATAACATTGTCTTGCAGAAAATTAGTGGGATCTTGTGAGCAGTATATTCCAAGAAGATAAGATAAAATGTTCCATCAGATGCAATAAATAGAAAGGAAACAAATGGAAGATGCGCAAGGCCACGCCATAAGTGAGCATTTTTGGCTACTTTATAGAAAGGGAACAAGTGGAAGATGCGCCTGAGACATGTTTTATCCACGCCATCCATCTGTCTTAACAAATCATTTCAGGTCATGAGCTTAAAAATGAGAAAGATCCAAAGCTCAAGTGGACCACACCACAGGAAAGAGTAGGGATTGAATGCCTACCATTAGAAATTTCTTCCCGCGAACAAAACTTTCATATCAAACTGATATTTGTGTTATCCCTTCACACAGGTCCAGGTGGCCATATGAACATGATAGTAAATGAACATCATGGTAGGCTCTAGGAAGGTTTCAATGGTGGGTATCATTCTCTCCACTGTTTCTGTGGTGTGATCTACTAGAGCTTACGATCTACCTCATTTTTTGGCTTTTAAAAAAAATATATATATTATTATTATTTTTAACACATGCACACACACCCCCACACACTCACGCTAGTGGAATTTCACCACCTATGGGTACTCGAACCCTTGACCGAGAGTTGAAACTCCTGAGAGTCTACCACCTCATGCCCTAAAATAATAGGGCAAAAGTTTGGTTAAAACACACACCATCATGGCTCCAAAGAGTTGGGTCACCAGGCAATATGCCTCCCAAATATATAGTTTTGTTGTGTTGCACCATTCAATGCAACTTAGTATTTAATGATATTTAGGCTTATGATCTTGATGCCACACATGTACTTTTGATGTGGAGCCTTGTTTGACTTCACTTGGCTGTCCTTCTCTCTACACAGTGGATGATTTGTTGGACCAGTTGTAGGCAGCTGATCGACTGCTTAGATCATGCTCAGTTGACATGATTGATGATGCAACTGTGCTTAGTAGAAAACCTTTGAATGATAAAGCATCATTCCAATGAGGGCTTGTTTGGATACCCCAAACCCATCATATAGAACTGGAGAATGAGTAATTATTACTTGTTGAAATTGGTTGGTTACGAACTCAAAAAGCCTTCGTACTTGAGCTGCCCCAGCAGTTTTGTCTCATCGTAGATGACACCGTGTCTTGCAAAAAATTAGTCGAATCTTGTCAACATAAATTCGAAGAAGATAAGATGCAATTTGATGTACACTAGCAAAAACTGCTCTATCGCATACTACAAATAAGAAGGGAGCAAATGGAATATGCACATAGCCCACACCATAAAGCCAGCATTTTTTAGCTACTTTATAGAAAGGAAACGAGTGGAAGATGCGCAGGAGACGTGTTTTATCCATGCCATCCATTGGTCTTAAAAAATCATTCGAAGGCATGAAATAAAAAATGAGGCAAATCCAAAGCTCAAGTGGACCACGCCACAAAAAAGAATAGGGATTGAATGCCTATTGTCGGAAACTGCTTGGGGGCAACAAAAGTTTCTAATCAAATTGATATTTGTGTTTTCCTTTTATCCTGGTATAGGTGGTTTCATATGAATATGATAGCAAATGAACATCATGGTGGGCCAAAGATGGTTTTCATCCTTCACACTATTTCCTATGGCATGGTGTACTTGTCATACCCCATAAATCGGGTACAGAGTGTGCGCCTTTAGACCCGAGTTATGGTCCATAACTCGTACACTAAATGTACTTAAAACAATGAATTACTTCATCTAACTAGAGGCCAAGAATTTTTTTGTATTCTAAGTTTTCATACTATCCATTATTTACATACATCAACCAATAAATAAACATTCAGTTCACGTGTATGTGTTTAGATGAATGGATTAAATTGCTTGCATCCAGCTATATTAGGATGGATTTGAACAGAGAATTTGATCCTAAAGACTAAAAGATATCAGAGCCCTAATATTCAGATTAACCTAATCAGTGGATGGGCCACATTAATCAGATCTAATTATAAACATGAATTTGTATATTAAATCGTATTGTGGACCATCAGTTGTGTTAGATTCAATCCAAGCTGTCTAGATGAGTGAGTGATTTGATCTATGGTGATACCCAAAATTTAAGATGGATCTGATAATCTAGTGGCCCACAAAGATAGATAGAAGAAAGTATACATAACATGCTTTGATCTAAAAGTTGAGATCATAGATGGTTTAGATCTAAATGATCTATTGACCCATCCCTAATGAGACATTTTAGGAGTTAATGGATGGTTCAGATCTATCCCATATGATCAAAGAATCATTAATTAAAACAAGATAAATAAAAAAATTCAAAAAGTTAAAAGATTCGGATTGTCAAACTATGTTTAGTGGCGTCAGATCGATCGAAGCGGTCCAGAATGTCCAAAAAAAAGAGTCCAAAATTCGAAATGAGAAAGACTGATCAACAAGATAGTTCGATCGATTGAAAGCATAATGAACAAACAGTTTTGATCGATCGAAGAGGACAAAAAGTATTAAGAGAGTTTTATTGAAAATTTGAATTAATTTCAATCAATCAAAGTGAATTTCGATTGAACCTTGATCGACCTTGATCGATCAACATCATGCTGGAATGTTTGGTTTGATTGGAACTTCGATGATTTATCTATGTGATATAAATTAGTAATAACCCTTTATTTTATTTTTTTAATTTTTTTAAATGCTTGGATGGCTAGAACACCATAGTTAATTGAGTGGGCCCCACATTAAAAAGGAATTATTCTAAAATTTTGTGGAGGATAAAATCAAGATTAATGATTTGATTTCGATGTGAATTTCATATTTGAGAAAATTGATTAATCATAGGTGGGTTGATTACACAAACGTACACCAACAGAAATATAATTTGAAATACAATTTTTTAGGTGATTTCAAACTTATTGAACTTAAGGTAACATTGCTCCCGTTGGAAATATCTTGTACTATTTGGGAGCTATTCAGAATCTCATTGCTAATTGAACATCCGATTCTCGTACACCTTACGTGAAGGCAACACAGTGGTGAATGACCTTGCTAAGATAGCTAGTGATGGCTGCCCCGACAAATTCTTTTGAGAGAAAGCTCTTCTCCCGCCGAGGATCAAAGGATCTCTCGTCCTGGATAGGGCAGGCCTTAGATCCAAACTCAAAAAGGGTATTGGCTGATCTTCCCTTCAGTCGGGAATTCTAGTCCCAGCTCTGCTTCCCCAGTCCAGCTACCTCTACGTCTGTTTGGGCCTGCCCACCGCTGCAGTATCTGTTGGGTTGATTAAGGCAGCTTGGCTGCTTTAGGCCCCCCGTTCAACCATAAGCAGCTCCCTCGCATAAATTTTCCTTTTTCTCTTTCTTGTGTATGCCTATATGATTGGTGTGGCCTATTGTGTAATTGTATCGGGCCCGCCTGAATTCGGAGTATTTTTCTCCTTTGCAATATACATCTAACATATTACAAAATCCACATCATCAAACTTTAGGTGAGTCATCCTAACATGTTTCCTCTTTGTTGTGATTAAAATAGTTGTATGATTGCTTTATTTATTGTATTCTTTAGTATGGATTGCTTTGTTGAATTTGTCCAAGTTGAAATGATATTGTTGAGTTGTGATTATATATGTGATTACTTTTAATATGATGCATTGATAATTTTCATCTCATTCATTCACGTCATGCATAACATTCCTGCGCTAATTTCCATGGGTACGCTTTGAAAGACCTGTAGGTACTTACAATATCGGGTCTTAGGGAATCATCCTTAGATGGTCACAGGGTGTGAAGCCCTATCAAGATGGTAAAAGTCTACCCTAGAAGGAGAGATGTGGGTTGATAGAATCCAACTCAAGTGAGTAGACGGATCAACTCACTTGATACATTCACACATCCATGCATCTCATAACATTGATGCATTCCACAGCTAGATCCATAGCTCAAGTGGTAGACTTAGTGAAAGATAGCTCGTTTCAACACCAAGGTCTTGGCATCGATTCCCTAGTGGGGGTGGCTAACAGTGAAGTGTGATTTGACAGTGGGTGTACTAACAAGCTAACAAAAAAAAAAAAAAAAAAAAAAAACATTGATGCATTCCTATTTTAATTATGATGTGTATGAATCATTATGAGTCCACTCATTTAGCTTGGCCAGCTGACATTATATTGATTAAAAATTATACAAATTTTATGAAAGATGAAATAGTTGCTCAATTCCTAGGATATGAGGTTAAACCGATGGATGATCCACACGAGTAGTGGCCCTATCTTGAAGAAGATACATTGAATGCATTGAATCACTAGCATATTAGGCTTGAATTTATTGTTAAAGTCCCTTGACATACATTGATACACAATCCTTTTGATGGCTTGAGCTTTAAGAGAAATTAGTTATTTGCCATGGTATTAGAGTGGAATGTGTTCGAGTCTCAAGAGCAACAAATATGCCTTGGTGTTATATTCTACCACTTTATGGAGTGAGTATCCCTCGGCATCCTCTTTGCAATTTTCACCTCTAAAAGATATGAAACATATGGGTTGAATGACTTTCAGTATTTTTTTATCGGTCAATGTGTATAAATGGTTAGGATGATTGGATGCGTGCAATGTCTTAATAAGTGAATGAGCATGTGGACTTAAAGTACGTTAGTTCTCCTAGCCTTAATTAGCTTTTTCCGTCTGTCTGATTCTCTGTCCTTTTCGGCTCAGCCCTTTATGATAGGGGGGCCAGTCCTTTTTCTCTGCGCCTCCCTGAATTGTAAATCATCTCTTCAATCTGAATACATCCAGGGCCGTTGGTTGGCAAAAATAAAATAAAAACGTACTTTAATTGTGAGCCTATGGGAAAGCAGCATGAATACTTGATTGCGAGCCTATGGGAAAACAACATGAATACTTGGTTTAAGTAGTGGACTAGACTTAGTTTAAGTACATGCATGTTGTGTACGAGTCATAATCCGTTACTACAGTCTAAGGGTGCATACTCTTTAACCGGGACCTCACCTAATCTCCGCTCCCGTAAAAAAACAAACCTTTGAACGCCATTCCAATGAAGTGTCTACGTCAATGGATAGATGACAGGAGAGGGCATTTAAGTAATTAACCGAACGAGAATGGTCTATATAAGCAGCGATTGTTAGAGAGATATACACCCAGAGAAAGATCAGTGCATTTTTATCAAAGTTAGAAAAATGATGACGATGGGGAAGAGATCGGCTCTCTTGGTGGGGTGCAACTACCCCAACACCCCACACAAGCTGCATGGGTGCCATAAGGACGTGGAAACCATGCATACTCTGCTCATTACCCGCTTCGGCTTCGGGAAGAAAGACATCAAGATCATGACTGACGCACCAAACACGCCAGAGAACGACAAGCCGACGGGGATAAACATCAGGAGGGAGCTTGTACGGATGATCCATGAAGCTAAGTCTGGAGACACCTTGTTCTTCTTCTTCAGTGGGTTGGGGACGCTGGTTCCAGAGATAATACGCCCTGGGATCGATAGCAGTCCAGCGATAGTCTCTTGCGATTTCAATAAGATCAAGGGTGAGAAATGTTCCTAGACTTGGTGTATAGTCGGCCTTCCACCATCCATTCCTAGACCACTGAAATAGTGTTATTGTCTATGAGAGGCAGTGCACTTCCTTGATATCCATTCGGGAATATACGGTGGGTGATCGGGTATACATGGAATGATGGTGTATAAATGATCTCTCTCTCTCTCTCTCTCTCTCTCTCTCTCTCTCTGATTTCATGTTTTGGAGTTCTAGATCATTGAGACAATGGGCCCACTGTTGATATAGTCACCCCAAAACCTCTCTGATTTTAAGATCACAGTCGTTGAGTCAGTGGCCAATTCTTCATTTGAATGTGGACCGTTGCTATATTTCTGCTCTTTAGTCACTGATCAATGGGTCAAGACTTTCATATATTCGAGATTTTTGGGACTTCAATTTTCGGTTATTGGACCATTGGATAAACGGTCTGGACGAAATACCCACGGCCCACGTGTATGGTATATATTCTACACAACCCGAATCCCCTGCAACTCCTGTTGTGGCGCACACACGAGCTCTGTGGTGCCCACCATGTTATGCGTGTGGTTGTGTCTTCTTATGTTCACCGTACATCTCAAAATGCAGCCATATCAAAAACTAAGATGGGCCACACCACACCCAGCAGATGAACGGGTTGGATGGAATATACACACGAGCGGATTAGGTGAGACCCCGGATCCACCGAGGTGGGTGGAACCCTGACTGTGGGGCCTACTGTGATGTATGTGCCTTAAATCCACACCGTCCATCTGAATTGAAATCTCATTTTAGGCATGATTCCAAAAATGAAGCAGACCCAAAACTTTTTTGAACCATACCATAGGGAACAATAGTGATTGAATCCAAAAAATTTGTAGCCCACTAGAAGTTTTTAATGGTAGATTACCACTGTTTCGTGTATTACGGTCCACCTGAGATTTGCATCTTTTTTTTTTTTTTTTTGTTTTGTTTTGCATCATGCTAAAAAGTGAGCCTTCAATACGGATAGACGGCGTGGATGTAGTCACATACATCAAAGTGGGCCCCACAGTCAGGGGTAGTGGATCCAACATCTCATCTAATCCGCTCCCCATGCAGGCCAATGGCATGGCTATCAGCCTCTCCCTATTTATTCTCTGTGATGATTTTTGGCCCCACGTGTCTAACTTAGATGATCTAACCTGATATCGGATTCTTTCATTGCATTTAGAAATAGAAATACTTTTACTAACGTGAACTACTAATCCCCTTCCAGACGTTGAATTCGGACTTCTAGTCCACTGCTTGCCGAAGGATGCAACCTTCACTTTCCTCGCTGATTCATCCCATAGCGGCGGCCTCATCTTCGGTGAGAAAGAGCAGATGATACCTGATCCACGTGGACCCGAACCCCGGGAAGAGAACCACCACCGCCGGAAAACCTATCTCAATATTGTCAACTCCACCATTCCATCTTCCGATATCTCCGACATTGAGTCTTCCGATATTTCCGCTCACTTATCGGAGGTTTTCGGTACTCAGGTGACTGCCAACTTCAATTCAGCTAACTCCCAATCCGGCTTCATACCAGTTCCCGACGACAACGGTATCCTACTCAGCGGCTGCAAGCGGAACGCGTATTCGGTTGAAGTGTATCCCAACGACAATAAGTCCGCTGCGTATGGTGCTTTCACCGATGCCGTCGATAAGGTGTCGAAGGGGCACCCAGGGAAAATTACCAATAGGGAGATGGTCACACTTGCTAGGGGTTACTTGCACAAGCAAGGGTTCAGCCAAAAACCGTGCCTCTTCTGCAGTGACAACAATGCTGATGCGCCTTTCCTGCGATACATAGGAAAGAGCGTGTAGCGGGTGATCTGCTGCCCGTATGGAATAAAGAGACACCTACTAGTTTGTTTCTCATAGCGTGGAGCGGCTAGTCTGCACGTTGTCTAAGTATTTTATGAAATAAAGAGAGAGGTGTTTCAAAGCTTGCATGTTAGTTGTCTACTTCATCAGTTGTTTCTCTGTGCGTGTAGCGGGTAGTCTACACGTTATCTAATGTAATATCTTATGGAATAAATTAAGAGAAACTTATGTTTGAAGGTTTTTGGATATTAGTAGTCTATCTAGTTGTTTTCTTCTCTGAGAATATAACAAGTGGTTTATGTGTTGTCTAGCTGTTGTATGGAATTGTAGACGCCTCGCTGAGATTGCAGATAATATTTTGCACAATCATAGCAAACTTTTAAAATAAATATCTGATCCACCCAATAGAAATTAGAAAATGAAGATGAAATACATTAAAAAGATATTCAACTCTATCCAGAGCCAACTTGTGCTAGATTGATCCAGCAGGAATCCGTGTCATGACTTGGTTACTAGTAATTGAGCACTCATGGGCCTTACCGCTGAGTAGTAGGCATGACTCAAAATATTACTAACTAATTGATACAAGAACTTTTTAAAATTAATAATCAAGTTAACAAATCCTCTTTCCATTCAACCAGAATGTTTATTCTGGTGTATTTTTTAAATAATTATTAATAATCAAGTTAACATAAACAGTTCTTATGAAAGTCAAGGACCATGATATGCAAGTAGTAAAACAACTTTTCATGGAGTTTGAACATATATTCCATGCCAGGCTACAAACTAGGTGTGATATGTAGTTATACATGCAATATTTTTTCACATTTCTCAATACGGTTATTGAACCACTAGGGTTACAATCATTGGCATGCCAACATCCACCCCGCCTGCGTTAGTAAGTCTCTAACACAATCAAGATATACTCAACATCATTGAAACGTGAGCAAATGCACGACCTAGATCAGTGAATGATCATTTGTTCGTGAGCTGATCAAACTCCTGATAGATTTCTTATTTGCGGAATTGCCGAAGAACCTTGTTGTGCATAGAATATGGTGATCAAAGGAGGAAGATAACATACCTATCTGAGATGCCATGGCTGAAGAATTAGAATGCCGGAATCTTCCTTTCCTTAACACTTCTTTAGAGAAGAATCGATGGGGCTCAGCTTCTATTGTGGTGTAGGATTGGGGACCCAACCTTCTTAATATAGGTTAAGGGGTTGAAGAGTTTGAAACCCATCATCAAAACTCTTCTCCCCAAGGCTCCACACAAATTGGAATCTTACGTTATATATATATATATATATATATATATATATATATATATATATATATATATATATATATATATATATATAAAACAAGTATTTCATTCATCAAGAGAGGTTTACAGGAGGGCATTCGGACCCTGACAGGACAAAAAGGATCTGAGGGGGTCTATCGTATAGGAAACAGAAGAAAACTAGAGCTAGGCCGGGCTGAGTAATGAAGAACAAGTCCATGGCCCAGACTAAACTGAATGAAAACCATCTGCAATAGGGGCGGGATCCTCCCTAACGGCACCCAGCCCGATTCTGTCAAGAAAAAGATTGCCCTTGACGTCCCAGGGAAGAAGGGAGGGCTGCGAGGAGAAAAACTGTGTGCGTAGTTCTACTGAAGTAACTGTGTATCACAGTTATAGCATTCTACCCCTTACGCGGATTTCTGAATGTATTACAACATAGTGTGACCCACTAGTATCGATCACATCATCCAACCTTTAGGACAATTCAAACCATTGATTAATAAGGCCCACCTTATAGAGTTCTTACATTCTCCCACTTGGGCTACATTGATCAATGTCAATGATTAATCTGTAGAAAATAGTTTTAAAATTTTGTTTTAATTTTGAAAAACCGTCCAAATGGTTAACCAATGAAATTCTTAGATAATACAGATAATGCTATTACAATCTAGCCCATCAAGGCTACTAGTATCAGATGGCGGTAGTCATCCCAACATTTAATCTAAGTAAAGTGACGCTAAGCGCGGTCACAATACTATCAATCTTAATAACATAGATTAGGAACTAGGATGTGTGATATAAGGATTACACAGGTAGTATGATGATGTGTGTCTATCTTTAAGAGGTCTTGAACCTTTCAAATGTCTCCAATGAGACATTACTGTAATTCTACTTACTCAAAATAGATTGTGTATACTTATGGAGAAGTAGAAATTATTTTATATCAAATTCATCAAATAACTTTATTAAATGAGATCTCTTTAATGTCTGAAGGATAAAATATGCTCAAACTCCCACTAACTGAAAACATCTGTGGGATCAATGACTCCCATGGATGTTACATGCTCCTGAAATGGCGTGATAGGAAGCCTTTCAGTTAGCAGATTTGCAATCATCTGCACTAAACAGATGAACTCCACAGACTCTTAATGATTCTAAACTCTTTCATTTACAACAAGATACTTGATGTCGATATGCCTCGACCTTTATGAATGCTTGTTGTTACTAGAGAAGAAAATTGTAGCTAAATTATCGTAAAATATTCTCAATGATTTTGGGATATGCTCCAGCACTCGCAAACCAGAGAAGAAATGTTATAACCATAATGCCTGATTAGATGCCTTATGATAACCAATGAATTCAGTTTTCATGTTGGATGATGTTGTGGTAGACTGTTTCACGCTTTTCCAAGATACAGCTCCTCCAACCATTATGAATATATAGCCTGAGGTAGACTTCTTAGTGTCAACACAGCCTACAAAATCTGCGTCTGTTATCCAATCAACTCCAGATGATTGGATCTTCTGTATGTGAGTCTGAAGTCCTTTGTTCTCTTTAGATACCGCAACACTTTCTTTATAGCTATCCAATGTTGCATTCTTGGATTGGAAAGGTATTTGCCCAACATTCCAATAACAAATGCAATGTCTGATTACGTACTGACTTGAGCATATATGATGCTCCTTACTACTGATACGTACGAAAGTACTTTGATTTGATTCTTTTCCAAATTATTCTTTGGATACTGAAATTGGCCGAATTATCACCCTTTACAATGAGTGACTGTCCAGGAGCACAATTTTGCATGTCATACCTTTCAAGTATCCTAGTAATGTAGGCCCTCTGTGACAAGTTGATCAGTTCACGATATCTGTTATGACAAATCTCAATGGCAATGATATAAGAATCGTCACTAAGGTCCTTCATTTCAAAATTTTAAGATAAGAATTTCTTGGTATCGCTCAACATCCTGATGTCACTGCTAGCTAATTGAATGTCATCAACATACAAAATCATTATAATGAACTTACTTTCACTGATTTTAATGTAGATATATTTATCTGCAGTGTTTTCTATAAAACCACATGAGAAAATTACTTCATGAAACTTTAGGTACCACTGTTGTGATGCATGTTTCAACCTATAAATGAATTTCTTTAGTTTACAAACTAGTTGCTCTGAGTCATGGGCTACAAAACCTTCGGGTTGTAACATGTATGCTGTCACGCCCCGAAATTCAAGTACTGAGTGTGCACCCTCAGACCTGAGTTACGGTCCATGACTCGTACACTTAGTGTACTTGAATCAGTGAGTTAAATTATTAAATAGAGGCATAATATAATCTGAATTTTATGTTTTCATTAACATCCATTATTACATTCATATCAACTTAATCTATTCACAAACATTCACCACCACACATCTAAAAAAAATAATCAAGAACATAAGTTAAAACTAAATTGAGACTTTTATTAAGTCATTAGAAACAAAAATCTAAATTTGAAGTCATTTAAAAACAGAAATAAAAGAATAATAGGAAACACATGTCCCATTTAATCATTCTAATGATCCAACAAAGTAATCTCGTCTTCGGTTAAATACGACTACTGATCCTGTGGATCATCCACTGGTTTAGCTTCATGTTCTTGCTCTTGAGTCATTGTATCTGCTTCAATTCCATCTGTATGGTTTTTTCATCAATAAACTGTCAGCTGGCTAGGCCCAGTGAGTGAACCCATCATGGTTCGTGCACAGTACAATTAAAATAATATATACAAGCATAAAAATCAGAAATACAATGCAAATAATTAAAGCGTATGCTATGAATGATACTGATGATGCATCAAGTGGGTATAAATAGAAACCATTCACTTGCTTGAGTTGGATATCGACAACCTGCATCCGCACTCGGCAGGCTTCTATCATTGGTAGGCATGGGCAAGGCCCGCATCCCCCCCATTGGGCAGGTTTCCACATATAGTGGACTTCTAGTGAGTACAATGGGCTGTCCCCTAGGTAATCGCACAAGAGTATTAATGATGCCAGACATGAATGTTTGATGCAGCAGTAATCATATCAGCAATTAAATACATCTCTCCTTATGAGAGGCCTTTCACATGTTCATAATCCAAGAATATGTCAGCATTAATCAGTTTATAAACAATTTAATCAAGTCATTCACAATAACAAATTATTTTAAATCAAGTAATTCACAACAACAAATTATTTTAATAATATGGAGAGGAAACATGTTGGGATTACTCACCTGATGATTTAGAGAGGAATCCGATGGAGCGGATCAGAAAATACCTATAAATAATCCATATGCATTACACCATAATATTAAAAAAATATATATTAAACTCATAAAGTATTTGATTTGTTTTGATTATTAATTAAGGTCTTACATGGGAGTGATACTCAAGTAACATACGTAATATATAGGGTTCATCCTATCTATCTCGGCCCAAAAGACACACTAGATATCTTATAAGATGAACCACCACATGGATGACTTGGATCTTCTAATAGCATGTCATAATGATACATAATTTAGCCTATATATATTTTGCCCTAAACATGCATGCAACTTATATTAGTTTTACCGTGCATCAGAAGATGGAGTTACGTTATATTATATATATCTAACACACATTTTTTTATGTGAGTCCTACTTATAAGGATCTGGATTGATTATATGGTTACCATTGCTATATTGACCTTTGAGAAAAATTTTCAATCTAATCTGAAATATGTGGGACCTGTAATAACGTAAACGATTATTGTACAACTATTATTATTTTCTTTTTGTATGGGTCACACACATTTTAGATATGTCCTAAATTTACACTCTTAACCCATAATAACCTTCCAAATCAAATGGATGGATTGAATACAATGTATACATCACTGTGAGTCCACAATCTGATGACCCAAGATGGTTTCTAACGTTAAAAGTCGCACTTGGTTTTAATGTTGATAATCAAACTTTATTTTTTTATACTTATTTTTTAAAATTTTTTTGATAGGTCTCATGAAAATCTAAACCATGAATGAGATAGGTAATCTCCTCATAAAGGACGAGCCAAAAAAATCTATTCGAAATAACACTTTTGTGGCCCACAAGAATATTCAAAGGCGCCCATTTAATTTTCACTGTTTAAGGCGGTGTGATCCACATGAGTTTTCTTTTGAATAAATTTTTCAACCCCAAGACTTTTAATTAGTGACAAGATTATTAGACGGTACGGATTTGATACATACATCAAGAAAACCCCTCATATAAGGCCCATAAATCTGGACTAATTCTGGTAACGTAAATAACCCAACTTCACTTCTGCACGCTGGAATGTTTTTACACCCACTCTATATTGTTACACTTTTGTCATGATGACCCATACATAATATGTGTGCATAAGATCTATTCCATTCACCACTTTACTAACATAGTTTTAGGACATAAGTAGAAAAATAAGGTAGATTTGTTATTCTGATGGATCATACTATCATGAATCAACACTGACCGTTCTTCCACCATTAAAACATATGCATTTCTTATTTCAAACCTTCCTAACTTTCTATGTAAGATCCAATTTGTTCATTGGTCGATCCAATTTGTTCATTGGTCCACCCAATTATTTTTTAATGGTTAAAATAAGTGGTATTTCCATCGGAACTCCCTGCGGCCCTGATGGATTTTCCAACGGCGACTGCCTAATGAATTCTATTTTGCATACTGTGGCGTACCAAAACCTTAATTTAGCCTAATTTTTAGAGGTTTCTCATATTTTGGTCCTTGGAACCTAATGGACAAAATTGATCGGGCCATATATGCAAAATAAGTCAAATATGTAATTCAAGTAAAATAAACAAAAAGAACTTACGTGTTTCATTTTAATTCTTATTACATGCGTAAAATGTTCCAAGGTGCATCGTGCATATGCGCACATATTGATATATGTGCACATGCATTGCACCCATGGTAGATCCACACCGTCCATCATGTAGACCCAAGACATAATAACATAAAGAAATAAAATCTAAATTAAAATACAGTAAGTACTAACCTGTGCAAGTCGTTCTTCCATTAATTCTCTCCTTTTATCTTTTCTCTTATTTTTGTTTTTTCCTCTTTTTGATCTGTGAGAAATGTTCTTTATAAAGAAAAGAGAATTGCTCGGATAAGATGGATAAGATAATGATAAGTGAGGTTTCAACCGGTTCGATCTCCTTTTTTAAAAAATAAAATTTTAAATTTTTAAAATTTAAGGAACGGACAAATTTGGAGTTGTTACAAATTTAATTTCCATTGATATGTGGGGTCCATCCTGTTGCTTATGAGAAATCTACTCCGCCCATCCACTTCATTATATCATGTTACGTTATGGGCTGAAGGATGAGACAAATATAATATTCCGGTGATCTATATGATAGGACAGGAAACTCTCAAGATTAAATATGGATTGTTGATGACTTCTTGGCTAGTAGGTGAATGGACCAGATCATACATATGTTGGCTTAACAGATGGTGGACGGTGAAGGATGGATTGATATTGGACTAAGTGGATGATAGCTATAGTGCATTGTTGGTGTAGTCTTGAAGAAACTTGGGCTAGTGGAGACGGATGAGTCATATCTCACATTTCTAATAAATATTTTCAAAATTAAATATTTTCTATTCAGACCATTTATTTAGAGTAAAACTTTATAAAAAAAAAATATCATTTCGTGTGCTCTACAAACAGACCAAGTTTGGGCCTTGATCTCTCAAGAATTACCAATATGCCTACTTAACGGCTTACGTCTATTTATAATTCAAAACAACATCTACCGACTTCCTATGTAAAAATTAATCAGTAATTTTGATGTATGTCTTAAGATCTACCTAATGAATGGTTCATTTAGATATTTGGATGCCCCAGTTGGTAGATTTGATTGTGATGGATGATCGATTAATGGTCTAAATTTTAAATAAGTAGATAGTTAAAATCTTAATCATATTTAAGGGCTATTATACGGTCATTTTTGTACATGGATGTGTATAAAGTAGTTTTTGGATGCGATCTATGTTAGAAATGTATACCGTTAGATTCAAGTTATTGGTTTTACAGTTGTAAAATACACGGATCATGATTTTGACGGTAAATTAAGTATATTCATAATTGACAAATAAGGTGAACAGATCAGAATCTTAATTTGACGTGTGTACGAGTGGATATGAAAATCTAGTAGTTACTTTACTTTGATCGAGTGGTTCAAATTCAAAGTGGTCGGTTAGATATCCTCATCTAGTGGTAAATAGTTAATTTAACGGTCGGTTTGATGAACGGGTGAGAATACTAGGGTATTCATGGGTTTATCCTATTAATTAATAGTTGGTAGACGTAATCTAGAGGTTAAAATTACTTTTTATAGTTGAGATTCAAGTTAAACTACATAAATATTAATGGATCTATAAGTGTATAGTTGAACAAGTATAAAAGTGTAATCGTACATTCTTATATACAGGTAAACTCGCACCCAAAATTTCGGGTTGTTACATATGCATTCTCATTTAGATCCTCATTGAGAAATGTCGTCTTTACATCCATCTGATGTAACTCTAAATCCATATGAGCTACAAGAGCTATTATGATCCTGAATGAGTCTTTCTTAGATACTGGTGAGAAAGTCTCCTTAAAGTCAATGCCCTTATGATGGTTAAAACACTTGGCAACAATTCTGACTTTATATCTTTCGACATTACGTCCTCGGAGTCTCGCCTGGTTTTAAATATTTATTTACAGTTAATCGACCTTATTTCAGAGGGTAATTCAATAAGATCACATACTTTATTGTCCCTCATGAATTTTAACTCATCTTTCGTGGTATCAAACCAACGAGAAGGGTTAATACTTTGTTTGACTTTACAAAGGATTCAGGATCATTTTTCATCCCTATGTCAAACTCGTGTTCCTGTAAGTATACGATGTAATCATCTCGATTTACAGACCTTCTCTTGCTTGCAGATCTTCTCAATGGTTCAGTTTATTGAGTGTGATTTTGATTTTCTTCATCAGTGGGTTGTATTTGAAGTTCAGTGTGGTGTTTTGCAATGACTGCAGGGTCAACTACAATATTTATATCCACGTGATCTTGAGTGATTATGATCGGAGTCACAGTCCTTTCTTCTTCAAATACAAAGTTTCTAATGTTCGTGCTCCCACTATTTTCGGTGTCCTCAATAAATCTGGCATTCCTAGTCTTAATAATCCTGAGAAAGTAGGAAGAACAGTAGAATTGATAGCCTTTTGACCTTTCTGAATATCTCATAAAGAAATATCTAATGGTTATATGATCGAGCTTCCTTTCATACGGGTTATAAACTTTGGCCTCAGTAGGACATCCCCAAACATGTAGATATCAGAGACTTGGTTTTCTCCCATTCCACATCTCAAAAGAGATTTTACTTATAGACTTATTGGGAACCTTGTTAAGAATATGTACTACGGTTTTGATCGCATCACCCATAGAGATTTTGTTAATGTCGAATTGCTAAGTATGCTTCGCACCATATCCATTAAGGGTGCGATTATGCCTTTCAACCACACCATTCTGGTCGGGCCTTGCTGGTTAATGAGAGAGACCCTCATCTGGATGGGTTAAAATTAATGTAGATGGTTCGGCCGGAGGGAATCCTGGGAGATCTGGTGGTATTGGTGTTTGTAGGGGTGATAAAGGCGAATTTCATTTTGCCTTTTCTGCAGCTTATGGAGTTAGCTCGAACACCCTCGCCAAGTTACGTGCCGCTCACGACAGCCTATCCCATTGTTTACAAAGGGGCTCCTCTCAAGTCATTATAGAATCTGATTCGCAGTTGGTAGTAGATATTCTTAATGGGGTGGCTAAGCCAGGATGGAAATGGAAGTCGTGGTTGTATAGGATTAACCAATTGAAGCTCACAGGCCGGATCAACTTTGTGCATGTCCTCAGAGAAGGGAACTCCCCCACGGATTTTATGGCCCGTTTAGGCAGCGCTTCCTAATCTCACTCCTGGTTTGATTGCCTTTCTGAGCTCCCTCAACGGGTTAGAGGGCTTCTCTTTCTCGATAAGGTTGGGCTGGGCTCTGTTAGGATAACCTGAAATTGTTCTTTTAGTTATGTTTTTGTGCAGTTTTTTGGTCCTTTGCCATGATAGGCTCCCCCTTTTTTATGTCATGGGGTTGCCCGAATGTAAATTTTGATGAATTACTGAAATGAATAGCCACTTGAAAAAAAAAATTCAATAAAAAATTAAAAAAAAACCACACGATTCTGCTATGGAGTATCAGGCATAGTGTACTGGGCGATAATGTCACAATCTTGTACTTATCTAGCGAATGACCCTGGATTGCAACCTGATTCGTTATATCTACCTAGTATTCACCACCACAGTCAGATCTAACAACTTTAATCATTTTATCAAATTAATTTTCAACTTCGGCCTTATAGATTTTAAAAGCGTATAGGGCATCTGACTTTTCACTGATAAGATAGAGGTGCTCGAAACGAGAATAGTCATCTATGAAAGTAATAAAATATTTGTGTCCACTCTAGGATGCCATAGGGAATGGTCCATAAATGCTCGTATGTATTACCTTTAAGAGTCCTACACTCATTGTTGCACATTTCTTTATGTTTCTGGTCAGTTTTCCTTTTATGCAATTGATGCACATTTTATAGTCAGAGAAGTCTAGAAAATGAACACTACCAAAAAAATAGGGCAACGCTGATGGCTAAAAACCGTCGGCAATGACCTTCCCCGATAGCTAAAAGTCGTTGCAAGGTCCATCGATAAAGGGTGCATCGGCTTTACTTGCCGATGGATAAAAACGTCGGCGTTTTCGATGGCTAAAACCATCGACGTTTTCGACGGTAAGGGCAACAGTCAAAATCGTCGGTGTTTCCGATGGCTAAAACCATCGGCGTTTCCGACGGTTAAAGGCGACGGCCAAAACCATCGGTGTTTTTGACGGTTTTAGCCGTCGGCGATTCTCATTAATTAAAAAAATAAAAATTAATTGAATTTGGATGATATATTTGATTTTGATTTCTTCCTTTTCTATTGTGTAGACTTTGGTTTGTTTAGGGCTTTGGAGAAATGGGTATATCTAGTTTTGAATGTCCGAAACTAGATATACCCATTTCTCCAAAGCCCTGAACGAACCAACCTATTTGAGAAGGTAAGTCTACACAATAGAAAAGGAAGAAATCAAAATCAAATATATCATCCAAATTCCAAATATTTGGATTGGATATATGCTTTAGAAAAGAGAAAATTAAAGAGAGAAGTAGCAGTAGCAGCAGTAGCTTTTTTTGAGGGGTTTGGATAGAGAAAACCAAGAGGTGGATATGAAAACTAATATGTAATCCTAAGGGAATAGAAAATTGCAGATCTCAACAGTAATTCTATTGTTTTGTTTAGAGAATAGTTCTCTCTGGAAATGTTAAAAGCCCAAACGTCAGATGGCTCTCTCAAGAATGAAGACCTTGGAAATCTATATTTAACAGGCTCTCTAAAGAAATTGATATCCATGTTTTTTTTTTTTTTTTGTTAAACTTTTTTTTCATTCAACACAGAAAAACGTATGATTTGTACAATTCTTTGGGCATGGCCCGAAACAAAAAACCACCAGGCCACACCTATTATGTAAAGAAAGGACAACAACTCAACAGCCCCGCCTGCTCTGGACTGAATGAAAAATTCCTCCCCCCACTCAGGAGAAAATTACGTAGCACTTGAACCACAACCAAAAAAACCCCTACCCCCTACCCCCTTAGAAAAAACCAGCTGAAACTAGGAGGGGGAAAAACGGACAGAGCCAAGACTAACTCTATCCAGAAAAAGGAGGCCACGCACCTGAATAGGGAGATCCCTTGCATCTTCAAACACCCTGCTAACCTGATTCCGACTACCCTCCCGTGCCAAGCCATCGGCTGGACCATTCCCTTCTCTGGGGATCAAAGCAAAAACTATGGATCCACTATCCACCAGACTTTTAATTCTTGTAATCCACGGATGCCATTGCCAAGGAACTTGCGACATGGAGGAGATGAGATTGACCGCCACTTTTGAATCTGATTCTACAACAATATTTCTCAGACAACGCTCCAAGCAAATGACAAGACCATCATAAATTGATCGAATCTCCGCCCTGTTATTTGTACCCACCCTGTAGCTTGCCGTGAAGGCAAATAGCATCTTTCCATCCTCATTTCTACAAACACCCCCACCCCAGACCGACCGGGATTCCCACATGCTGATCCATCAACATTCAATTTAACCCACCCAGGGGCGGGTCTATACCATTTTATGACTTGAGAAACACAAGAGAGGCGAGGGGAAGGAAAATTAACTGAGCTGGCTCCAAAGAACCTCTGATTAAAATCAACATTACCATCAAGCACAAGAGACGCCCACCACCTGATACGGGAGATTGCGGTTGACTCCTTCATAGGAAAGTCATTGAATCTAGCACCATTTTTGCTCGAGCATATCTCCCACAAAATCAGAATCGGAATGACACGCCTAACCAAAGTAGACGCAGCCCCAGGCGCCGCAGCTCCCTTCCATTAACGAAGCATGCCCTCAACTTCGATGTGAGAATGGAACATGATACCGCATTGAATTGAGAAATAACGCTAAATGGTGCAAGCCTGCTGGCCACGTAAGAAAAGATGAGGGATGGTTTCCTCCTGTGGGGTAGGAGAGGGGCCAAAATTGCAGCATGAACATTTGGAAGAGAGGTGAACACCTTTGTTTTGAACCCGAGTGTCCACAGGAAGAGCGCCCTGAAGAATTTGCCAAGTGAGCAGCAACATCTTTGGGGGGATTTTAGGGTGCCAAATCCAATCGAACCACCAGCGACCTTGCCTCGGTTCCCTACCTAGAAGGAAAGCTGATTTCGAAGAGAACTTGCCTGATGCTTCGAGGGGCCAGAAGCAGGAGGGGGGGTTTGCAGAAGTTGCAAAACCTGAGCTGAAAATAAAATTTAAGAGATCATCTGACAAGAGAAGGTTTATAGAAGAGGGAGGGAAAGGCCCCGCCGGGCCAATGTAGTCCTTGGCCTTCAGGGAGGCTAGCTCCCGAGGAATGGGAGAGAGCACGAAAGACTGAAGGGGACCCATCCCCATCCAATTTGCAGTCCAGAGATTCAAATCACCATCCCCCACTTGCCATTGAACAGTGTTGGCTAAAATCGGCAGCTCACAACTGACCTCTTTCCAGAAAGGGGAAGCCGCGACTGAGGTACTCGACGAGCTACCCTCCACATTCGACTGATGCTTGGCAGGCATGTATAGAACCCAAGGGCTGACCACCTGCCCATATTTGACATTCCACACCATTTTCCTCCTCAAGGGCTTTAACACTTCCTGCAGGCTTCGAATTCCAAGACCACCTTCTTCAACCGGACGCGAGATCTTTTTCCAAGCTATCCAATGAAACTTCTTCTTTCCTTCCGCCCAGCCCTAGAAGAATTGGGCAAACCTGCGCTCAAGCTCTCTCACTAGATTCACTGGAATTTTTGTAGCTGCCATTGTATGGAGGGTGATACTTCCTAGAACATGCTTAATCAGTGTCAGCCTACCCGCTTGAGACAACAGCCTGGCATTCCACCCTGAAATTTTGTTCGCTGTCTTGTCAATCAGCGCTCTGAATGAGGCTGTGGAGACTCGACCCTTGAAAGGAGGGATGCCTAAGTAAAGCACCCCTGCACAAGCTTTTGAGATGCCTAGGACCCGTTCAACCTGTCTGATTCTCCCTGTGTGCATCTTTTCTGAGCAAAGGAAGCTGCTCTTCTGGAGGTTAATCCTCTGGCCAGACGCTTCTTGGAAGGCTTGCAAGAACGCCTTAACACGACGCAGAATCCTGTTTGCCATTCACAAATAATAAAGTATCGTCAGCAAAAAGTAGGTGAGAGAGAATAGGGCAGCCCTGCTGTAGCTTGAACGGACTACACCATCCCCTCTCCACCAGCTGCTTGAAGTTTCTGGAAAAGACCTCAGCCGCAAGGAGGAAAAGAGAAGGGGAGATGGAATCACCCTGACGGAGCCCCCTAGATGATTTGAAAAAACCTGTGGGCTCCCCATTAAAGAGAACCGAAAACCAGCAGTTACCCCAGCAAGCTTCCATCAAAGAAACCCATCTGTCAGAAAAACCAAAACGTCTCATCACCTTCTTAAGGAATACCCAATCAACCCTATCATAGGCTTTTTCCAGATCGAGCTTGATTATGATGTTTCCACCTCTAACTTTTCTGTCAATGTTTTGCATTGCTTCTAGCGCCATCGCAATATTTTCTATAATTGATCTGCCTTATACAAAAGCCCCTTGCTCCATAAAAATAATACTGGGAAGGATCTTACCTAACTGCGACGCCAGAATCTTAGAGAAGATTTTGTAAATCACATTGCAAAGGCTGATCGGGCGGTAGTCAGCGAACCCAGCAGCAAACAATTTTTTTGGGACCAAACTGATGTAAGAAGCAGTGAAAGCCCGAGGCAAAAGGCCCCCTTCTAGAAAGTAACAAACCGCCTTGTGGATATCCTCCCCAACCGTCAGCCAACAATCGATGAAGAAAGACACAGGAAATCCATCTGGGCCCGGAGCACTATCCATAGGCATTGA
Organism: Magnolia changhungtana; assembly: GCA_030180095.1. NCBI lineage: Eukaryota > Viridiplantae > Streptophyta > Magnoliopsida > Magnoliales > Magnoliaceae > Magnolia > Magnolia changhungtana. The sequence goes on along the minus strand of JASAUF010000364.1, from coordinate 3,210,729 downwards.
TTTGATAACTGCAAGAGTTTTGACGGACGTAGGCGGGGCAAGCAAATCTGAGTTCTGTTGAGAAGTTACCAGCTGAGGAATAACAGCAAGTAGGTCATCCGACGTGGGTCCTTGGTCCGCCTGGAAAAGCTTAGAAAAAAAGTTCACAGCTTCAATTTTCATTTGCGAGACCTCTGAAATAGTCGCCCCATTGCTAACCTAAATCTCTGATATCGTGGCTCTCCTTATGCGCTCTTGAGCTGATGCTTGAAAAAGTTTGGTGTTTCTGTCCCTCGCTTGGAGCCAAGTGTTCCTTGCCTTTTGTTTCCAAAAGACCTCTTCCATAAGATGGAGCTGAGCAAGTTTCTGCCTAGTTTCCATGCTTTGAAGCATCAGCTCCTCCGTCTCATCATCCTGCATTCTGTTTTCAAGCTGAATGAGGTCAGCCTCTGCCTCTTTTATCTGGGAGAAGACGTTGCCGAACACTTCCTTGTTCCACATTTTCAATATTTGTTTAGTTTTATTCAACTTTAACTGCACGTTTATCATGGAATTGAGAGAGCAAAGACTGTCCCATGCTTTTCTAACCATTAGTTGGAAGGAATCATGCATAGCTCACATTCGCTGATACTTAAACGGCTTGATGGTTGGCTGAGGAATGGAAGGGAAAGAAAGCAGGAGTTGCGAATGGTCCGAACTTACCCTTGGCAAATGTGAGACTCGGAAGGAAGGGAAAACCGACACCCATCTAGAATTGACCAGAATTCTGTCCAGCCTGGCCCAAATTCTCACATGCCCCGCTCTGTTGTTGCTTCATGTGAACGAATTACCAACAAACCCCGCATCAAGCAGTCCAGAATTCTGAATGGCAGTAGAAAATTCTGTCATACCAGCCATACCTGAGACGCTAGCTCCTCTTCTTTCACTAACAGTTGCTACAGCATTAAAATCTCCCCCCATTGCCCAAGGAGTGACCACATTTGTACTGAGATTGACCAGATTCTGCCACAGCTCCCTGCGATGTAGGTAGGAGCATTTAGCGTAAACAATGGAGAGAAGCCCTGGAGACGTGCCATTTTGAAGAGAAACATTCCAGGACAGCATTTGATTTGAAGAGGAGTGGATTGAGACAGAGAGCTAATTAAGGAAGAAAACCCAAAATTTTCCACCCGCATCCTAATTAGAAACGGAGGAGTGAAAGCCCAACTTCAGCACAACAGAAGTCCTTTTGTCCTCCCTGACCATAGGTTCCAGTATTGCTAACAACATAGGATTATGAAGATGAACTATCCTCCTTAGGGTCCTAATAGTCGCTTTGTTACCTACCCCCCGGGCATTCCAAATAATCGCACTATCCATCTGAAACACAACCTGAATTTACTGTCCTTCTTTTGAGTCGTTGCAGACGGCGGAACCATTCACCATCTTCTGTTAGTCTAGCCATTTTTCTGGAAGTAACAAAGCGCCTTTTTCCCTTGCCGAAAGGTTTTTCAGGGCGAAAAAGGCACCCTGCTTTCTTTTTTGTTTGACTGTTCCTTCCTTCCCTGCTCCCCATTTTCCGAGTCGTTTCCACCGATGACCCCACATGGTTAATGGCCCTGTTTCCCTTGGCTTGTAGGTGCTGCTGTCCAATGTCAGAAACCTGTTCCCCTGACCAGAAGTACTTGGAGAAATCAACTTTCAACTAGGCCAACTGCGCCCTTTCAAAATTTAGGGATTCTTCAGACTCCATCCCCTCCCCTCCAGCACTGTTGTTAAAGACAGGTGTAGAGAATGTCCTCTAAAAACTAATAGGGGCTTCTGATTGTTGAACTTGACTTAGAGTCGAACTACCCTCTGATCTCGCCTTCAAAGATGATGCATAAGGAGCGATTCGCTTGAGCTTCCCCCATTTCTAGTCCGTCCTTAAGTGTTCTGAATGTGGGGCAAGAAATGCTCGCCTGGTTTCAGACTGCATCATTTCCCTGACTTGTTGTTGACCTTCTCCCTTTCCTCTGCTGGTGGACTGAGGCATGAGCGTCACAGAAAACTGCCCTTCATGCTGATTCGATTCGGACTGATTTAGGACAGGGTCCACCATTCTACCTTGGATTATGGCTGTTTCCTGGTGTGTTGCCTTATGGAAAGCCCAACCGCAATTACGCTGCTGATCTACAGAGGGAGCGCCATCAATGTGCACTGCCTTGGAACCTTCTTTGTTGCTGCCCATCTCCCAACCAGTATGACAAACTTCCGTCAACATATGCAGAAAAGATGGCTCCTTCGGATAACAAACACCCAAGGGCTTCGGATACCCTGCTGCAGACACTGCGTCCCTTTCCCCTGCAGGAAAAAACATATCACTCTGCCATATGGTCGCCACTGCGTTCCTGCAGTCATCCACATATTCCTCCACACCTACATTGTCATAGGAAGTGCCACAACCAGCTACCATCTTTCCAACCTGCTGAGCTGGCTCTGCCTCATTCACATCACCCTTCTCACAAACAGTGCCACATTCCTCCACCTCGAGCTGTTGAGCTGACTCAGCCTCCTTCATATCACCCTTCTCACCAACGTTGCCACAACCATATGTCGTCTTTTCAACCTGTATAGCTAACTCAACAGCCTTATCATCACCCGTCTCACTAATAAAACCACAATCATTGCCACAAGTAGTTGCAGTTCCACTAACATTCCACAGGTATTTCTACTAGCATTCCCATAAACAGTTTTACAGACCTGTCCACAAGCATTCACACAGACATTCTCACAAAAGGGTAGTTGGGTTTCAATCTGCTTATCTGTCTCAGGCACCTTATCACAAACAGGGAGAGGGCAGTTGGTCCTATGGTCCATTGTATGGGGGAAGGACTTTTCCACCCATGCTTTAGTCGTCTCCTTTCCAGTTAACGGGGCTAACCTTGATGTAAAAGGAGCTCCTTCACCGATTCTACTTTCAATGACTCCAAAAATCGGGAAATCGCGGTCTTTGACCTGGAGTATTCTCACTCGCTGCAGCTCCGAGAATGAGGAAAGTTTGACCCGAACTCTCGCAAACCCTTGAAAAATCCCCTTCGTCATGACACTATCCACCTCCACTACCTCTCCGAAAGATTTGGCAATCCCCTTAATGGCGTCAGGGAACCACGCATGTGAGGGGATTCCTATAAGTCGAATCCACACTCCCTGTAGGATAGACGTTTCCTGATCCGACCATGGGGAGATCTGAACGATGCTCATAAGCCTCTGCAGGTCATGGGAATCAGGGAAGCATTCCATGTCAGAAATGGATTTGAACTGAATCAGAAACTTCTTAGGCCCTAGCCTGGTGAACGACGCCTGGGATGGCCCCATCTTCGATTGACGCAATACGTCGAGCAGATGAAGGACGGACACTTCCTGCGTTGTAAATGCAATGAGAGCAAGGGCCAAGACCTCTTCCTTCCGGCCGACTTGCAAGGGGTCAGCTCTGATGTAAAAGGAATTACTCCCTTCCAATGTAGAAGAGGCCTTGGGAGCAATGGTGGTGGTGATTTTAGGCCAAACATATGCGTGAACGACCGTCGCATAAGAGGGTTTGGAACCTTCAATCTTTCTTTGCACAATAGCCACCGGGCCTGGTCCCTATTTGCGCACAAGCCCTGGACGCGGAAAAGGCACGGGGCTATGCCGCCTAGCCTGATGCGATTCCGTAGATGAGCACTTTGCCCAGGCCAGATAAACAATTCGGCCATCAATTCTTCTCCCGTGTAGACAGTTCGCCACATTGAAAGCCTCCTGCTCGTAGCTAAAGGCCACGAATGCAAACCCTTTCGAGCGTCTCCTCTCGAGATCCTTTGGGACATGTACCCCTAAGAGTTTTCCAAACCTCCCAAAAATCCGTTGGAGGTCTTCTTCTGATGTGTCGTACGTGAGATTTGTCACAAAAAGAGTGTAGGGATGGCGCGGCTTGCGAAACCGACGGGCTGGAACTCTCTCCCAACCTAGATCCCGTTCCCCTTCTTCCATCCAAAATTCCCTCCCATGCAAGCGGTCTATTTCGAGAATGATGGCCTATCAAAATTGATATCCATGTTTTTTAAGGAAAAAAATGTGGAAGTGGAAAACAATTTTCCATAACTACTTTATCCTCAAATAGGGGAAAATAGACATCCAAAGAAATCGTTTTCTTCTCCAACGTTTTCAATGTTCCCAAACAATTCCAAAGATTCAAATACCTTGTTGGAGACGGATGGGGAGATCTTCTTCAATGCTTGCTCGAAATGTGATGCCATAATAACCCATGGTCTCATATCTGAACTGCCTTCACATTCTGTCATCTGCTTATCTTCCAGGGCAGCCATGGCAGCTTCATTCATCTGGTGAAACATAAAATAGAGCATTTATAAATAGTTTATGTTGCCCTCAAGCTCTAAAAAGAATTTGCAGAAGAAGTTAGCATCAAGAATCATAGAAAGCCTTGCAGAAATTTTAAAGTTATACCAAAGCGGCAAGATTAGCCCCACTTAGATTTTCACATGCCTTGCTCCGTCCAATGGCATCCAAATCCACATCAGCAGCAAGAATTCTTTCGAGCATGGGCTTTTAGAATCAATCTACGTCCATTGTCATCAGGTATAGGGATATATAGAAGCTTCCCAAATCTGCCTGGTCGCAGGACAGCACGGTCCATCACTTCAGGTCTGCCCATGGATACCAAGAGCTGATATAAATACTGGGAAGATGACATCTAGTAGCAATTCAAGAGCAGAAGATTGACCGTATAAGATTGACCTGACCTGTTTGTAGCACCAATAACATAAACACCCCGAAGCTGTTTAGCACCATCTAGCTCTATGAGCAGCTGGAATTAGAAGCAATGTTCAACCTCAGCCTCCTGGCATAAAATTTGTACTAGAGGTGAAAATACTTAATAGGTACTGGAATACATAGTGATTTAACTTGGTTCAGAAGCCACTCGACGACCCATCCCCCTTCTTTTCCACGTTTTGTTGTTAAAGCATCCACCTGCAGAAGTGTAGGAGCAACATATGCCCAACGTTATAATGAATTCCAAAGCAATTAGATAAGGCTGCCCTTTTTGTTAAAATGCCTACATTTCTCTGCCAACAAACAAGGGCCATCGGCTGGAAGTAAGATCGTAAAGCTAGCTAAATCATGCCACCAAGCTGCATTGGAATGATTTTTTAAAGCAACATCAAGAAACAATTTTCTTCAAACAATAAATGATTCAGCATCTGTTTCAGAGTTACACTCAACACAGGCCCAAGAGTGTCCGGCTGCCCATAGGGTCAGAAAATCATAGGAGCACTCTGCTGTCGACTAAACCAACAGACGTAAGTTAAATGGTTCCAAGAATGGGCATGGTGGAAACGCATCACTGACCAATATTCAGTAGGACTGGCTTGTACCAAGGGCCTCTAACTCATTTAGACAGGTCTAGGTTCAATTTTCAAACACGTTTAAAAAATGAGTCACAGTTCCACCAGCTTAGACCCATGTACAAAAAATTGGGTCAGGTAAGGTACCAAAGTTGCAATTGTATGTGTGCGCTAAAGGTGGTGAGATTAGAGCATGGGTTAGATTTGTAGTTGCGGATAACAAAGGAACATCCAGATCGAGCTCAAGTAATTCCATGATTTGAAGGACAGACTTGATGCTGAATCCACAAATTGCCCATTGATTAGCAGTTGGGTATGCTCTACTTGAACAGGTGGTGTTATCAAGTCTTTAGCTGCAATAGCAGTGCCAAATCTATGGATTCTTCTGGCATTTCTGCGTGAAGTTTATATTATAACACAAAACTCTGTAAATAGAAATGCTTGTATCAACCAACTAGCACAAAATTAGTAACATATGTATGAAATGCAAGTGGTCCAAAAGATTAGACCCACAATGAAGAACAAGAAGAAAAATATGGTCAGTCCACTCACCATGTGGGCCATATCATAGAAAATGTAGAACTGCAAATCTGATTCAAGAGTGCATGTGTGACTGGATTGGAAATCCAAAAGAGACATGGTTACATGCTTAGAACTCAAAACATTAGAAAAAAAAAGTATGTATAATAAGGCCCTAGCATGAGTTTGGAACACCATATTGTCTGGATTTATGATGAAACAACCATTACTGGATAAAAAGGTTGTATCTACTTGACAAAGCCAGACCCTTAAATGAAGAGATTTAAGATATAGAGCTTTCCATGGAATCAAAGTTCAAAGAGGAAAATGGATCTGACTTGTGTTAAGTTGGTTAGTGCAAGCACCCTACAAAAGACTCGAGTCACACTGATGTACTGGCTTCAGTCTGCCTGAACCAATTATGTAATCCAAACCCCCCCAAAAAAAAAGAAAAAAGAAAAAAAAAGGAAGTTTAAAGAGAAAAATGGCACATATGCAGTTTCTGAAACGTGGCAATCATGCCCAAATGATAGACAGAAAAAAGCATGCCCAAATGATAGACAGAAAAAAGAGCTCAAGTTTTTTGTTCATAACATATGATTGATTTAACAAAAAATCAAGGCATGGTTTATCAGTCAAAATGCTCCTTATACAAAAGTGTTACTTTTAACTAGAGATGCAGCCAGATCATAATAAGTCTGATTCATTTTGATGGGATGTTCTTTGAAATCTTTTCTGGAAATGATTTATTTCCTTTGAAACTAAAAGAACATGTAAATAGGCCTTAAGCTGCCACGATGAAAGAAACTCTTCCATCAGTTTTGCCAACCAGAATTAGGACATAGGACAAAAAATAAAGCAGATCCAAGATTCAAGTGGCAGTCATTGTTGATGAACCTCATCAAATTCCCAAACTTGTAGAGCATTTACAATAAGACAAGGTGCAGCCACTATAATAAGGCTGCTTCATTCCCTACACATTATTTGGTTCAACTATAAAATTTAGCTGAAGCATAAAAAGTCACCACTATGATTCCACTATTTAAGGTTAAAAATAAAATTAGAAGAAGAGCTTCTGGTCTATTTCTTAACCTCACTTGCCTCGGCTGCCCAAAATAGTTCTCGTACATCACTAAAACGGGTCGGTCCGGATAAAGTTGGACGCTCTTATCTAATCCACAGATGGAGATTCCTATTACAAATCCGAGTGCGATGAAAGAGGAGAACATGGAATGCAATAAAGAAGGATTGTTCAACTAGAACTATAGGGTCCTCATTAGGAGGGGAAAAAAAAAAGAGTTTGCTGACATGCAGGTTGCTATATACATGTGCAGCCCATGCTTCCATAACTATATCATTCATCGTATTAGCATCAATACTTTAATCCTAACCCTTAACATCTGTTCTTCATTTTCCATTTTTGTATTACATGCATATTCTACTTCATATATCATATTCCGAGATAAAAGGTGTCAATTATAATAAAAAAAAAATTATAGGTCAAAAGCAGAAAATAAAAAGCACAAATTCTGATTATAAAGGTGATATTTAGAATTAAGCTTATCGTCATTGTCATGCTGAAATCGTTCCCATGATCTATTAGGGAAGATTCCATGCGTCGGCACTGATTTTTGCCTCTCCATTATCAGCAAACACTTTCTACATGTATCAAATAAAATGTGGGTGACTTCTTTGTGATAATCAGGATTTGCGGGAATGTAGCCTTGCTTGAATACGGGGACGTCCCTTGTTGATCTAAAACAGTCAAAGAGAATTATAATTGAAAGAAAGAAAGAAAGAAAAAAAAAAGAAAGCAAGGAAGTAATTAGACACTCGAATGCTACCAAAAAAAAAAAATAAAAACTTATCTGGTTAACTCTCCCTGAAGTGTCACCTCCACCAACTTACAAGAACGGAAACCAGATCAGTCCCAAATGTGTACTTAACAATCAAGGCATCACGAACGTGCTGAATCAAACTGATTTTTAGTACAGGAACATGCAGACTTTAAGTGTTTTTGGCTAAAATAGAACTCAGAGAGTCTGAATTTTATTTGGTGAGCATGTATCGTCAGAGCATATTGAAATGTAAGAGTACATCTAGGGTAAGAAAAGCCAGTGTAGCTTTAGTAGCTGCCACAACTTCTGGAGTATGAAGATCTGCAACACCTAAAACTAGATCCTGCAGATAAGAGTACCTTTAGCATCAACATCTTGCTATTTACATGATTTTAGGACAGCCAGAGTAAAACCATTTACCCTTGAAGGAACTTATAACAGAATGTACTTTGTTTGAGGTGTAAATTCTATACACCTTCAGAACCAACAACAACTGTGGAAGAACTTACGGTAAAACCACATAAAAACTTATCATCGAAGTTAATTGCATTCTCTATAATAGCTGCCATGGATAATGAAAATTCCCTACAGTTCTCTCTCTCTCTCTCTCTCTCTCTCTCTCTCTCTCTCTCAAGTGCAAATTACACTAAAAGAAGTGAAAATTATTGCAAATCTTTTAATTCCTCAAAGGGAGGTTGAAATGCCAACCAAATATATTAATGTATAAATGTGGGTGTTAAATCCATTCCATTCCATATATGTGGGTGTAATTTGAAGTGAGTGTTAAATCCATTCCATTTCATAATATGCATACAAGTGTCTATTTTACTATATAGTTTAAAAATAAAAGTTAATTGTGTCAATTATTGTAATGTTTAATCATAACATCATGGATAGACGGTTAGAAATAACTTGGGCCAAACAACAAATCCTCCTACACCGACCTCTCCAAGTGTATGATGATAACCATCTTCCTTCCATAACTTTATGTGCGAAGCTATAATCTCTATCAGGACAATACTAAAATTTTCTTCGCCCATTTCTGCTCCATGGACATGGGTAGTTGGATCAACTGCATGCACCTCACCACGAGCAATTACCTGTTTCTTCTAATCGCAAAGATCGCATCTCTTGCCAATATTTACCAAATCAGGCTACATGTACACATATAACATGTCATTAGTATTTCTAAATGGAGATGCATATAATCATAAGCTTAAATTAGTATTAGAGAAACACATACATACCGACGTTGCATGACTAGATTTAAATAGAGGTATTGTCGGTGGAGCCATAACCCTTTGTTCCCCTTGCTTATCTACAAAGTAATTAACCTTCTGGTGGAGATCTCTCAGGCTTTTCTTTACTTGACTTAATTCATTTGCCTTAAACAACATAATTTCCACATTACGTATGCATATTTTATCGCATCATTTCCTAGGCAAAAAGATCTTGTAAAATGGTAACAAGCATGTAATATTTTTATTCTAATTAACTAATTTTTTTTTTATTATTTTAATCAGCCAGTAGCAGGTTTCCATATGCTCATTCAAGATTGTGTCACTAGTTCTATTCATAAATTTTACTCCACTTATCTTCCAATGATCTCAGCAAAATCAACACAAAGTCGTGTGAAGAGATGACATGTAAAATAGAAATCAAACAAGGTTGTCCATATAGCTTCATCACAGTGACAAATCTAGTTCTTGGCAATTTCTCGGCCATGAATTTCTTAAGTTATTTTCAATATTTCACATTTTTCTTGCAGTGTTATTGAAAAGATCTCCCTTAAAATAAAATATGTAAAAACTATCCATTATAAATTAAAATTTTAGTTTAAAATAAAGGAAGATATGAAATGATTTATTTTAGTGGTTTTTACCTGAAAATTTCTGGGAACATATGATATTTCTATAAATTTACCAAAATGTTCCATTTACTGTATGGATGTAGGATGAAAGTCTGTTCCAATGTTACTTGAATGGACTGTTAGGATTATAGTCAGGTTTTCTGAGATATACTCCCTATTAACTAGTGATGTGTTACCATGTTCATGGCACATGCATTTGAGATGTGGGCCATTCCTCGAGTGGTCCCCATCATTGACATGCCTTTGCCCAAAAATAAATAAGCTCATTCATCAGACTAGCCACACGTGTGTAAGAAAATGGACGATCAGGAGTGGATTAGGCCATCGTTTTTGGACCTTGGATTGTTCATAGTGGGAAATGAACTCATGCGACTATGCAAGCGATTATGACGCAGGGATGAACGTGATGAGGTCGAGCACTATCTCCCTCAAGAGGATAACTGTTTCGAATCCACGAAACTTCTCTGGACTCCTCACAGAGGCTCCTCGAATCTACGAGAAAGAAAGCAAGCAAAATAGAAAATAAATTCTATAAAATTTGAAATTGATTAATAAATGAAATAAACGAGTTCATAACCCTTTAAATAGGGATACCAAGCAATGAGAGAGAAATCAGAAGCAAACTACAACTAAAACTCCTAGAATTCGCAACTTACTATTTATAGACAGTCGTGATGTCTACTAGTGCGCATGGTTTGTGGCTAAAAATAGTAAGTGTCCTATTTGGCTTCGCCAAATTGTTCTCCTAATTATTCTAAGCTCTTTTCACATTAGACGCAACTCTTAAAGCCCGGCAGATGAAGAGTTATAATCAAACTACAACTTACTATTTATAGTAAAAATAAAATTAAAATAAGGAAACGACCGTTGATTCAGGGGTATTTCATAAATCCGGCTTGCGCAACCCGGTATAGTGGAGTTGGTTGGCTAAAGTAGCTTGTTCTACCTGAAAATCATATATTTTACGCCTGATAACTTATTCCGGATTGTGAGATATGCCTGATCTGTCATCAACCGGGCCTTTTCTGATCCATCTTGGCCATGAAATTGTCCGCGACCTGCTCTACATCAGTCCCCTCCACTTCAAAAGAATTGATCCTCAGAGTTCTCGTCCTGCTCTGGTTCATGATACTCGGTCAGGTCCGTGACATTGAAAGTCTGTGAGATCGCTATGTCATCTGTAAGATCAACAACATAAGCATTGTCATTGATCTTTCGGATGATTGGGATGTGTTTAATCTTCTTATTCTTTAACTGTTGTATGTCATGGTCAAAAATTTCTCTTTGTGCAGATGGACCATAATGCAGTTGCCCACTTCAAACACTTTTTGTCGTCAATGCTTATCCTCTTATTCCTTGTACTTCTCGTTTGAGGCATGTTGCTTGGTCTGCACTTCCGTATGAATGCTCGTGATCCTGTCTGTCATATGTTTTGCTGCAATACTCATGCCTGGGAGCTTGGGCAGAGGGACTAGGTTAAGTGTGTAGCGAGGCACTCGTCCGTAAAAAATCTGAAACGTTGATTCCCTGTCGAGCAGTTTACCATGTTGTTGAATGCAAACTCTGCTTGAGAGAAGGCTAAATTCCACTGCTTCAGTTTTTCTCCTGAAATATAGCGAAGGAGGTTTTCCAATATACGATTCACAACCTCGGTCTGCCCATCAGTCTATGGGTGGTAGGCGTTGCTGAATTGAAGTCATGTATTGAATCGAGTCAATAAAGTCTGCCAAAAGTGGCTAATGAACTTCGTATCACAATCATAAGTAATGGTCTTGGGGACCCCGTGTAGGCGTATTAGTTCCTTGAAGAATAGATTTGTCATGTGTGTTGTATCAAGGGTCTTCTTGCATGGGTAAAGTGTGTCATCTTAGAGAAACGATATACTACCACGAACACCGAATCCATGCCGCGTTGCGTTTGGGAGACCAAGTACGAAGTTCATAGATAAATCTTCCCAAGGACCATCAGACACAGGTAACGGGGTGTAGAGGCCCATATTTTGAGATTGCCCCTTAGAGGTCTGACAACATGACAACATTGTTTGGTTTTTCCCACATCACGTACCAATTGCGGCCAGTAATACCGCTCTTTCACAAGAGCTCGCATCTTGTCTCGCCCAAGGTGTCCACTGAGGCCACCTCCATGTAGCTCCTGAATAATCTACTATCTTAGAGAACTCTAGGAGATGCACGATCGATTCCCTTTAAAGAGGAAACCGTCTTGTATATGAAGGTCACTGGGGTGACTTTCTTGACACTTCATCCAAGAATCTTTGAAGTCCCCGTCCTCGGCATACAGCTCCTTAAGACAGTCAAAGCCGACTATCTCGTTGCTCATTGTAACAAGTAGTGATGCACGACGACTAAGTGCATCAACCACATTGTTATGCTGTCCTGACTTGTGCTTCAAAACGAACGTGAATTCCTATAAAAACGTAACCCATCTAGCATGCACACGATTCACGTTAGTCTGACTATTAATAAACTTAAATGCTTGATGGTCAGTGTAAAGAATAAACTCTCTTTGAATAAGATAATGTTGCCAATGTCCAGTGCCTGAACAACTGCATACAACTCAAGCTCTTATGTCAACCACTTCTTTCTGGCTTCGCTGAGCTTTTCGCTATAGAAGGCTATTGGCCTACCTTCCTGTGATAATACTCCTCCAATTATGACGTATGAAGTGTCACACTCAACCTCAAATAGCTTGTTAAAATTAGGAAGCACCAAGACCGGTGTTCTGGACAAATGATGCTTGATCTCATGAAAGCTCTTATCAGCTTCATCGGTCCACTGAAATGGTCATTTTTTTCATGCAATTTGTAATAGGCCCAATTATTGTACTAAAATTTTACACGAATTGACGATAGAAGGTCATCAACCCGTGGAAACTCCTCACCTCATGAATGTTTGTCAGGATCGGCCATTCCCTAATGGTTCGCACCTTTTCATCGTCTACATGGATGCCCGCAGACGTTACAACAAATCTTAGAAACAACAGGTTGTCTGTTAAAAAAATACACTTCTTTAAGTTGAGGTAAAACTTGTTAATTTATAGGACCTACAACACCTACCTAAGATGTTTCCTATGCTCCATCTCATCCTAGCTATATATTAGTATGTCATTAAAATATACTACTACAAATCGGCCAGTGAATGGTTTTAAAACTTGATTTATCAAATGGATAAAAGTACTTGATGGTTCGATAGGTCGAAGGGCATGACCAGCTACTCATACAACCCTTTATTAGTCTTAAATGCCGTTTTCCATTCATCACCGGGTCGAATATGAATTTGATGTACCCGTTCCTTAGGTCTAGTTTAGAGAACATCTTAGCCCCTTATAGCATATCAAGTATGTCATCCAATCGTGGTATTAGGAACCGATATTTGATGATAATTTTGTTGATTGCCCAACTGTCGACACACATGCACTAACTTCCATCATTTTTTTAACGTTAACAATGCTAGTATGGCACATGGGCTCATGCTCTCTCTCAAGAGACCCTTAAGGATCAATTCCTCCACTTGCCCCTGGAGTATCTTACACTCCTTCGGACTTATTCGATAATGAGGGCGGTTGGGTAGGCTAGCCCTAGGGATGAGGTCTATGTGATGTTGGATGTCTCTCATCGGGGGCAATCCATCAGGTAAATCTTCAGGTCAGACTTCTTTGAATTCGTTTAACAATAGTCTGAAACTTGGAGGAATGTTCGAGGGTTCTGATTTCTCGCCCTTCACTACTATGGTGTATACCTCGCTGGTTTCCTTGCATTCCTCCATGAAATCCTGAATGGTTAGAAGAGAACTCCCCTCCTCTTTAGAGGCTTCAAGGTGGTTCTCTGGTGCCATAGGGGCAAGGATTATTTTTCAACTATCTTTGACGAATACGTAAACATTATCTCGTTCTCAATGGATCGCATCACGATCCGACTGTCAGGGTTGACCCAGTAACATATGACATGCTTCCATGTCAACCACGTTGCAAAGTATTTGATCCTTATAATTTTTACCAATTGAAAACGAGATAGCGCATTGTTCAGTTACCTAGCGCATTGTTCAGTTACCTTGGTCTCGTTCACCTTTTTTATCCAGCCAATTGAGTACGAGGAAGGATGTTTTGTCGTTGGTAGCTGCAACTTGTCCACCATCACCCTTAAGACGATGTTCTCGCTACTATTATTGTCTATGATCACATCACTGACCTTTTCGTTGACAGTGCACCGAGTACAGAATATATTGTGTTGCTGTGATGTAATTCCTTCCATGGGGTATACAGTAATTGCCTCACAACTAGAGATTCGCCACGATCCTCGTCCGTTAATTCATCGCCATGTGTTATCTCTTTAGTGGCCTGTTCAAGTTCATCAAAGCTAAGGTCTTCTTCTGCAACTTCATATTCAGTGCCCCCTTTATTTTTGGTCAAGTGTGTTGTGGGACATTGAGGATAAGTGTTTGATAAGTGGCCTGGTTGCTAACATCAGTAACAATTGTTCAACCTTAGCCGAGCATAAGGATTTGGAATCCTACTCAAGCCCACTGTTGTGGGTCCTGCACGTTGAGGTCTGGATGAGCCACTCTTCGTATCATGGTTTGCAGTTGCAGGAGGTTGATGACGTTCTTCTATTGGATCTTTTCCTCGTGCCAGCACTGGATCCTGCGTGGGACTTGTTATGACAGGTCAAGTTGAAGAATAGAGCCAACAGGAACTCTTACAAGTTGCGTTTCTGCCCTATCCGCCAATTGAACTGCTTCATCCATGGTCCCGATTGGGTACATCTGAACTCAGTCCTGAATTGTCGGTCGTAACCCACTTATAAATTATGCCACCTTCTGTGACTCAGATTCTGACAGATTGTTTCATGTTGCCAACTGATGGAATTCTTCAGTGTAATTTGTGACGGTTCGATTTCCTTGTTAGCAGCTCTGGTATTACTAGAATAATATCTACTCATAATCACTGGCGAGGAATCGTTATCGAAGAAGACCTCTCATCTGTGACCATGATGAGATAGACGCCTTGTTCTGGCGGGCTCGTGAGAGTTATAATTGCTCTCACCATGCAGAAGCACCAGATTTTAATTTAAATGCTACTAATTTTACCTTTTCATGATCTGACATATTCATATAATCAAAATATCTCTCTACTACGGCTAGCCAATCGAAGAAATCTTCTATGCGTAATAAACCATTAAAATTAGGAAGTTCAGTCTTACCTCGATAGTCACTTTTAATACGATCTAGATGATCGCCTCCATGGATTGGTCGTCGAGCAAAACCTTCATTAAGGTCCTCGTTGCTAGAACTTGAATATCCGATGTAGCCCTACGGTTTGCCATTGGTAGTGCTCTATGAAAATCAGGGTTGTGTCGTACAACATCCATAAGTGGTGGAGCAACCATAGGTGGCGGAGCACTGCCTAGGGCTCGGGGCAGAAATAGCTCATTCATAAGACGGTCAAGGGTTGCCTACAACCCTTGCATGGTTAACTAACTCTCTCTGTGAAAAGCTTTCATTCTTTCCGCAATATCACGAATCCCTGGATCATTGTCAACAAGATTTTGGTTCATACCTTTGTTGTTTGTCATTAGCCCTATGGGAATCCTCACTTTGATACCAATTGACATAGGGATGAACGTGATGAGGTCAAGCACTGTCTCCCTCAAGAGGATAACTGTTCCGAATCCACGGAACTTCTCTGGACTCCTCACAGAGGCTTCTCGAATCCACGAGAAAGAAAGCAAGCAAAATAGAAAATAAATTCTATAAAATTCAAAATTGATTAATAAATGAAATAAATGAGTTCACAACCCTTTAAATAGGGATACCAAGCAATGAGAGAGAAATCAGAAGCAAACTACAACTAAAACTCCTAGAATTCGCAACTAACTATAAATAGTAAACTTACTATTTATAGACGGTCGTGATGTCTACTAGTGCGTAAGGTTTTCGGCCAAAAATAGTAAGTGTCCTATTTGGCTTCACTAAACTGTTCTCTTAATTATTCTAAGGGCTTGTTTGGTTTTCCGAAATACCGGCTTTGGGATGTAAAGAAGTCATCATGACTTCTGATGTGCGTTTGGTTTTCACCGTAAATACATGCGTCTAAAATGGCAGTATTTGAAAGTAAAGTAGCCGCATAAAATGTTAAGTCGTTACAGGTAATCGATATGATTTATATCTGCAGCAGACCTGTCAACTGGATGAAGCCGTGGTCCGCAGGAGCATTGTAGCACGACCGTACGCAACAGAGACCCTTTTAAAATAGCATGGATTCCTAGTCGTCCTCGACACAGAGGAATCAAATAGGGTTTTCTAGAATTTTCAGTCCAGTAAGGAAAGGAGATGATGATCAGTATCTTGCATTCTCTTGTACTTCTTCTCATAGACGACTGGTTATCGAAAATCCCTTCCTTCACGCCGTGTTTCTTCTCCATTTCCATGATTCGCAGTATACGACTTTGGAGAAGCTGGTCATCGGACATTTCCGCAGCATATCCAATCGAAAACAGGTAGCTTCCAAGGGATGTTTCGCTCCTTCGAGGATTCGAACCATCTTCTTCCTTGATGTTTTTCAAGTTTTCCAAGTTATTGCAATATTTCCATGGTGCATGTTATTGCAATTTCAGGCCTTTCATGTTACTGCAATTTTCAAGCCTTGCATGTCCCGCAATATTCAGGCCTTGCATGTTATTGCAAAACCCTGTATTGCATGCATTGTCAATACAGTACATGATTTGGTATCCATTTCTTCCTTCCTGCAGCAGATTGCTCAGCCGGGAGATCGCGACATCTTTCACATCCCCTTGGCATTCTCCTCGACAGGTAGGGATTCATCTTGCTTTGTATGTCTAAACACCGGGAATATGGCTTCATCTGGGGCGCTTATTGAAAAAAGGACAGTTATTCTTAAGCTTATTGCGATGTGGTCAGACATTTGAAACCCAACTGATGACATTGATGTTCAGTGAGACATGTGTGGCCCATCTCATTGATGTTCAATCTTAAATCCTTGCATTTTGTTGCCGTGCCAAAAACCCCATGGGACACCTAGTGAGTGTTCAAAATCGAATCCTACTCTCCCCATTTGTGCTGCATGTGGCTGCTACATCTACACCATTCATCAGGTTGGCGCCACCAGTTATATACTGGCGAACAAGCATATACACGTTGATAGATGCTTGGTGTTGGTGAATTCCTTCTATTTGTAGCTTTATTTTTAAGACCATAAAGTACACAGAGTGGGGCCTATCTGATGAACAGGGGTACAGAAGGAATCGATTCTGCTGAGAGGCCACTGCCATTTTTCGTCCTCCAGTTGGCTTGAAACTTTGATTAGAAATTCTGTACGTAGGGGTTCAACTCCAAGTGGTTCCTACCCGTTATTTGGTTGTGTGAATGATTCAAATCATAATATGGTGAATCAGTTCAGGAGATGGGTGTTTTTGGGCTCTTTAGAAAACTGAAAGGAAATTGGAAGGACCAGCATCATATAACATCTTATTTCTTACTCGGTGTTTGTTTGTGGCGGTGAATATGATAGATGGTTTCACCATTCTCTTAATTTTTTTAATTACAATTTGTTATTGCTTTTAGTACTGTGGCCATTTTGATCAGATCAGATATTTATCAATATTTAATATACTGTTTATGAATAAATGGACCCATTTTACAAATCATAATGTGGGTCCAAGTGGGTCCTACCCATTATTTGGTTGTGTGAATGATTCAAATCATAATGTGGTGAATCAGTTCAGGAGATGGGTGTTTTTGGGCTCTTCAGAAAACTGAAAGTGAAATTGGAAGGACCAGCATCATATAACATCTTATAATTTCTTACTCGGTGACTGTTGTGGCAGTGAATATGATAGATGGTTTCACCATTCTCTTAATTTTTTTAATTACAATTTGTTATTGCTTTTAGTACTGTGGCCATTTTGATCATATCAGATATTTATCAATATTTAATATACTGTTTATGAATAAAATGGACCCATTTTACAAATAATTGTAATCACAAAATGTTTCTGCCTTATATGCAAGTCTCTAGATTCAATTTTTGAAGGCAATTTATTTTACTAAGAAAGCAAGTGTGATGTTTGATGGGCGACTTAGTCATTATGATAATTACAATTAATTTAATAATTAGCAAAAAACACAACTTCCTATCTCCTGAATTGATCGACTTTATGGGACTTCTTGTTTCAAAATGAATTATTTAATAGCGAAATAGTGTTACAACGGGGATTTGTAAATTGAAATATAATTTGACCAAGTAGATATATTTCGAAGAATAGTTGAAATGATACATCCAGATTTATGGAACTGGTGCATGATATTGGTATGGTGGATGTTGACTCGATTTCATTCGTTGTCTTGTACAAGAAAAAAATTAGTACGTGGAGGGACAAGGATGGACGGAAGAGGAAATGACTGCTTTTGCAGCTACACTTGCTGCGGCAACTACAACTATTGCAGTTGGAGAATATTGCGGTAATCATTTTTTTAAATCACCCTTAAGATTTGGGGACATTGAAAGAAGGAAGATAATAAATAGGATAAATAGAGCAGGTGACAATGAGTGTGTAACATAACTCAGAATGAACAAGGCCACCTTCTTCAACCTACGCTCATATCTTAGGGATAGAAATCTCCTTCCAGATGGGAAATATGTATGTATGGAGGAACAACTTATCATGTTCCTTCATTCAGTGGGGCATAATGTTAGAAACCGTGTCATCGGGCATTGGTTTATAAGGTCTAAAGAAATCATAAGCCGATATTTTAGTCAAGCTATGGATGCTATTGTTAGACTATATCTGGAGTTTGTGAAACTCCCAAGTGCAGAAACACCAATCGAGATCCTAGCCAATCCCAATTGGAGCTCGTACTTTCAGGTATGCTTAATTGTAAGTACATCATGCAACATCTAGTCTTGTCATAAGATTATTATATATATTTTTCCTAATAAATCATGTTGAAATTAGGATTACATTGGTGCAATTGATGGGACCCATGTACCCGCCTGTGTGCCTGCATTAGAAAGTGCAACCTACAGTAACAGGAAAGGGGTCCTCTCTCAGAACGTAATGGGCGCATGTATATTTGATATGAAGTTGGTATATGTGTTTGCCGGATGGGAGGGATCTGCCTCTGATGCACGTGTCTTACAGAGTGCATTGACACATTCCACTGATCGTTTTACTATCCCCGAAGGTACTTTTCGTGTAAATCTATATGATCGAACAGCTTGATAATATGATTTCTCATGAAATTAGATTGATAATTATTTGTAATTAATTGTAGGTAAGTAATACATAGTTGACGCTGGTTACGCTCATTCTCTTGGATTTATGGCTCCTTATCGTAGTATATGGTACCACCTCAATGAATACCACACGCGGCGCAATCCTTTTAACAAGAAAGAGCTTTTCAACTATCGGCATGCTCAATTATGAAATGTTATAGAGTGGATTTTTAGAGTATTGAAAGCTTGCTTTCCAATCCTCAAATCAGCTCCACCATACAACCTTCTAACATAAGTGAAGATGGTGATCGCATGTTGCGTGTTACACAACTTTATCTGTTTATCTGGAGGAGACGGTTTGGTTGAAGATAAAGTTGCATCAATGGATATAACGGAGAGCATAGATCTATCACCATGTGAGATTAATGTTACACAACGTGATAAAGACAAATGGGCAACATATCGAGACAATATTGCTTTGAGAATGTGGAATGAATCTCATCCTGTGAGTCATAGTGTTTGTCAGGCCCTCAATCTGCTCCAGGGCTAGTGACTTGACAAGCCCTCAGTCAGACGACATACATACATATGCTGAAGCTGTCAAGTCACTAGCCCTGTAGCGAGGTTGGTTGGCTAAAGCAGCTCGTTCTACCTAAAAATCATATATTTTGGGGTAGAACACTATGACTTTATTTGTTTATCTGAGGAGATGGTTTGGTTGAAGATGAAGTTGCATCAACGGATGTAACGGAGAGCATAGATCTATCACCATGAGAGATTAATGTCATATAACGTAAGAAGGACAAATGGATGACATATCGAGACAATATTGCTTTGAGAATATGGAATGAATCTCATCCTGTGAGTCATAGTGTTTGTTAGGCCCTCAATCTGCTCCAGGGCTAGTGACTTGACAGGCCCTCAGTCAGACGACATAAGTACATATGCTGAATTTGTCAAGTCACTAGCCCTGTAGCGAGGTTGGTTGGCTAAAGTAGCTCGTTCTACCCTAAAATCATATATTTTATGCCTGATAACTCATTCCGGATTGTGAGATATGCTCGATCTAAGGTCTGACGGTCCGGATCACTTTTGTCGTCGACCGGGCCTTTTTTGATCCATCTTGGCCATGAAATTGTCCGCGACCTGCTCTACATTAAATTATACTTGGGAGTGTAATCTCATAAGGTGATTTGCTCATGCATCCGGATGGATTGAAACACATTGATTTTAGAACACATTGATTTCATATACTAAAATAGCCCATTCCAAAGACCCCACAATCAGTCAGGCCTTAGAAACCAAAGAACCCAACTAAAAGTAGAAGGAAAAAAGAGAGATACCCACATCAAATTCCTTACTCTTTTATGCATCTCTGCTTCCTTTGTTTAATTTCGAATAGCTTTTCTCAGCAACAACAGCACCACAACAACACAACAGTAAAGAGGGAGACTACTATTTTCCGCGATGTTTCATGATCTGATAAAAGAAGAGAAGAGACTCATGAAAGAAAAGGAAAAAAGAGGAGAGAAATCTAAGAGGCCATTTGAATAACCGTAAATTGAATTATAGGTGTTTGGACGAGTAGGATGGAAGATTATGCTCGATGGAAGATGAAAGAGGGAAAAGAGGGAAAAGAGGAAAGGTGCTCGATGGATTTGGGATGGATTTGGAAATCCTCTTTCAAATCCGTATCTTATGAGTTTTCCACTAAATAATAACACAAACTCTATTAACGGTCATACATGAATAAGACTAGTTTCTAGGTGGTTAAGATTGTATTATATAATAAAAATGTATAAATATTTACCATTTACAACTAGACTGATTATTTGGATGGTCTGGATAACTCTATATCTTAGCCATTATTGTTATTAACAAGTCACCACTATTTTACATCAAATACAAAACTCACAGTGAAAAATAGAACAATGAAAACGTTAAATTCAGCTTTGGACCTGGTATGGCTTTATGGGCCCCACCATGATTGATTTAATTCATCCATGCCGTTCATCCGCTTCTCTACATCATTTTGTCATCGATCCCAAAAAATGAGCTTGAAATAAATCTTGGGTGGACCACACAATGAGAAAACACCAGTGATTGGATGTCCACCATTAAAAAGGGTGGTTTCGCCGACGGATTATTGTCTTTTGGCTACTGCTAAAATTCGTGGGCGTTGCAAACGGCTAAAATCTGTCGAGGAAAGCTTCACAGGGCCATTGGCTTTGCCCTGTTTTTTAGTAGTGGAAGAATCTTTTCTCGAACAAGCTTGTCCAATCTTTCACTAGATATATGACACAATCGCCTGTGTCACAACATAGAAGAATTCTCATAGTCTAGTCTACGTTTAGATCTTATTTTATTTCGCTACAAGTCATTAACATTATAGACGTGTGAAGCAATCAAGTCTAGTTAGTATAGGTTGTTCACCATAAAGCCGGTGTTAACTTTAATCGAATAAAGGTAAATACTGAATTTTTTATTCTCAAATTGAAATGAATATCCCAATTTATCCAAACGAGAAATAAAGACTAGATTGTGCCTTATAGAAGGCACATAAAATGTATTTACCAAATCCAATGTATAACCAAACTCTAACCTAAGTCTATAGACTCTAATTGCCTCTACGTCAACTTTAACACCATTGCCCATGTATATTGAGCGTCTTGCATAGAAGTACATATGTGAATAATAGTTTCTGAATCTATCCACCAAGAATTCACCAACACATCATTTAGATTAGATTCAAAATAGACTAAAATAGAATTATTACCATTTTTTACGAGTCATTACTTATACTTTACGCGGTCTTTCTTTTGATGGCCCGACTTCTTGCAAAAGAAGCAATTATTACCTTTAGCCATTTGTAATTCGATCCATTCCCAGGTTGATTTTCAACTGGAGAACTTGGAGGATCGTGAGGTCCTGAGGATCCCTCGTTAGAACCATGTTTTCTTTTTCTGTTTCCATTATGTCCAGGTATATGTCCAGAGGTTACAAGATCAATATTCTGACTGTTTTTAAAGGATTTTGACAGTTTAGAATTTTCTGGAGTAATTTCCAAATGTAAGCATCCCAGGATTGTTTCTATGGCCTCTATCCATTGAACATAATCAGACCCGGTTAAGATGAGAACTTGATGCGTTTGAGTTGGAATTTTAACTGGTTGCAAAATATACTCACATTAGAAGATTGTTTTACATAGAACAATTCATAAAACCAAATATCAGGCAAACTTATCAATTCAATTGATTTGGGGTTTTCAACTGAACTATCTAGGATGAAGATAAGCCCAAACATTCAATCCTGTCGAGAATCAGTCACATCATCATCATTCCTCCTGTGGGAGGTAATGGTAATATGTAAGTGACCCTCCTGAACATGAAGTTAAGCAATGCCAATTATGTAAATCTGAGATACTCAACACCTGTGGGTAAGATGAGTCTTTCAGCTTTACATCATAAGCACCATTTACTCCAATCTGTTCATACTCTTGTCAAATGATGATTGTTCGTGTTTTCGTAAGATGAGTCTTTCAGCTTTACATCATGAGTACCATTTACTTCACTCCGTTCATACTCCTGCCAAACGGTGATCGTTCGTGTTTTCGTCATCATTCGCATGAAACGCGAACGTAACTGAATGCAATCCTTTAACTGAATTCCCAATATCGCAAGTCCTGATTCGTGAAAATTTTCACCGATTGAGGTCAATGTGGTGGCTAACATAACCGGATTCAATCCCACAAATTTTGACTTTAAGACTTAAGATTGCGATTTTTCATCCTGCCCTCAACGGATTAAATATTAATCAGTCTAATTTTGCCCAAAAGGTAATTGGTATTGATCATTTGTGTAAGACCCGTATCCTAGTTCGTACTGTTCCGATGAATCCTGCGATCATTTCCGTCGAAGTCCGGCAATCCACGACTGATAATCGACGTTGCGATCGATCGTAAGTCGTATCCTTTAGATTTGAGTCGGCTTAATCCAAGACTTGTACTATCATGCGATCCGCGCCGTCATTGCCGTCGGTTTCCAACGCCGCGTCTCGTGCGCCAAACCGACGCTTAGATCATAAGTTGGGGACCATGCATTATAATGACCGTGGACCGCGTATTATGGACCCACCTATTCCATGTGGCACCAATCTCTAGGAAATTATGAGAGCGATGACATCACCCTACCCTAGCTATAGCCACCCTACCTTAGCTATAGCCACCCTACCTACCCCTATCCCTTCTTACAAGTAATTATGGCTAGCCACCCTACCCCTAGCCCTTCTTACAAGCATTCAATGCTAGCCACCCTCTCTTACAAATCATCATTACCTACCTAAGCTACTCTCCCTCTCTCTTATCTCTCCCTCTCTCCTTTATTTCTCATTCCTTCATTTTTCAAAGCAACAAAGAAAAATCCCACGTCCATGGTTTTCCAAGTGTGAGAAAGAGTGTTGTGTGACCCACTTTTCCTCTCCCAAGATCCTCCATCTTAGCCATCCATTTCCCATCTCCACCATCAAAGAGGAGCACGAGGAGGGTGGCGTTCCAACGGACCGAAGAAGATCGACGGTGGGTGCTTTAATAGGGTAGTTTTTCATATTTTTTTTAAGTAGGGCCAAGTGAGGCCCACCGATCAATGGTGTGGATCTCACTTTGGACCCTAAGATGTGGCCAATGGCCCACTTTGATTACCGTTTGATGTATGATGGAATGCAAGGAGGGCCCATAGTATCGGGTCCCTCCATCACACGTGTGTCCCATTTTTCTCTCTCTCTCTCTCTCCCTTTCATTTTTCTCTTTCTTGTGATATTATGATTGTGTGGCCCATTTGGATGGACCCCACAATGGAGCATGTTTTGGATCCAAACCATCTAAAGGTGGGGCCCACTTTACATATGTATTGTAACCACACCACCTCACCATATGGTGGCCCACCTATGAATGGCCCACCTTAAAGGCATTGTACGCCCAAGTAAACAAAAAAAAAACGGAGAGAGAGTCCAGGGACTCTCTGGACGTGGGAAGGAAAAAGACAAATGTTGGCTTGATTTTCAAGCCTTGGAAGTGGGCCACTTGTATAGGACCCACCTTGATGTATGTGTTCAATCCACGCCGTCCATCCTATTTACCAGCTCATTTTAGGCGTTGAGCCGCAAAGTGGAGTTGATCCAACTTTCTCGTGGGCCATACCTTGGCTAATAGTGATGTTCACCGTTTAAAAACACCTAAATCTCTACATGTCGAAAAACACCCTATATTGGTCTTGATGGATTGGTATCGGGCTATGGAAGCCAGTGGTTGGGGTAGATTTGGCTGACGTGGGCCCTACACTCGAAAAACCACGAAAAATATGGTTTTCAAAAAAAAAAAAAAAAACAAACAAAGGAAAATAACAAGAAAGTGTTGTCGTTACTCTTGTCGAGCGCCAGTTGGGCGACGGTGGCAAGAACTCCACGGCTCCAGCCAGTGGGCCCACCTTGATGTTCATGTGATATCCAATCCGTTCATGTGGTGGACCACCCCCGAGGAGGGTCCCCTCCAAAAATAAGCTTGATCCAGACCTCAGGTGGCCCACACCATAAGAAACAGTGATGATTGAACTCTACCATTGAAATCTTTTTTTTGGGCCCACAGGAGTGTGGAACCAATCTGATATTTGTTTTTCCTATTCACCCAGGTCTGAGTGACCCTTTCAACGGTTTGGATGGAAGATAAACATTTTGGTGGGCCCCACGTGGGACCCACAGTGATGTGTGTGTTTCACCGTCCACCGTCAGTGGACGGTGAGCCCTCCCTGATATACGTGTTGTATTCCCACCGTCCAGGGACGGTGGGCGTGCGGGTGTGTGCGTATGTGTGTATGTGTGCACGTGTGTGTGCATGTGTGTGAGTGTGCACGTGTGTGCATGTGTGTGTGAGTGTGTGCTGTGTGCGTGCATGTGTGTGGTGTGTATATATATATATATATATATATATATATATATATATATATGTATTATATTATATTATATATATTATATTGTATGTATTATATATAATATATATCTGTTGGTGGGCCTTAGGGATTTTAATGGTGGAAATCATCATCACTTATATGCCCACCTCGGTATATACAAAGCCCAAGTGATTAGGCCCACCTTGCCATATTTATGACCGTCTATTGAGGCCCACCTTGATGTGTATGAGGCCATTGTTGAGGCCTACCTTGATGTGAATGTAAGGCCCATGTTATGAGGCCCATGGTGATGTATTTGGGGCTCATGGGTTAAGGCCCATTGTAATGTATTAGGCCCGTGGGTTGAGGCCCACTGTGATGTATTTGGAGCCCATGGGTTAAGGCCCAATGTGATGTTTTCAAAGGCCCATGGGACATGGCCCATTGCAATGTACTTAAGGCCCATTGATGCGGCCCACTTGATTTATGAAAGGCCCATATGAGGCAAACCATTTGATGTGTTTGAGGACTTTGGGTCGAGGCCCAATGAGATGTATATAGGTCCATTGCAATGTGTGCTTCCCCATGGTTTGTGTAATGATATTTATGGCGGACCGTGCCTTGGGAGCAATGTTGGTTTGACGTCCACATTGTAAGTACAATGTTGGTTAAATGTCCGCATTGTGACGCTCCTTAAGGCCCACTGATAGGCCCATACTTGTACTCTGCAGTCCGTTTAGGCCCATCTTTCCTTTGAGCAACGTCCATTATCATACCATAAGTCTAGTGCTACCCCATGATTCATGATCATACGCATCATATGCATGCTTGAGATGAGGGGTGATTGATCATAGCATATGCCTTCGGGCAGACTGTTACGGGCTCCCTGATAGGCGGAGTTGCCCTACATGAGCGCATGGTTTACGCAGGATTGTTGCATGACTGGTAGTGTGACTCATGCACTTGCATTGTGTGATTGTAGTTACTGTATGCCCTAGCGACACCAGGGCCATAGCCTCCACAGACACATCGTGGGTGGCTGGATTGGATACCGGAAATGTTTGGTTCTAGCATACGGGCGCCATAGATGTCCCTGGGTGAAAATCCCTAAACCCGATGGTACCAGAGGATGACTCCAACGTCGAGACCGAGTGGACACATGAGTGCGCGAGGGCCGTATACCAGTAGGCCGCGTCTCCCACTGTGTCGTGGTCGGTTGGAAAGGGGTGTGACCTTACCCGCCTGAGTGAGGGGGCAATTTCTAGGTTGAGTTTGACCAGCTTGAGGAATCGGTCCGCTATCGACGAGCCGGGCCCGATATTGGCAGGCGGATAGTGAGGTCTCTTTCGCTCTTCCAATAGTGCGTTCGGATAGGGACGGCAAGTTGGCGTAGAGTGTACTAGACCCCGGTGATTATCCGGACTGAGAACTGTATTGACATAAGGATTTGGATGTGGATTAGCATGCTTGACTTGCATTATGCATCGCATGGCATTGGCATGACCGATAGTATTCTTATCTCGCATTGCATAGCCTTGGTACGGCTGACTGTGTTCATGTACTCATCAGCATGTTTCCGCATTACTCTGACCATGCATTCTGAGCACGCTCATATTGCGCACACACTTACACCACCCTCTAAGCTTTCTATAAGCTTATGCACGATTGATGCGTGCAAGTGTGACGCCAGACACCGTAGTCTCGCCGCAGTTGGAGCGTGCAGCCGAGCTTTTGGAGTTTTGTCATTTTCAGTATACTGTATTTCATTTTATACACCTTGTACTCAAAGTTTTTGCTCATAGTGAATTTCGTGATGGTGTTTTTGTGGTTATTGTTCGTGGGTTATGCTTGTGGTTGTGCTCATTACGAATCAAATTGATTATTAGAAATCCTCCTTGTAGCATCCCAGATCTAACTCAGCGTATGGGCGCTAGGAGCCGAGAATGGGGTTCTACGGAGGCTGTCGGCGCCGGATTCGGCGATCGGGAATTTTGTGAGCCCGGTTTCCGAGTTCGGAGCGTGACAATTTGAAAAAGAGGATCCTTAAAGAGTAACAGATGGTCAAGTTTTACCTTCTTCACTCTGACGGTTCATATCAACTCCTGAAAGATGGGTAATGGGCTTGCAACTGAGCCAAATCTTAACTCTGTATGATCTAGACATTATCAATGAGCATTCCATGTCTGGCCCTTAACATTCATAAGATAGATGGTCGAGACAGAACAATTTAGATAGACAGTTAGATCCTTACATTAGTGTTCATCAAAATGGGCAGTTCAGATCTAATACTCAAGGTCTGCATGATAAAAGGTCCATGTGCTTTATTATCCATCTAGTGAATAAACTAGATTATACACTCATTTTAAATTCCATAGACGGTTCAGATCCAAAACATAAGCTTATAAACATGCTTAAAATGGAGGACCCATATACAAACACCAAATGACATCCAACAGGCCTTCAATAGTTGAATTGTAAAAATTAGGGGAATTCATGTGGTCATCAATTAGGCTTCGATTGGGCCCAAAGGCTTACCATAGTGGGCTCACTAAGTAGCCCTAAGAGACAGCCCACAAATGGTCCATTGGATCACTCATCCTGTCGATGGCCCATCACGAGATCTGGAATAAGCTTGGTCCAATAGATAGAGCCCAGTAGGTGTTGTAAATAAAGCTCGACTGGTTAACAAATTAGTGCGAGCCAACGTATGATGGCCCTACAGAATGCCTAAATAGATGTGGACCTTAAACCGATGGCCAACAACCTACGCCTATTGCGAAATACATCGGGCCCTAATTGGTGTAACACCATGACTGAACTAGGCTCATAAATTAATGTTTTTGATTAGAAAATTCAGGCCCATTGGATCTGACAGCCAGGAGGTGTGGTCTACAGAGGATGGCCCCATCATGAATCATGGAATATGCACACAAACAAGCCCAACCTCCGCACTAATATAAGTGCCATGCACTTGGTTGTTCCCACCTAAGTAAATCAAAGCCCTCAGGCCGATCAGAGAGCTCCAAAGGGAGACGCTGGGATCTAAAATCGGCTCATGCCGAAATAAATGGCAGCTCTCTCTCCCATCTTATCGACAGCGTCCAAGGTGGAAGCCTCTTGAGAGCGCACGCAGGCTGATGGCCGTCAGCTTTGATTCCGGAGAGGAGAAAGAAAGGGAAAGACAGAGAGCGTCGGTGTCGACCATGGCTGACAACAGATGTTCTGGTTCTCGACGGTGAAGGTAAGATGCAATCTTGTGCAGCCATTAATGGATGCTATGATGCAGTCGAGACTGAAATTTTAAACAGAGAAACAGCCCTCTCTCTGTTTCCACAATCTTTCCTTCTTTAGCATCTGAACAGGTGCTGCTGTCGGCAATGAATGCCGGTAGCAGCTCTGATTTATTTATTTTGTTAATGGGCTTTAAGAGTCCCTCTTTCTCTGATGATTGGGAATTGAAACCCTAATATCTGGATTGGGAATCAAAATCCCTAACTGTCGATTTGGGATTCGAAATCCCTAATTATTCGATTTGGGGATCGAAATCCTTAAGATTCGAAATCCCTAATTAATATTCTGGATGCCGAATTCCAAATGTGGAATTCAAAATCTCAGTTGTCTGTTTTGGGGGTGAAAATCCTTATTGCTGGATTTTAGATCCGAAATCCCAACGTCTGGATTGGCTGGATTTGATCATCCATACCTATTGCACAGTGGCTCTGATACCAACTGTTAGATTTCTTATTTTCGGAATCGCAGAAGAACCTTGTTGTGCATAGAATATGGTGATCAAAGGAGGAAGATAACATGCTTATCTGAGACGCCATGGCTGAAGAGTTAGAATGCCAGAATCTTCCTTTCCTTAACACCTCTTTAGAGAAGAATCGATGGGGCTCAGCTTCTATCGTGGTGTAGGATTGGGGACCCAGCCTTCTTAATATAGGTTAAGGGCATCAAAACTCCTCCCCAAGGTTCCACATGAATTGGAATCCTAGTTCTACTTAAGTAACTGTGTGCGTATCACAGTTATAACATTCTACCCCTTATGTGGATTTCTGGATGTATCACAACATAGTGGGGCCCACTAGTATACCCGATCACATCATCCAACCTTTAGGACAATCCAGACCGTTGATCAATAAGGCCCACCTTTTAGAGTTCTTATAACTCCTATTCTGCCGCTCAATCACATAATCAGTGGAATCCCTAAAGGTACCAATAGGCATTGGGGATTTGCACCACAGGGCTCTTTAGTCCCCTCTATGTTTAAAGGCTTCTCAGTCTTCAAATTATCTGGTGCTCACAATACATTTTTTATGATGCATGCTCATGCCATCAAATGTTTCCATAAAAATCCTCACTTTCTAGCCATATGAAATGCTTTTTTTCTAGAAGCATTTCCAAAATTTAATGTAATGTATTCCAAAATTATATTCTAAAATGAAGAAGTACTTGTAAAATATTATTCTTTCGAAGACTTTTTTTTTTTTCCAAACCATTTTTTATATCATAAGAGGGGTAGCACTAGGCTGTACAACTCTACTACTAATTCGGACTGGGCCACCAACAAAAAAAGGACGGCCCGCTATCTTGTATGACTACGAAAAGGAAGAAAAACAATGAGAGTGGATTAAACCTCTCGAAGGTAGCCTAATCCTACCTTGTCCAGAAGCAGCTGGCCCTTGACGATCGTTGGAAGGGGGTCCTTCACACGGAAGCATCTATCTTTTTGGGTTCCGCTCCCTTGGGTCTCCTTTGTGTGGGCCACTACAACCAAACTCGAGTCGGTGGAGACCACTCTCGGGAATCCAAGTTGGGCACATTGAGCAATACCATCCAAAATCGCCCTCATTTCCGCCCTCATGTTTGAACCGAAACCATACCCAAAGACGAAGGCAAAAAGGAAATTCCCATTACAGTCTCTTCCCCACCCCACTCCCCCCCTTCTCCTGAGGGACCTAGGTTTCCTCTGGCTGAGCCATCCATGTTAACTTTGACCCAGCCCCGTTGGGGCCTAACCACTTCACCGTGGATGGCATGGGAAGCTTGGGCAGCGGGATGTGGAACCCAAGCATGTTGAGAGTGAGCTGGAGCAGTAGGTTAAGGGATTTCAGCGAAGGAAGGCTGGAGCTGGAAAGAAAGATCCAGTGGAGGATGTTAGAGATGATCCCGGCAGCATGCATCTTGAGATTATCAAATCTAGCCCTGTTCCTAGCCATCCAAATGTCCCAAAAAAATGAAGGCTGGGATGAGGCCTTTGAGAAGGGACAAAGATCTTGAAACAGGAGAGGACGCCCACTAGCGCATGGCTGTTGACATGGCTGAGGAGGGCCCTATGGGCTGTATGTTGCAGGCCCTGTTGAAGAAATCCCAGATTTGGGTTGCTGTGTCACTGAGTGCGAAGGGGTGGTCGATCGATTCGTTAATTATGACCAACAATTCAGCGATCTGAGAATTATGACCAACAATTCAGCGATGGCGAATTTGAAGATCATATCAAGAAGTCGAAATATCTGTGAAATCCTTACATCAATACATTCGGAAAACAGTACTGCAATCTGGCTCATTGACTGGATCCTCATATCCAGAAAAATACTGAAGGACAAGGTAATACGATTCCCCTAATCCTATCACTCCGCTCTCTGACAGCTGCACAGCTTGCTGCAAAAGTATTGGCTACCCAATCCTCACTACCGTCACCGATTACAGCTGAAGCTCATCCAAAAAGCTCAAAATTAGCTAGAAGTCACTGCTTATCAACTTCAGGTAGCTCCGATTTTGTGTTTCAGGAACAAAAGTCACCTCTGATCTCAATTCCAACAGGTTTCAGACTCGAAAGTATCAGAGATCTTAAAAGACCTTGGATTTTGAAGCCAAAACCAAAAATCAGCAGAACTGATAAAAAATAATAATAATAATATCTACTCGAAAATCCAAGTAATATCTTGATCCCTGTTTTACTTCTCCAAATACGCTCTCTCAAATTTCCAGAATTCGACAGCTCAGACCTGCTTTTTCCCCCACAACCCACCAGAGATATCGAAATACACCAATTTTCTGCTCCTTAAAAGTGAAAAAACTCCAAAATCTATACCTACAACCCTCGAATCCGTTACAGATATGTAAAATCTCCGGTTTTCAAAGCAAAAGCTGCAGACTTTGATGAATCTTCAAATTTCTATAGCTCAAAACCACGATAACCTCCCATTTACCACTCCAAACACAAAATAAACCAACAGAAAGGAATTCAATTTTTGCTGAGAAAAAACCCTAAGATCTTTGAAATCTTCGAATCTCCATCGCTCAGTAGCACCTCCAAACCCCCAAAATATCAGAAGAATTCCAATTCTCGCCAGGAACGATCTCTGGAACATTCGTGCTCCTGCCCTCCAGAAGCACGAAAAGCTCTGAAAAGGTAGGAATTCCCGTCTCCGGAGCAAAATCCCTATATTTCAAAGGATTTCTTTCCGATTTCTTCCGTTTGAGAGAGAGTAGGTAGCTATCAGAAATCCCTATTTATACACACTGAGGAGCATATGAGAATCTGAAAGCCTCTGAAAAAATCTGGAATTTCTTTCTTTTTAAAAATAAAAAATAAAATTTAATTTGCTTCTGGAAATCTACCTCTCAACAGAGAGGAGAGGAAGGATGAGAGAAGGGATCAAAGACCAGAAGCTGCGGAGGAAGAGTTAAAAAAATGAGAGAGAGAGAGAGAGAGAGAGAGAGAGAGAGGGAATTTGAAACGGACTTAAGCCGTTCCTAAACCAAAGGCACATCCGTTCCAAATTAAAAAATTTGGTGTACTATGTGAACATTTGATATCGTAAGTCCAAATTCATTCCATATGATATCTACATATTCAAGGGTTCATGCTTATGTATTCTCATAGAATCTTTTCAGGAAAAGATTCTATTCAAGCTGTATGTTATAGAGTTAGGTAGGCACTTGATAAGAGACAAAACCTTGGCTAGTAATACTACTGGCACCACATGCATTGCAATACAGAATATTTGTCTCATGGTGTCATCAGTGCCAAGTTTCCAAAGAGTAGATGCAAACAGTGGCATATATATACTCTTCTTGTCCCAACCACACCATTGGTGGATATTTCCATCAATCTTTTTGGATTGACTCATAAAGGAGCAAACTTCCTTAGACCTGGCTTTGCCCAAACTTAGTTTTCCTACATCAACTCAGTAAATCTTACCATGGGAAAGTCCCCGTTTGTAACTTTGTGATAATGAATGGGATAATTCAACATTATGTACAGGGTTGATTAGTACCATTATTTGTATAGGATCAAGTAAGCGATGCGTCCATCATGCTGATTTTGGGCTTGATTGCTGCTGATTTGTTGGAGCTCAATTTCTTGAATTACAACTGTTGCTCTGGAGGATTATTTTGCTAATCTTTGGTGATTTTGGGGCTGATTCCCTAGATCCAATTGGCGTTCAGCAGAACCTCGCCTCACCCCCCCCCCCCCCCCCCCCCAAACTCACGCAGTCAAGAGTTTGGACCACATTCTTTGCTATGGGATCATTGCTACCAAGGTCTGGGCTCACTTTCACAGGATTTTTGATGTCCCAGTCATCCGCGACCAGGCCATTCAGCAGAAGATCAATTTTTGGGCCTCTCGGGTCTCTTCTTCCTCTCGTCTCAAGTATCTTTTGGGCCTGGCTCCGGCGCTTATCACCTAGGAGTTATGGCTAAGTCGAAACGCTTCGCGGTTTGAAGGGGTCAAGATGTCAAGCTGCACGGTAATTGCCCGAGTGTTAAGATGGATGCGGGAAATCGACAATCTCTTGCTAGCCAGCAAACCACGGTCTTTCAAGGACTCGGTTTCCATGCAGGCTTTGCACCTGGATTGTGGCAGGGGTCCCTCTGAAGTAGCTCCTCAGATTGTGAAGTAGCAAAAGCCGCTTCATGGCTGGGTTAAGCTCAATGTCGATGGTTCCTCTCATGGGAATCCGGAGAAGAGTGGCGGTGGTGGGGTTCTTAAGGACCAACAAGGCAGGGTCATATTTGTTTTTAATAGGTACTACGGCCTCACCTTGAATACGAGTGCGGAGGCCCAGACAATGCTAGATGGCATGACTTTATGTAGCAAATTGGGTTTTTCCTGTATCATCATTGAGTCCGACTCTAAAGTAGTGGTGGAAGTGGCAGATGCTCTCACGTTTCACTGCCCTTGGAGTATCTGGTATAGACTGGGTGCCATCTAGCGCCTTCGCTGCAACCTAAACCTAACCTTTAGGCACATTTACCGTGAAGGAAATTCAGTGGCTGACGCGTTAGCCAGGTTGGCATCTGAAGGCTGTGCTAATTCCTTTTATCGCTCTTCGTCAGATTTACCGAGGAGGATAAGAGGCCTTTTGGTCCTAGACAAGGCAGGTCTAGGTAATCTGCGAGTGTAGTCCCTTTTGGTGCTTTCGTTTTTTTTTTTTTTTTTTTTCGGTCTTTCGTGTGGGCTCAGTGAGGGTCCTTTTCTTTAGCTCCTCGGGTTCTGTCCTCTGTTGTGAGTCCGGTTAAGTGGGTGAGTCGGTAAATGATAGGTGTGACTCCTTTTCTTTTTGTTGGAGCCAACCCGAAAGGTTGTATATCTGTCCTCTTCTTTTAATAAAATTTTCTTTCCAAAAAAAAAAAAAAAAAAGACTACTGTTTTAGACTATTAAAATAGATTATTTTTATTATTTTGCATCTGCGCTCCATACCGTTCTGATTCTAGGGTGCCTCTTGTGGATGGGAGTTTTTGGTTCCAAACAGTTGTTTGGATCTGTCCAAACAGCCTCCAAATGTTTGTCTTGAACTTGGAACTTCAACATCTCATATCAGGAGTCAGGACATATCATGTCAAAGGAGTTTGCTTAATTTTTAGCAAAACCAAGTCAATGGGCCAATTGATTTCAGATTTTAATCAAATCTGAGTTTGAGTATTAAACCTTGCAAATTGCAATCAAAGTATCTTTATTTATTTATTTATTTATTATTATTAGTATTATTATTTTTTAAATGTTTGCAAAAACAATAATATTGTGCAGGTAATTTGAATTTGTTATACCATTCATTTAGTATTTTAAGAAACAATTTGATGAGACACAATGACATTATAGCATGTGCATGATGAATACATTATCGAGTTTGAGAATACATTATATTTTGATACTAAAATTTTAAAATCGTGGGCAAATATATCATGCAATAGGAATAATGTAATCAAGTTTGACTCAAAAAAGTCATGTCCTAATCATATCATTTGATTGCAATACAAGTTCAATTAATAGCAATTTCAATTTGTCGCATCTTCATTTGAAAGTCTTAGTTGTAGTTTCTGTTATTACCATGCCTATAAAATGTTGCTTGGACACTTGTAAGTTAAAGGTGCACACCTATCGAACATGCTTGGTGATGATGGGCTCCTTAAGCAGAACCACTGATACTTTGTTTTTCTTTTATTCTCTCTATATAAAAGCATATTCATATTTATTATAAAAATTTTACAACATATGCCATCTATCATGGATTGCTGGAACTTGTCTCTTCAATTTCACCATGATCTTCAAAAGCATTAGGGCCCACCATTTGGACGCACCCTTCAAAGGGGCATTGGAGCCCAAACACCATTTTGATCCAAACGGCCATTGATGTTGTGCATTTGGATGCACTTTGTGAACCGCCTTTTCATTTCACACTTAACAAAATAGGCGCTAAAACGCCAACTTGGCAAAAACAAATCTGTTTGGTTTTTGCTGAGTCAACCCAAAAAGCAGGCTTGATAACCCCATTTGAGGAATTGGGTCCAAATGGGCCCTTTATCTCTGTTGATCCACCACTTATTCCTCTTCCTTCTTTCCACAATCTTGTTCAACGGTTGCGGATATATGGTCTTAAAGATTATATAACAGCTCTACGAAAACCTTAAGACTTTTGTCTTTGCTCCTCTTTCTCATTTTCCAAGGATAGAGATGCCTTTCCACTGACTGACTTGGGATATAAGATTCTACCAGATTTTCATTGTTTCTTGGAATGCCACAGGTGCAAGCAATGACATTCTTCTAATAATTTGACATAGACATGGTCCCAAAGGCCCAAGATATGGGTTATGCATCCCATAAGATGGGTCACGGGTTCTATGTTCATATATGAAGCCTTACAAGGCTTGTTTCTAGTTGTTAGAGGAATTTTAGTTAGCATTTTCTTATTGGGTTTCGTTTGAACCCATTTAGTTGGGATAAGACTAAGATGATATGATGATTTTCTTATTGGGTTTTACTGACCTTCACCCCGTTGTGCTCATTGATCCGAGCTGTATGTTAGAATAGACACATCTGGATAGGCCATTGCCCAAATTCCATATTAGTTGGATGACCCAGACCATGTAAAAGTAGCTTATGATGGCCATTAATTGGAACAACAAAAAAAATGTATTGTTGTTGAAATTGTTTGACTGTCTATTTATGG
This sequence comes from Magnolia changhungtana, assembly GCA_030180095.1. Taxonomy (NCBI): domain Eukaryota; kingdom Viridiplantae; phylum Streptophyta; class Magnoliopsida; order Magnoliales; family Magnoliaceae; genus Magnolia; species Magnolia changhungtana. The sequence continues at coordinate 3,175,517 of JASAUF010000364.1, read as the reverse complement.
GCATTGTAGGCTATTATTTCCATGGTTCAATCATCCAATCAATATGGGTTTCAAGCAGTCGCCTATACAAGTTAACGGGCATTATAATTTCACGTGTTCTTCTATTCTATTTTTCTTTGTTTCCTTTTCTTCTTGCATCCACCCTACGTCAACCACACATCAGGAAAATTACAAAGTATGCCTTTTTGTGCACTTTTTTTTTATCCAAGTCAACCTTCTTGCTTTATAATACCTGCTAAGTCCACATTCCTAATTGAGTGTGTTCCCCACCAGGTGGGTCCTATGTTTCCATTAGCTGCCTAATATACGTTTCTTAATTTCCAATAAATTGAAGCCCAATACCAAGTGCTGAAGATTAATCCTAATTAATTGAAACATTTTCATGACATGAATTTCATATTAGAACCATATTCAGATATAAAGTTGTTAGCAATAATAGACTGGAAAGACTGTCATGTAATTTTATGAGATGGTATAAATGTTATGTGCAATGTTTTTCTATTGCAAATTCATGCTTAATTTTACAAGGATTCCACTTAGGAAGTTTATCATCCTCTTAATATTCCATATTGGACTTCTTGTTTTTCGTTTTTGCTGTTTTTATTTATACGAGGGAGCCACTATTTATACTCACCTTGACTAATACCCAGTGCCATTTTCTATTTTGCAAATTTAAAAGGTACACCAGTTTACTAAGTCATCGTCGTTGTCGTCATCATCATCATCATCATAACCTTGTACCAACAATTTGGTATTGGCATGTAATTTTATGAGATGGTATAAATGTTATGTGCAATGTTTTTCTATTGCAAAATCATGCTTCAATTTTACAAGGATTCTACTTAGGAAGTTTATCATCCTCTTAATATTCCATATTGGACTTCTTGTTTTTTGTTTTTGCTGTTTTTATTTATACAAGGGAGCCACTATTTATACCCACCTTGACTAATACCCAGTGCCATTTTCTATTTTGCAAATTTAAAAGGTACACCAGTTTACTTAGTCATCGCCATCGTCATCATCATCATCATCATCATAACCTTGTACCAACAATTTGGTATTGGCTTTACTAATCATTCCTTTCTATAGCCTTATCCTTGGTTAGCGAATCTTAAATTCCCTTGACACTGCCTTGATCCAATTCCTTTTAAGTCTTCCCTCATCGTACTTTCAGTCCCTTCAACCCTATAAGAATTCTCCTCCTTATGTGAACTCCAGTTCACGTTGCACAAAAAGTGTAAGAAATTGAATCCCCAAATGGTAAATGGCTGTAAGCAAATCTATCATGAATGGTTAAGTATCAATTCCATCCATATATTACGTGGTCTCTTGGTTATTTATTTTTAGGAGAATGGTATAGGTAGCTCAAAATTCCCAAATTTCAACTTCAATTCATCTCATCATGGAGATTATGTGGCCATAGCATCCGAGCCTCTATGCCTTGTGGGATTAGCTATCATTTCTCATACCATCCCCAAGCAAGAAACAGCTCTCGAGTTTGTCAGAAACTTCTCAGCATGCCTTACAAGTTTGGAATGGAAGAATATTATCAATACTGGTTCTTCAGATGAAATGTTGGCCGAGTTTTATAGGTATGAGTATATTTCTTGCCCATATGGCTTTCTGGGGACTATTGATGTTTGATGTGTTGTTCCTTCTAACCGAAGCTTCTTTTGCTTGATGCCAAAACTTCTGATCTCAACAAGTTTTACCATACCATTGGAGATCTATGCCATTAATGATGCATTCATTTGAATTGATGCAACAATGTCTACGGCATACAGGTAGGGGTGGCAATGAGCTAGATTTGGGCCAGTGTTTTAAATAGCGCCCATAGCGTAGCGTACAATGCTACGTAACGTTAGCAAATAGCGTAAATCCCTTGTTGCGTACACTACAGGGGTCGTAGTGTATGTATCGTCGTAGCGCGCATAGCATATGTAGTGTACGCTATGCCTTTTTTAATATAAATGGTAATTATATTTTTATTTTAAACTTAATACTCTCAACCTGTAGGATTTTAATTTCTTTTTGTACTTGTGATTTGTGGTTTCAATTAGACATTATTGATTATAGTTTGTTTAAAAAGTTGTTGATGTAATAATTGATTTAATTTGGTTTATGTATGTGAATTGGTTTTTGATAAATGATGATGAATAACTAGTTTAAACATGCCTATACTAGAAAAAAATGAATAATCTTTTAAGCATTTTTATATATTTTATTTATTTATTTTCTTATTATTTATTATATTTTTTCTATTTTAAATTAAAAAATAGAAGTCTCATGTAGCTTACACTACTTATGCTACACACTACAGAGGGTTGAACGCTACGCAACACGGTACCACTATTTAAAACACTGATTTGGGCCTAGCTAGACCCCAACCCCAGCTTGACTCTTAAGATGCAAGACCTAAGCCCGGTATGCGCCTAGCACATCAAACCCAAGCCTGAGCCTGAGCCTAAGCCTGAAAAAAATTGGTTGGGCCTATGCCCAACCAATCTGAACCCCGAATATTGATTAAATCCCTATTTCCGACTTGAATGTTCCTAATCCATTTGTTGATCAAGTGGGCCACACATGCTCAAAGAAATAGAAAATTTATAGGAATTGTTGGGAATGAAACCAACACTACAAGAAATCTACATATCAGCGGCGCACTACCACAGGCGGCCACAACGAACCGCCCGTGTAGATGTAAAATGAGCGGCGTTTTTACGTGTCCACCACTGTATGGATAAGCTATCGCCGCTGGAAAAACAAAAGAGGGCTTTTCACCTCCCGCGCAATAGCATCCCCAAATCGTGTGAGCGGCAAATTTCTCTCCCAAAACCATCTTCCCTCTTCTCTTCCCAAATCGCCCCATCCCCAAATCACGCACGCGCCAATATTTCTCTCCCAAAACCCTTCTTCCCACTTCTCTCCCAAATCGCCTCATCCCCAAATCACGCGCCCCATCCCCAAATCCCTAAAGTCTCTCTCTCTCCAACTTCCCTCCACTTGGGCCTCACTTGATATGGCTTCTATTTCTATTGCTTGTTGAAGACGCTGATCTCTCGGCCGTTGTCCTCCTTGCTGGAACATGCCAAAGCCCAAGAAGGCCCGCAAGAGGAAGAAGCACCAAACAATACCGCGGCAAGCGTAGCTCCCTTCTCCAACAAACAGCACGCATGTATGCTCTCTCTCTCTCTCTCTCTCTCTCTCTCTCTCTCTCTCTCTCTGGGTTTCATCATGTCTGAAATGTCTTGCAGAGTATGATGGATGATACGCAGGCACTTAGAAATTGCATACATGTCATATATGGTGGAAAAATTTGATCTGCATCTTGCGGATGGTGTGGTTTTTGATTTTTTTTTTCTTTTTTTTTTTTTTTAAGTTTTTTTGCTGTTTCCTGTTGCTTTTCCTTTTGGTTTTTGAAATGGAGTTTCAGTTCGCTATCTCAGCGGTCTGTTTCTCTCTGTTCTGTTTTTCTTTAATGAAGCTTCTATTTCTCAGAGTGTGATGGATGGATTGGCTCTTGCTCCAATGTGCCACATTGGTGCGTAGTACCCACCTGTTGGAAGCTGACTCCATTGAATGGGTGGTTATTATTTTCCAATAAAAGTGAACTTTTTTACAGGACGTGTGATTAAGGATGAGAACTACGTGAATCACTTTTGTTTGATTGCACAATGCTTCTCCCTTCCTATCTGATCATACAGCAAACATCATTATGCATGTCAGCTCAACTTCTCTTCTCCTTCTCCATGGATCTGAAAGAAATCAGGTCTAGTGGTCTGATACTATTAGCTTCTCCACAATCTAAACAAGTGGACCTCTACCGCATTTAAGTATGTTTTTTTATATATAATTTTTATACCTAGATTTTTATCATATGAGTGCATGCTGCATTTTGGCTTGATTTTTGGGCCAGAGAATTCACAGTGGGCCCACCTGACAAACAGCCTAGCTCTCTACATGCGCTCCATGTTAACACGCATGCCTATAAATCCCGATGTCTCAGTCTTGTTAGCAGGCCTATATAGAGTTAGTCTCATTTCAACCCCAGTCATGTTCGATATAGTTATGCTGTTTTTTTGCTAACTTTATCTTATTTCAAACCCTTAAAATGGTTTTATTGTATAGTCTTTATGACAGTTGGGTGGGATTTAAATTGATGAGTTGCAGGATGAAAGTAGAGGGAAAAGAAATTAGTGCAGAAGCTTCTTGAGTAGCATCTTATGCCCTTTTCTTTTTCTCTAAGAAGGGAACAATCATAAATAAATTCCCATTCTTTACTAGCAGTGTGTGTTCTGAGATTGAGATCTATGAATTTGATGTAAATGAGTGAAACTTAATCTTGTACACATGAATGGTCTTGAGAACTGTTCCTGTACAAGTCTCGGTAGAATAAGCTTTATTCCACGAGTGCTGCATTGGGGCCCACTTGTGTTCAGCCAACTATTGGGTCTGTATTTGTGCATTGATTCTGGGTCTGTTTGGCTGTTATTGTCATGTCGTGGCTGCAACACTTGATGAATGGAAGTTTCATATCCTTATGAAGCACTTGAATAAGATATATATATATATATATATATATATATATATATATATATATATATATATATATATATATATATATATATATATATATATATATATATATATTGTCACTTATATTTTGAATTTTTTTTAAAAAAGATCAATTAAACTGACAGAATTATATGCTTCCTAAGTTGAGGATATACTCAGTAAGCTCGAGCCTTGAGTTGGGACAAGCGGGTGATAGACCATGACCCAAATCTCCCATTTAGGATGCTCACCATCCAATCTTTGTTTTCCCATTGATTTTAAATATGGACCATTCATCTATTCAAAAAGAGAGGATTGTTCACTCAGGGAAAACTTTGAGACATCTCCCATTGACAATGGCAACCATCAAACCAATGGTATGGATCACTGAGCCATAGTCCACACTTGTTCAATCTTAAGGCTACAAGATATTGTGAAATCAGACTGATTGTTATGAAGGAAAAAAAAAAAAAAAAAAGAATCTTCCATCCATTGCTCGTGAACTAGTTCAACTCTTTGGGATGGAAGGGGGGATGGTAGTGGACATTGGAACTGATTGGTTATCAGTCCATGAATACATTTCTTTTTCTTCACTATTTGGAGTGCTTCATGTAGCTTTTCCTTGTTTGACTGCAGGTTTGTATTCTTGAATTGGGAGCTTTGTGTATCATGTCTTAACATCTTCACAAATTTACATTTTCTTTTTCCTTTTTGTTCTGTTTTCCTTGTGCGGATTCATATTTTTATAGATGTATGTGAAGTTTCCTATTAATTGTTGTGGGTGTTTTTGGTGTATGGGTTGTTGTCCATCACAAAGCGTACTGAAGCATGGACATTTTCTGCATGTAGTACTGAGTGTAGGAAAATTCTATATCATGCTCAAGACAAAAAAAAAAAAAAAAACTATGGACCTAGCTTGTATAATAGGAAGTAGCTTGATTTTTCTATAGAATGTTAATGTCATGTTTGGATGAACCCGTTTGAAAATGATTAAACCAATGGGAGTGAAGGGCATATTATCCCTTGATCCCATCATCTAGATGTTAACATCCAGTCCCCACATAAAAATAGCAAAGACCAGTTTTTTTTTTTCCAACTAGCTATGGAAATGGGTATTCCTTGTTGTGTTAGAAATTGCTACTTACATCCATGTAATGATGAATGTACTGCTTGTTGATTTTTATTTATTTATTTATTTTTTAAGTCGTCATCATCATCTAAGCCTAAGCCTTTATCATAGCTAGTTGTGTTAGGCTTTGTCACGAGCTGAAATATGTTCAACTAATGCTCATCATGACTTGAAAATTTAAAGCCTGTAGCAATTTTGCTATACAACATTGATTTCTTTGTGACATTCATGAGGAAGTAGGACTTATTTCATTTGAAAAAAAAAAAAATCTTCTTGAAAAAAAGCATACTACTAGTCATTTGCTATGGATCTCATTTCTTCCATTTGTAGATCAGGGATGGGTGTGGTTCTCTACATAGAGAAGGCATCTTCTCAATCCGGTGTAGTTGGTGTTGTGATCGTACAAGTAATTAAAAAAACCCCTAATTTACAGATTTGTTGACTGAGCTTCGATCTGCCTGATTTTTGGACTCTTGTACTAATGTGAGCATGAGAAACAAATGGATAGTGTGGTTTGAACATGATATGAAAAGGTTGATGCCTATCTTTCTCTCAGCTTTGACGTGTTAAAAACTGAATCAGCAAACTGAAGAATGCAACCGGTGCAGTAAACTGCAGTTAATTTGAATGGAAAAAAAAATATCTGTTTTGTATACAAGAAGCCAGGTTGTATACACTAAAATGATTATAAAAAAAATGAAAATAAAATCTGTTCATGCACTAGATGGTAACTAAATCAACCAATATTCTACAGTCCTGTATCCAGCCTGTGTACAATGATACTGCAGTTCTCAGTTTAGTTCGTGTAGTCTTTTGTTGTGCAACTGTTGATCTCTAATTTGCTTCCAACAGAAATTGCCTATTATAAGGAAAGCAATCTTCTGATTGCCCAATGTGAATGCAGGTATCGTGGCACTTGACGGTTTCATTGGGTTGTACAGGAGTTTTGTACCTAATGCATTGAAGAATCTCCCAAACAGCAGGTTTGTTTCCATTTGATTCCATGCTATATTTTTCTAGAAAATTAAGTTCACTTTAGCTGTAAAATAATCCTTCTACCTACAACAGAAGATATAATGCAATAATACTTCATGTTTTGATGAAATGACCTTTTTTTTGTGGGTTATTTTTAGCTCTCCTGTGAGTGATTACATATCAGCTGTGAAGAAATTAGCTTGTGGAGTTCTTGAATCTTTAACTGAAGGGCTGAAGGTTGAACCAAGGAATATTTTCAGCAAGCTTCTGATGGATGAAGAAAGTGACTCTTTTTTCAGGCTCAATCACTACCCTCCATGTCCTGAACTTAAAGCATTGAGTTGCAACTTAACTGGTTTTGGAGAACACACTGACCCTCAGATAATATCAGTTCTGAGATCAAACAATACATCAGGCCTTCAAGTCTCTCTCAGTGATGGGAGCTGGGTTTCAGTCCCACCTGACCACAACTCCTTTGTCATTGTTGGTGATTCCTTGTAGGTATAAATCTGCATAATGATGCTTCTTCTTTTTCTTCTTCTTTCTATTTAATTCCCAAGTTTCTCTGTTTTGAAGAATGGGCTTAATATGGTGGACCCAATCGAGAATGGGAGAGCAGCAGTACTGCAAAAGTTGTGGTGAAGTACAGTTGCATCTCTGGAAGGAGGCTAGGTTGCTTGGAGTTGTTTGAATCATGGGATGAGGCATTAATCTTCATGCTGCTAACTATGTAATCATTATTGACAGTTCGTGGAACCCTACTTATTATCTTCAGGCTCGGGTTTAGAGGTATGACATAATCGAGATATTTATTTTCTAAAAAAAAATTAATGCTTAATCTTTTGGAGCGCAGTTTTCTCGTTGTTGTTCTTTGTTTCTAAAATGTATTGCATTCTTGCAGGTATGGGCAAACAAAGCCAGTTTATGCATATCGTTTGATGGCACATGGAACTATGGAAGAAAAAAAATATATAAATGGCAGGTACAGACAAAACATGACTACTAATAAATGATGTGTTTGAGGCTTTACTTATCATCACATTGTGAATCTCTAGATCCCATTCACATGTATTTATTGTATGGTTTATATGTGTATTTGGATGGTATCCTCATTGTTGCATGTTTGATGTTTGCTCTGGTAGTTGGAATGCTGAAGTTTAAAGAATTAGTAGAGGCTTCTATTATGGTTCTCAGATGTCGAAGAGCATCAAAGCATGCCTTCCCACTTTCAGTCCCAACTGATGTACGGTTTTGCTTGTTTGGCTATATCAGGCTATGTGACTGCATGGAAAGTTGTATTGCTATAAACATTTGTAGCATGGAAAATGGACATTCATGTGCATTTGTAGTCTGAAAACATTAAAGAGACCGTTAATTGTTTTATTGGTATTGTGCAGTTGCTACTGGACTACTTGTTGAGGAGACATTGTCTGGTGCACCAGTCCATACAGATAAGGAGCCTCCTTATTGTTGAAACAAATGCAATTAAACACTTGGGTTGGAGTTGAGTAAATATAGACAACACAGACATAATTACACCTAGGGGTGCACATCTAACCGGTAGAACCGTGGAACCGGACCGGAACCGTTGGATCAGTCCAGTTCTAGATAGCACCGGTTCCGGTTCCGATTCCAAATTTGGGAGAACCGTTGGATACGGATTAGTTCTGGTTTAAGGCCTTGTAAAACCGAACCGAACTGTGAACCGAACCATTGATCCGAACCATGACCGGAACCATATATCCGAACCGTTACCCGAACCGTCAATCCGAACCCTGCCTTTACTTAAAAAAAAAAAAAAAAAAAAAACCCAAGTGGTGCCAGGTATCCCGCGCTGTTCTTATCCAAAATGGAAAAGTGATGGTGTTCAGTTTGCCTCTGTCGGTACCTGAGATCCAGCGTGTTGCCAGCCACTGGGACCCACAGGACTAGTGGCCCAATGATCGAAGTCGTCCATACTATAAATAGTTAAATACTAGCATAAAAAGTGTACAATGATTACAAGATTGTGACCATCAGTATCTCTAAATGAATTTAGAGCAACGAAAAGAAAATTTTCAATGGCTCCCAATTAAAATCTAAATATCAAAGGCTGAAACATCTTTGAAGCTTAACCGTGGAATAATAGCTTACCTATAAGAGTAAAGAGAAAATAAACGGTTCAAATCATTATACCATCTCAGCATGTGGGCTGCAGTGGGCATAGACAGTACTTAGATCATAAGTCGCGACGGAGGCAAAACAAAAGACTCACTGATTAAAAAGTCTCTGCTCTCTCTCGGAGTCTCTCTCGTCGCTGCCGCCCTTGCCTGCCCTCTCTCTCGAAGTCTCTCTCGCCGACTGCGCCCTTGCCTGCCCTCTCTCAGAGAAGAGTCTCTCTCGCTGAGACGCCGACTGCGCCCCTGCCCCTGCCCTCTCTCTCGCCAACGCTGACTGCGCACACGCCCCTGCCCAATCATCGTGCGACGCCCTTCCTCTCTCTTTCTCTCTCTCTCCCCATCTGTCTGCTCGTCCGTCTTTCCCGTTTTCTGGGTGGAAATGAGAGAAATTGATTTATCTATGTTTTTTATTTTAATTTTGTTTGCTGGAAGTGTGGAATTCGATGGATCTGTCGGAGTGGAATTTAAATTTGCTATTCTAGATCTGTCAGTAGAAATTTCTGTCTCGGGATTGTAATGGCTGTGATATAAAATATGGCATGAGTTGGAATGGGGAACGATCTGGACGGTTCATCCCATGGGCTCCACTGTTAGAAATTTTTGTCCCAATGGTGTTTATTTATTTATTTATTTATTTGTGTAGTGCTGCTGATCAGATGGTTAAGATCATTCGCCCATTGGGTTTTTTTCTTACTGTGGCCAGGCCACGCAGATGAATGGTTCAGATCATTGTCTATTTGTATCTCTCTCTCTCTCTCTCTCTCTCTCTTGCCCTCCCATTCTGCTTCTGTGATAATATATGGTTTGTTATAGGCTTGCAGCAAATCACCTCCTCTGTACAGATGCCCAGAACTGTGGAACTGATCCAGAACCGAACCATTTTTCACGGTCCGGTTCTGGTTTGGTTCCAGGGTGCCAACGGTTCGGTTCCGGTTCCAAAAATGGTAGAACCGTTAGGAACGGTTTGGTTTCGGTTTCACCCCAAAACCGGACCAGACCGACCCGTGTGCACCCCTAATTACATCAACCTAACTTCTACGAAAGACATTATTTCCTGTCCTGCAAAATTGTTCATTTTAAAGGATTTTGTGTGTGTGTGAAGATTTCATTGTAATCAAGATAAACAACCAAATAAAAAGATTTCATTCTTTTGTTGTAGAATTTATGATTTCATAGCTTGTTTATGGAAGCATTTTGATTTTGTTTATTTACTTACAATAGGCACTCAGACATTGGTGAAGCCGAATTTTCTAGATTCCATTCTGGTACCAAACGTGGCGATATTGTTGGTGTCACTGGAATTCCAGGTTGGTTGGTTTCATTTATGTTCTTCAATTCTATCTAGCAAAACTTTTCCTGTATCTTATCCTTTGGGTATTGGCTGTACTTGCATGTCAAAATATTGATTTCTTCCTTTGTAAATAGTGACACTTGAGCTTTGTAGGAGAAAGTGGATCACTGATTATGTTAGACTTTTGGTATTTGCAAAAGAGCGGAAAGCAGCAGCAATGTGTTCAAAGTCTTATGAATAAAAGTTCATTTATATTGTGATAAGCTAAATAGTTTGTTTCCACAAGTGCGTAGCATGGCTAATGATATGTTGGATGCATGAGCCACCGAAAGTATGGATTTGGGAGTCTACTAGGGGGCATCTAAGAATGGTGATTAATGAAGTTCCTCTCCCAGAATGTGCGTGGTTTGGAGCATAAAGATAGGATGCTAATCCTTATGACTGTTGGTCAGGGAAAGGAAAATTGATGTGATGATGATTTAGGAAACGTAATGGGTAAAAGATCTGATGATATGCTAAAATTTCCAACATTTGTAGTAGGGAAATGATTTTTTTTTTTTAAAATTTTTTTTCGTAATACTTGTATGCTTTGATGAAGTACCCAACCAAATCTCTATCTTTTCTGTTGATGCAAATTAGGGTGGAATTGGTCTGGCTGGCATGTCTGCTGAGGATCTAATTGTCTGGCTATCTTGGAAAATGATAGGATCTAATTGATGCAAATTTTTTCGGTTATGATCATATTAGAAAATGATCCTGCAAATATTTGGAAGGATCCAATATGCAAATCTTTTCTATTATGATCATATCCAAGGGAGTTGCTCGCATGTCTGACTGTTTGCTTGTTTCTTTTGCCAATTGTCTTTATTTGATAGAAGTGGTGTTCATGTGTGTAGGGTAGTTGTGCTACACCAAAAATCAGGCCTTTCAAACTCTCAAGTGGGCTCCACCTGTTAGATGGGCTACAAGTTGTCGTTGCTCCTCATCAAACGACTTCCGCCAAAGGTTGTTACTCTCATTTGTTAGCAGTTTCAGAGGCATAAACTGTGTGCATAGATTTTTTTTTTTTTTTTTTTATGTGGGTTAGGGATGGATTGGTTTGTTGCATGGAAGGGAAAAAAAAAGTTTGGATTTGAGATGGGTTTTCTGAAAAGAAAAAAGTTCTACACATTGTTACTTCATGATTATCATTTCATTGTGGTTATACTATAGTCGATTCATGAACTGTTGTTCAATTTAATAATCTTTCTATGCATCCAGGTTGGATATGATATGCTAAAAAAACACTTCGCTCATATACTACCTTTATTTCTTCTGTGAAGATTCCACAACAAGCAATCGGGGCAACCATCAAGCATCACATTTGCCAAAAAAATGGGTCTAATGTAAGTTCTAATAATCCAAATACCCACCCTTGTGACTTTGCTGAAGTTATTGGGAAGATGCACCCCAGACTTGCATTCTTGGATGATCAATACACACAACTGCAGCAGTTGCAAGATGATAGCAACCTAGATTTTGTTTTTGAAGTGGTCTCTCTTCTTTGATGATTCTGAGAAGCTTCATAATGATTTGAGCAGAGCTCTGTGAGGAATTTGCTTCTCTCTCTCTTGTTGGATATTGAAAAGCTCACTTTTTCTATGTTTTTCTTTTCTTGAAGAGATCGGCAGCCTGAAGATTTCAAAAAGGTTGATGCCCATGTTCATCAGTTGAAGGGCAGCAGCTCCAGGTATTTTACTCCATCCAAATATCCAATACATCATTCTTTTGTTTCCATCTCTCTCAAGAAACCCAACTTCCCAATTCTATGACAAACCTACTTCTTTGATTTATTTTTATTTTTCGGCTTGTTAAAGTGTTTTTTTATTTTCTTCATAGGAAGCTATTGTTTTTGTTAGGATAAATACCTGGTTTCATGAACTATGTAATGTTAAATTTTGATTTGGTGTGCAGATTAGGAAAATAGAGAAAGATCTGTTATGTGTTTTTTTTTAAGGAGCATGCACTTCCTGCATCCCACTCCCTCTGCTAACAGAAACCGATCCTCATTGGAGATGGATGTGATTCATCTTCAATTTAGAGAATTTTACTTTTAGCAGCAGTTGTGGATAGCTAGCTGTAGCATGACAGGAGTGGTCTATTTTTAATTAACCTTGTAGATCTTAGATTTATCTGGCTTCCCAGCTGTTTTTTTTCCCGGTTTTCTTCCTAAAGATGTGCCAACGTTCTAGTTGTTGTGCTGCTCTGCAAATTGAAATCTTCCATTTCCTGATTGTTTTGACTCTGTTATTTATGTTTGTTTTCCTCTAAGTTTTTCCATCTGAGAAGTCACCTTGCCATAAGACATATGAATCATCCATGCAAGTCTGGGGTGCATCTTCCTAATAACTTCATCAAATTCTTTCTAGATCGGCAACTGCATCTTGCTGAAATCTCTGTACTCTCTCTCATTTACTTGCATTTTGAAGTTATGGGATTGAGAATGTAATGGAGGATTTAACTGAAATCTGTGTTGGTTTGTTTTCTATAGGGATTTATCCGGTAACTTGCTATATGGAGATATTCCGTTCTCGACATCTAGGCTCAAACAGCTTGAGGAATTGTTAGTATCATGTCTGCTTTTATTTGGTAGATTGGTCATTTTCACGAATCTTGCTTGCCCCTTTGTAAGGGATAGATTGGTCATTTATGGTGATGTTACTATGTAGGACATTGAAGAACAATCAATTAACAGGGCGCCTATCCCTTCAACCCTTTCATAGATGCCAAATCTCAAAACTCTGTAAGGTTGTTGTCACTTATATTTGAGGTGCTTGTTCTATTTTGTGGTTTATGCTTTCTAATATCTACTTGAAAACATTGAATTGTTTTTTTTTTTTTTTTTCCATCTCATTTGGGTTTTCTTAGTTACACATTTGCATTGGGGGTTTGTCTGATGGAACATACCTGAACTACAATTGTTTGTTTCCAATGGTGTGGATTTGTGTGTACAAAGTGATTTTAATGGGTCCCTTGTTGTTTAAGTTTTTTTAGGGATCTCACTCAGAATCAGCTCACTGGTGACATTCCGAGGCTGATTTACTGGAATGAAGTATTGCAGTATCTGTGAGTACTTCCTCCACTGTGTACTCCATGTAAATCACAATTTATAAGTCTATCTCAAATTAGTTCTAGTTCATCTAGTAATTTGGTATGTTTTGGAGTCGCCCATTATTGTGACCATACTATGGGTTGTGTTATGTAATGTGATGGCCACTTTGATTCTTGTTATGTAAGATGGACATTGGCTGTTATGACTTCCAACATTCCTTTTGGTGTGGGTGTTGTTCTTGTAATTTCTTCAATTGTTTATGGTCTATTGACTGTTATGACTTCCAGGGATATTTCTTACAATCAAATCACTAGAGAGATTCCTTACAACATTGGTTTCGTGGCAACCTTTTGTAGCGCTTTTTACATCCCGGCATTTTTCCAATTTCTTATCGGTGCTTCTTACATCTTTTACCGGCGTTTGTTACAAAATTTACCTGTGTTTCTCGTAACTTCTACTAGCGTTTTTACTGTTTTAACCAGCGTTTATCATAGCTTTTAACCAGTGTTTCTCATATCATTTACTGGTGTTTTTAGTGGTTTTAGTGGCGCTTCTACCGACGCTTTTATAGTTTTAACGCGCAGGCATCAGAAGCGCCGGTAAAGGATAATAAGCACTGCTAAAAGTTCCTATTAGTGGCAACATAAAAGATGCCGTTTAAAAGGTACCACCGCCGGTAAAACATCCAGCGATGCCCCCCTTTAGCGGCACGTATCCGACTGCCGATAATTCTTATACCGACGGTTTTTGGGACTTTTAGGGGCGGTTTTGGCCGCCAGTAAAGCTTGTTTTTCTTGTAGTGCAACGATCTACATTCAGGATGGATGGGTTTCCTAAGGATTGGAATGACATATTTGGAGGATATAATGTGTACATTTAAAGTTAGGCCGGGTTAAAATGACTTGAGCCCAAACTGAAAATCGTTTGGGCCACCATTGAGGCCAATAAGTTCCTGGTCGAATGTGGAGACCATGTCTTAGTATTGATTTGATAGCATATTCCGCCCAACACCCTAATGAGTGGCATCCACAGGTTAATATTTTGCGACCCATGATTCTCATGTCCAAATGAGCCATGGCCTTGTTGCACCCATCTTATAGGTCTAATAGCATCACAGTTGGGTGCAACCAAGTTGTTCCAATATGCCAATGCAACAACATCTGTATCATTCTCCCTCAATTGGGGAAAACTCGACTACAATTTTTTAACCCTCTTCACTCGATGCATCTCCCACGTAGAAAGAAATGGGTTTAAAGTTGAAGACATCCGACATGTTTACATGACTCGGAAGCTTTAACTTGTAGGTGTCATTAATAATCTTTAGGATGATCTTATACCATTCAATCTTCAACTCTTTTGTACTGACCAGTCGGAAGACATTCTCTGGTCACCATAATCCATAGTCCATAGTCTAGGCATAATCACCTTCGTCGAATATGACCTGTCAATGATGTTGACCCACTATTATGCTGCCATCACGTTGATCAAGAGGCTCATTGTTGTCCACACTTTTCCTTGTGCTAGCTTTGGGCACAAATTTTTCTTTAAATTGACCAGGGATGCTAGTGGCGCCATCTTTCACAAATGTATACATGTCTTCCAAAAATCATTAATCGGGCCATGGTCATGTTGCCACAGACGTCCCAATAATAGATGACAGGTGTCCGTTGCAATTACGTCGAACCAAGCATCTTTGGAATAAATCTCACTAATGGTGAACAAAATCAAATACATTCGTATATGGTTGCCTTGTGTTTCTTGTTGACCGAGGATAATTTGTAGCGCTTCAGTGTTTCTCAATTGTGAGGCTCCATTTGTCGGTTTGATGCCTTGTGATACCATGTTCTAACAACTTTCGTCATTTATGATAACCTTAGACAAATTCTGGTCAATCATGCATGTAGTGCAGAAGATGCTTCTATGACATCAATCCTTTTCGATCCCTTGTTCTGGAAGGAGAACGCTCTTTCAAATCATGAGAGATTCCCTATGGTCATCATACAAAATTTCAGCATCATTGTTGATGGTTTCTTCCCTATACATGAGACTGTCATCGTATTTCAAATCTCAATGCTCTCATTAGCTTCATCCGTATGTCATTTGCCTTTGTTTTGGTACATTGGCTTGCACTTACAATTGAATGCTTTATGAGTTGGATACATGCACTTACAACAATAAAATGTAGCTTCTCTTTCTATGTTACATGTGCTGACCCCTATGGAGCAGGATTCATAGGGATGATGCTTATCTCGAGCACACGCATGAAACAAGATTCCGATGCTTCTCCTTGTGCATCATCGATCCGAGCCCTAAGAGAAGCATGCTTCTGTTACATACGCTCATTTGGAATGTGCTCTAAGCATTCCAAAGGTACTCTTCTGTTATAACTCCGATATTAATGTTGGGTAGAGGTGTACATGAGTTGAACCGTGTCGAGCTTGGCACAGCTTGACTCGGCTTGACCCACTAGCTGACCCTGGCTCGAACTCAGCTCATCTCGGTCCTCGAGCCTGACTGCCTAACTCGGCTTGATTTGGTCAGCAGCTCGGGCCAATTCAAGCCGAGTTCGAGCCAAGTTTGCTTTTGCAGCATTTTCTCAAACACATAAATTGCACCTTCAAATTTTCACTGTATGTAAAACAGCAGCAGCAGTTTTACAGCTATTTCTTTAAACACCTTGTAGGCAACATCAAAATCAAGGAAAAAGGGTATTTGTTTCATATACATAGCTTCCTTGCCACCAGCCGACACTTTGTTGAGTCATTTCATCAAACACTTAGTAAGCAACATCAATATCAAAGTAACCGAGTCACCGAACTGGTTCGATCCGAGTTCGATTCGAGTTGGGGTTCGATCTAAGACCTCAAATGGAAGGTTGCAACCTACCAATGTTGCACGCAACCAGTTGATCATCTATGATGTAGAACAATTAACCACTTACTCTAAAAGCTCGAATTGATGGAGCATGGTGAATGGGCCGCCCACCCCGACTGTGCCCCCCCATCCCATAGGCCACCCCACTCAAGCCCTATGTGAAAATGCCCTTGCATCAATCACCCTCGATGAGGAGTCTCGAACACAAGCCGCCCGCTCTGTTACCAATTTGATTCAAGACAATTAACCATTTCCTCTAAAAGCTCAAACTGATAGAGTATGGAGAATTAATCCATTTATCATAGCCCAGGCCCCACATCCATGGGTTAAGTCCTCGGCTAAATCCTCCTCATGGGCCACAAATCTATGGGTCTGCCTCACACGAGCTACCCGCCTCACATGGGTCCCAAATCACATGGGTTCTACGGGCCGCCCATCTCGAATGTGCCCCCGCATCCCACGGGCCACCCCACTTGAGCATGGTGTGAAAATGCTCTAAAAGCTCGAACTGATAGAGTATGACGAATTAATCCATTTATCTCATAGCCCAGGCTCCACATCCATGGGTTAGGTCATTGACCGAACCCGCCTCGTGGGCCCCAAATACATGGGTTTGCCTTACACGAGCCACCCACCTCACACATGCCCCAAATCACGTGGGTTCCACGGGCCACTCATTCCAAATGTGCCCCCGCATCCCACAGGCCACCCCACTCGAGCATGGTGTGAAAATGCCCCTACATCAATTTGTCTCAGAAAGATCACGTCGAGCAATCACTTGGTTGAATTCCTCCATGTACTCTTTTACCATTTCTTCATTTTGACAAAGTGAATGTAGCTGTCCGTGCACTGTTTACATGTGAATGGAATGGTAAAAATGTTTCACAATGCTTGTTTCTCCTTGTCCCGAGAGGTGATTTTAGAATTACCTTAACATCCATGTGTAACTTCTAATGGCTTTTACCATGTAGAAGCTCAACCTTTTTTAATTTGATCGCCACTAATTTGACCTTTTTTTCATTGGGCACAGCTTGTAATCGAGACGCGCTCGATGGTATAGTTATTGAATTCCCCAGCCTTCTAGCCTCCGTGGAACTTAGGCATCTTGATCTTTATATCGAAGTTGCCTCATCTATTTGGAGAACAAGTACATGGGCTATCCTATCCAAGCATCTCATAAGACAGAGGGAATGGTTATGGAAGGGATTGTTGTTATCCTCTCGGTCATAGACATTGCGTAACAGCACATGCCTTGGTTTCAAGCCGGTTGAATCACTCTCAGACCTTTCCTTAGTGTCATCATGCAAGGAGGCCTCAAACCATGACAAACGCTAGTTTAATGCCTCAATTTGTTGTTCGTGGAGTTTAATTTCCTTGTTTCATGCACCAATTGGTGATTCGATGAATAGAATGCCCTTTGTGCCTTGTCCATGGCCTGGAACACGTGGGGCCATGTATGATGGATGGACGGTCGTGGACTGGAGGAGCTGTATTTGACCGGTATTGGTTGGCCGATCTGGACCAGAGAGGAGATGGGCCGATCATTTCAAGAGAAATCTATTTGGTTGCTTAGGTTTCTTTAATGTGTAAAGAAGGTTGTGGGGATATAGCTTTAGGGCCAGTTTGGTTCATCACATTAAGTGAGATTAGGTGGGATTGCATTCATAATCTCACATTTCAAACCAAGATCGCATGTTTAGATGGCACGCCTACTTGGACCAAATCCATGCCGAAAACTGCGTGCAAGAGGGTTGAATTTACCAAATCCTTCTTCGGACACAACACCTTGAATTCATATCCCACAAGGTCATCCATCAGATTCAAGAGAGAAGAATGACTCGAGAGATCATCTCCATACCCTATCTTGCCTGCCCGGATGGAACCTGAAAGTGACCGCACGACTGATTGCCTTCATTACAGGTGAAGACCGGATGGAGAAGCCCCTGCATTTATAGTACGTGAGACTTTGACTTTGGGACACAGTCAGTGGTGAGTTTCGCCACGTGGACTTTGGGACACGGTCAGTGGTGAGTTTCGCCACGATTGAAGGTAAGTCTGCTTCCTTTTTTTTTTTAAAAATAATATTATTATTTTTTATTATTTTATTATTATTTTTTTTATCGAGGGTTACGTTCAGATTGTTGAATAGCGTTATGTCGTATTGTGTAGGATCTGCCAATTAGCCTCGGGATGAGGGGAGAGTTCGGATTTTAGTGGCTATACAGGTATGATTAGGATTTTTATTTATTTATTTATTTATTTTTCTGATTACTTTGTCAAAGACAGTGTTTCAGCACTTGTAATTGTATATATGGTGCAACTGTAGGGAAAAAAATGGTGCAACTGTAGCAATGTAAATTTATGTTTTGTCCATCCATTTAGGTTTACATTTGATTTGTACAATCATAAATTGCAATTTAGTGCCATTCTCTCCATTTTTTCTTTTATTACTCTCAAACAACAAGTGCAATTGAGTGGCAACCATCCCTTGTTATTTTCATAGAACCTTAATATAAGGTCATTTGACCTTGTAGATTAAGGCATATTGGGATTTTGCCCAATCGGTGAGTTGTCCTCCGTTTTTTCAAAATTACCTATCACATGCAACTGAAGGCCCCTTCATTTTTGGATGGAAATGTTGTTGTGTGTGTGGAGTAACATTATCATCAATTATTTTTCACATTTTTCTTAAGATCTCCTTGGGTAAATATAACAACTCAGCAAGCTCTAGAAAGTGGATTGATATACATCATCTGAAGGTGCAACTTCTATGAAAAATTGCCTTCCTGGGTTACATACATGTTACTTTCGGATGTGAGCATTGGACTAAGTTGCATGCAACAACCAATTTGAAAAAAATGGAGGAAAGTGTTGTGTAACACGCCAACAACACAGTGAGCCTAAATCCAATCTTAGGCCTCTCCCACAAACAATAAACGGGAAGAAATATAAACTAGAAACAAATCAAAGCAATCCAAAACAAACCACAAGACAAGATATACGTGGAAAAACCCTAATCTAGGGTAAAAAATCACGGATGCAAACTTCCACTATGAAGAATGAAGATTACAAGGAAATATACTAACCTCTCCCTTGGAAGTACAGAGAAAATTCCTTGCCCACACCTTAGAAAATATTTCCCAATATTCACCTTAACACTAGAATAGCCCTAGGGACCCCAATTTATAGTTTTGGCAACTTCCCTTTCCGCATCCTAGTTGTGAAAGGACTTGCGATACGAAATCCACGAAACTCCTTTCCGCATCCCAGTTGCGAAAGGACTTGCGACACGAAATCCACGCATGTGGCTCCACTTCTCAACAATTTTTCACTTGGAGACACATCGCCATAAACCTTTGTCTTCTTCATCCGGAGTGCACTCCCTCCCCGTCTTCAAGCCTGAAAACCAATCAAAGCTGAACAGAGCTTCAGCTTCTCTCGTGTGACCGCCTTAGCTGACATATCCACAGGATTCTTACTTGTATAAATCTTCTCCAGAGCAATCGATCCATCTTCCAGTAACGAACGTATGAAGTGATATCTGATGGCAATATGCTTGGTCCTTGAATGAAAGGTTGAATTCTTGGCCAAGTGTATTACACTCTGACTGTCACTGTACAGTTTGCAATCTGCTTGCTTCTTACCCAACTCTTCTATGAAACCTTGCATCCACACCATCTCCTTGCATGCTTCTATAGCCGCAATATATTCTACTTCTGTCGTACTGATAGATACTATCTTCTATAACTGAGAGACCCAACTGACTGCAGCACTACCCAGAGTGAAGACATAACCTGTAGTGCTTCCCCTGCTGTCAATATCTCCTGCCAAATCTGAATTCACGTAGCCTTGTAGCTTGATTTCCGATCTACCATAGTACAACCCTACATCCTTAGTACCTACCAAATATCTAAGGATCTACTTCACAGCTTCCCAATGTTCCTTCCCGGGGTTGTTCATGAACCTGCTAACAACTCCCACTGCTTGAGCAATGTCTGGCCTCGTGCTCCCCATAGCATACATGAGACTCCCAATAGCTGACGTGCATGGGACTTTAGCCATGTTGTCCCATTCCTCTTGCGTCTTTGCCCCTTGCTCCTTAGATATCTTGAAGTGGATGGCTAATGGAGTCCTAACCGGCTTAGCACCTCTTATATTGAATCGGTCAAGTACCTTGGCTATGTACTCTGCCTATGACAAAACTAGTTTCTTGTTTTCCCTGTCACGCTTTATTCTCATGCCTAGGATTTGTTTTGCAGCTCCTAAATCCTTCATGGCAAATTCTCTAGACAGTTATCTTTTGAGATCTGAGATGTCCTTCATGCTTGAACCGGTCACAAACATATCATCAACATACAGAAGAAGTATGATGTATAACGTATCAAACTTTTTCAAATAACAACAGTGGTCTGCATGACATCTCCTAAAGTCGTTTTCCGACATGAAACTGTCGAACTTCTTGTACCACTGCCTCGGAGCCTGCTTCAGGCCATATAAACTCTTCTTCAGTCTGCATACCTTGTTCTCCTTTCCTGGTGCCACGTATCCTGTCGGCTGATGCATATATATCTCTTCTTCAAGGTCCCCATGAAGAAAGGTTGTCTTAACATCTAGCTGCTCTAATTGTAAGTCCTCTGTAGCCACTATACTCAAGAACATGCGAATCGTAGACATTTTCACAACCAGTCTAGCCTTGTACCGTTTTGAACCATCGTGCTCCTCCTTCAATCTGTAAACTCACTTGTTATAAAGAGTTTTCTTACCCTTAAGCAAAGTGACTAGCTCCCATGTACGATTAGACTCAAGAGAGTCCATCTCATCATCCATAGCCTGCTCCCACTTAACCCATGTATCTGACTGTAATGCCTCTTCAAAACACTCTGGCTCACCATTATTTGTCAACAGTAGATAATATAAGGAGGGTGAATATCAAACCGTGGGTCTTCTCTCCCGAGTAGACCTCCTCACAACCGGTGTATGTGGCTCTCCCTCATAATGCTCCTGTGTATGATCATCCTATGACGTTGTAACACCCGTGTCCGGTAACTCTTTCAACTCTACGAATTCCTTTTCTTCGGCTTTATTTTCCTGCACACTGTCCTTATGCATCACTTTTTCATTGAAGACTACGTCCTTGCTTTTGATGATTTTCCTATTTTCTGCATCACAAAACCTGTAGCCAAAATCATGCTGCCCGTAGCCTATAAACGTGCACCTCTTGGACTTCGCATCCAGCTTGTTTCTGTGCTTTGCATCAATGTGGACATATGAAGTGCAACCGAACACTCTGAGATGTGCAAGGTTCACTTCTTTCCCAGTTCACACTTCTTCTGGTAGCCCACCATCCAATGGTGCTGAGGGACTTCTATTGATAAGATATGCGCCAGTATTCACAGCATCTGCCCAAAATGTCTTGGGTAACCCTGCATGTAACCTCATACTCCCGGCGGGCTTAAGGATGGTCCTATTAATGCGCTTAGTCACACCATTCTACTACAGTGTACTTGGAATCATTTTTTTATGTTTGATTCCACTTGCTATACAATACTCCTCAAACCTCTTGTCACAATACTCTCCCCCATTATCAGATCTGAGACATTTTACTGTTTTACCTGTCTCATTTATACCATAACTTTTCACTTCTTAAATACATCAAATATATCAGATTTGTGCTTTAAGAAATAAATCTACAGTTTTCTACTAGCATCATCAATAAAGGAAACAAAATAACGTGAGCCACCAAGAGACGATACCTGTGCCAGTCCCCACACATCAGTGTGTACAAGCTCCAACAGATACGTCTTTGGAGTGCGTCCCGTCTTCTTGAAACTTACCCTCTTCTGCTTGTCATACACGCGGTCCTCGCAGAATTTCAAGTTAATAGACTTCAACCCTGGTAGTTTTCCTTTTGACAATATCACTTTCATCCCTTTCTCACTTATATGTCCCAACCTCTGATGTCATAACTGTCCATTTACTCTAGTTGATGCGACTGCAAGTGAACTATATGATCCTGAAGTCACGTACAAAATACCTTCTTTCTTGCTTCGAGATATCACTGAGGCACCTTTTGTGATTTTCCAGGAATCACTGGTGAATGTCGTCACATAAACGGTATCGGTCAACTGCCCTACTGAGATAAGATTCCTTCTCAAACTCGGTACATGTCTGACATCCTTCAATTTCAACGTCGTTCCGTCTTTCTGAATTATATGAACGTCTCCCTTTTCAACAATACTGCATGACTCATTATCACCTAGGTAGACTCTCTCGAAGTCACCTAATACATAGTTACGCAGAACTTCCTTACATGAAGTGGTATGAAACGAAGCACCCGAGTCTATAACCCAAGACTCATTCCTCACATTAAGAGACAAGATCAACGCCTCTGTGTCACTCTCCTCAGATAGATTCGCTGAATCTTTTCCGCCTCGAGAGCTTCCTTCTTGTTTCTTAAGCACCCTGCAATCACGTTTTATGTGCCCCTTCTTGCCGCAATGCCAACACCTATCTTTGTCTTTCGGTCCCTTGGACTTCTTCCTCGACTTAGAACGCCCGTGTTTATTGTCTCCTTTGTTCAGCGATCTTCTTCTTCCTTCAATGTTTAGAGCATTCCCTGAATCCTCCGAAACTCTTGATGCCTTTCTTCTAGATTTTTCGCTGAGAATTAGACAGGCCACATCATCAAATTTCAGCTTTGTCGACCTTGAAGAATTGCTCACAGCAATCACCAAACCATCCCATCTGTCTGGCAAACTGGATAAGATCAATAACGCTCTGACCTCATCCTCAAAAATAATGCCAACGGATTCCAACTAGCTCGTGACTGTATTGAACTCATTTAGATGTTCCGCCACACTCCCATCATCTGGCATCTTCATGTTGAATAGCTGTTTCATAAGATGAACCTTGTTGGATGCTGAGGGTTTTTCATACATGGTGGCTAGGGCTTCCATTAATTCTTTTGTCATTTTTACCTTGGATATATTGAAGGCGACGCTCTTAGACAAAGAGAGTCGGATCGTTCCTAAAACCTTCCTATCAAGTAAAAACCATTCATCATCTGTCATCTTTTCTGGTTTCTTCTCTTTTCCTCCTAGAGGAATATAAAGGTCCTTCTGATACAGATAATCTTCCATCTGCATCTTCCAGAAGGCAAAGTTTGAACCATCAAACTTCTCAATTCTAGTTTTTCCATCTTCTGTCATCTCTCCTAATAGAACTAAACCAATAGCTCTGATACCAGTTGTAGCGCAGCACGCTAACAACGCAGTGGGCCTAGATCTAATCTCAGGCCTCACCCACAAATGATAAACAGGAAGAAATATAAACTAAAAACAGATTAAAGCAATCCAAAATAAATCACAAGACAAGATATACGTGAAAAAACCTCAATCTAGGGTAAAAAACCACGGATGCAAACTTCCACTATGAAGAACGAAGATTACAAGGCAATATACTAACCTCTCCCTTGGAAGTACAGAGAAAATCCCTTGCCCACACCTTAGAAAATATTTTTCAATATTCACCTTAACCCTAGAATAGCCCTAGGGACTCCAATTTATAGTTTTGGTAACTTCCCTTTCCGCATCCCAGTTGCAAAAGGACTTGCGACATGAAATCCGCGAAACTCCTTTCCGCATCCCAGTTGCGAAAGGACTTGCGACATGAAATCCGTGAAACTCCTTTCTGCATCCCAGTTGCGAAAGGACTTGCGACACGAAATCCGCGCATGTGGCTCCACTTCTCAACAGAAAGCTCATCGATTGGGCAAAATCCTAAGATATCTTAATCTACAAGGTCAAATGACCATATATTAAGGTTTTATGAAAATAAAAGGGGACGGTGCCACCCACTTGCACTTGTTGTTTGAGAGTAAGAGAGTGGAAAATAGAGAGAATGACACTAAATTACAATTTACAGTTGTATTAATCAAATGTAAATCTAACTCGATAGACAAAACATAGATTTGCGTTCCTACAGTTGCACTATATAGACAATCACAAGTGCTGGAGCTGTCTTTGATAAAGTAATCAGAAAAAAAAAACTCTTGATCATATCTGGATAGTTGTCGGAACCCTAAATCCCACTTCCTTCTCCAACGGCCGATCCTACACAGTGCAACATAATGCTATTCAACAATCTTAATGTAATCCTTGATGACGAGAAAACGGTAGAGTTACTTTCAATCATGGCAAAACCCACCACCGGTTGTGTCCCAAACTCCACCACGTCTCACCTGCTATATATGCAAGGGCTTCCCCATCTAGTCTTCACCTGTAATAAAGGCAATCATCCATGTGGCCAGCTTTAGGTTCCATCCAGGAAGGCGAGATAGGGTATGGAGATGATCTCTCGAGCCGTTCTTCTCTCTTGCTCAAATCTAAGGGATGGCCTTTTGGGATACGAATTCAAGGTGTTGTATCCGAAGAGGGATTTGGTAAATCCCACCCCCTCGAACGCAAATTTTGGCACAAGATCCGAAGTGGTTTTCTGTCCAAGCAGGCATGCCATCTAAACATGCGATCTTGGTATGAAACATGGGATTATGAATGCAATCCCATTTAATGCGATGAGCCAAACAGGCCCTTAGGGATACAGGCCGTGTGGAATGCTATGCATGGGATAGGCCTTTTGTCAAAAGAGATTTGGGCAGCAGGTATTTGTTAGGAACTGGGTAACTGGGGATTTTATTGATCAAGGGTTAGCAACTAGGAGGGTATGTAGGCTAACAAGCTGGACAATCTATAAATTCAAGATGAATTTAGGAAGAAGCAGGTTGGGTCTAGACTTTGAGGTGGTTGTGAGTTGAATGGTGTTGCAAAAGGCGATGATATTTGGTAGGGACTATGAGGTCGTCTATAGACAGCCAAGTAAGAGGCAGTGGCCGGAAAGTAACATTCTGATACTACCTGATGCAATCTGTTCGCAATGTGACAATGAATGCGAGCTGCGGTGATGGTAAAACACTGAAATAATTTGGGATAATCAGCTCATGTGGAGCAGCTCAGCAACTGCGAGCTTCTCAGTGAGAGAATCGCCATTTTCCTTCAGCACAAGTGACCAAATGGAGAAGATACAGTAGAGAAAAAAAGAATCGAAAAGAAATCAAATATGCAATTGATGATTCAAACTCTAGACCTCTACATACTTGTGTGTTTGCGCACGCGCGCAAACCTCTGTGTGTGTGCGCATGCGTGATTGCATGAGAGAGAGAGATCAACTCTTGGAGTTCAAGATAATTAATCAACATGCTAATCAGATAAGAATCCATATAGAAATAGAACTAATAACTTAGAAACGAGATAAACTATTCATACGGTGCTTCATGTGTTGGGTTTGTGAGAGATCTACAAATTTAATTAGGATATCCTGGTCCAATTTGGGGATCATGTCCCCAATTGACCTGATATCATGTTCCAATGAGTAGTATTCACACGTTCTAATGTTGTGGGGCCCATGATCCCCTCATCCACGTCAACCACATTTTCCCGCACTCATCTTGTCTGCCTCACGGGATCACGATTGGGTGCATGATTTAAGCTGTCCAAATATGCCAATGAAATGGCATCCCTACCAGTTTTTTTAATTTTTTTTCAACAACAAGCATTTCTAATAAACTGCGGGGTCATCTATTCCAGTAGCATGAAGCCTAGATCTTTTATTCAAACGTGAATGTGCTCCTAGTTTTTCAGTATCATGTAGCATTTTTTATTCCGTGTAGCTCTATAACTCTCAGTTCATATGCCATTTTATTTGCATTGTAACTCGTGTTGGGCATAGGAATCTTGTCCAGCAAACTAGGCCCCACCCATTAGCACACTGTTTCTTCTTTTCTGTTGGACATCCATCAGTGTGCATATACTCAATTATAACTGAAACCTGTTAAGACTTCTTGTAGGAGTAGCATATTGAATACTACTCTCCTTGCATGTGAAATCCAGGCCTTTCATCAGGTATGTCTCATTGTGTTGTGGTCCATAACCCAGTCTGGTTCTCAGGTGGGCTGCAAATCTGGATTGCCAGTTGACTTGGTTTCCATTCTTACCATATATACATGGCTCATCTCAAAACAGAACCAACCTGACTTTTCTAGCCACAACGCATACACGGTGGCAACCACCTGATAAATTGGATCTTGCATACATGTAGGGATGGTAGTAATCAGAATCTTACTCACACACTTGTTGAGATATGGAGCCACATCTGGGGCCGCCTTCAACTAGTCGTAGGAATTGTTCGACTGGTCATAGGGGCCTGCTCGACCGGTCGTGGACCGGCTCGACTCAAAGTCCAGCGAGTCCTGTTTTTTCATATCCTGGTCCTTCGACTAGTCGTAGGAATTGTTCGACCAGTCGTAGCTTTGACTAGTCGAAGCTCTCCGTCGGCTAGTCGTAGGTTACGCAGATTCATTTCTGAATCTGATGCGGACTGCGGATTTTGGTGTCGCCTTTCGCAAGAGTACGGAAGGGAAGTTGCCTAAACAATATATAGGTGTTCCTAGGGCTTTTCTAGGTGTATTGGAATATTGGGGAAATAATTCTAAGGTGTGGGCAAAGGATTTTCTATGTTCTTCCAAGGGAGAGGTTAGTATATTGCCTTGTAATCTTTGTTCTTCATAGTGGAAGTTTGCATCCGTGGTTTTTTACCCTAGATCGGGGTTTTTCCACGTATATCTTGTCTTGTAGTTTGTTTGGATTGCTTTGATCTGTTTCTAGTTTATATTTCTTCTTGTTTATCATTTGTGGGTGAGGCCTGAGATTGGATCTAGGCCTACTGCGTTGTTGGCGTGCTGCGCAACAACTGGTATCAGAGCTATTGGTTTAGTTCTATTGGGAGCGATGACAGAAGAAGGGAAAACTAGAATTGTGAAGTTTAATGCTTCAAACTTTGCCTTCTAGAAGATGTAGATGGAGGATTATTTGTATCAGAAGGACCTCTATGTTCCTCTAAGAGGAAAAGAAAAGAAACCAGAAAAGATAACAGATGATGAATGGTTTTTACTAGATAGGACGGCTTTAGGAACGATCCGACTCTCTTTGTCTAAGAGCGTTGCCTTCAATATATCCAAGGTGAAAACTACAAAAGAATTAATGGAAGCCCTAACCACCATGTATGAAAAACCCTCAGCATCCAATAAGGTTCATCTTATGAAACAGCTATTTAACATGAAGATGTCAGATGGTGGGAGCGTGGCTGAACATCTAAACGAGTTCAATACAGTCACGAGCCAGTTGGAATCCGTTGGCATTGTTTTTGAGGATGAGGTCAGGGCATTATTGATCTTATCCAGTTTGTCAGACAGTTGGGATGGTTTGGTGATTGCTGTGAGCAATTCTTCAGGGTTGACAAAACTGAAATTTGATGATGTGGTCGGTCTAATTCTCAGTGAAGAATATAGAAGAAAAGCATCAGGAGTTTCAGGGGATTCAGGGAATGCTCTAAACGTTGAAGGAAGAGAAAGATCGCTGAACAAAGGAGGCAATAAACACGGGCATTCTAAGTCGAGGAAGAAGTCGAAGGGACCGAAAGACAAAGACGGGTGTTGGCATTGCAGTAAAAAGGGGCACATGAAACGTGATTGCAAGGTGCTCAAGAAACAAGAAGGAAGCTCAAGGCGGGAAAGATTCAGTAAATCTATCTGAGGAGAGTGACACAGATGCGTTGATCTTGTCTCTTGATGCGAGGAATGAGTCTTGGGTTATAGACTCGGGTGCTTCGTTTCATGCCACTTCATGTAAGGAAGTTCTGCGTGATTATGTGTCAGGTGACTTTGGGAGAGTCTACCTGGGTGATGATGAGCCGTGCAGTATTGTTGGAAAGGGGGTTGTTCATGTAAATTAGAAAGACGGAACGGTCTTGAAATTGAAGGATGTCAAACATGTACCGAGTTTGAAACGTAACTTGATCTCAGTGGGGCAGTTGGCCAATACCGGTTATTTGATGATATTCACCAGTGATTCTTGGAAGATCACAAAAGGTGCCTTGGTGATATCTCGAGGCAAAAAGGAAGGTACTTTGTACATGACTTCAGGATCGTATAGTTCACTTGCAGTCGCATCAACTGGAGTGAATGGACAGTTATGGCATCAGAGGTTGGGACATATGAGTGAGAAGGGGATGAAAGTGCTATTGTCTAAAGGGAAGCTACCAGGGCTGAAGTCTATTGACTTGGAATTCTACGAGGGTTGCATGTATGGCAAGCAGAAGAGGGTAAGCTTCAAGAAGACAGGACGGGCTCCAAAGACGCATCTGTTGGAGCTTTTACACACTAATGTGTGGGGACCAGCACAGGTATCATCTCTTGGTGGCTCACGTTATTTTGTTACTTTTATTGATGATGCTAGTAGAAAACTGTAGGTCTATTTCTTAAAGCATAAATCTGATGTATTTGATGTATTTAAGAAGTGAAAAGTTATGGTAGAAAATGAGACAGGTAAAACAGTAAAGTGTCTCAGATCTGACAATGGGGGAGAGTATTGTGATAAGAGGTTTGAGGAGTATCATGTAGTAAATGAAATCAAACATCAGAAAATGATTCCAGGGACACCACGACAGAATGGTGTGGCTGAGCGCATTAACAGGATCATCCTTGAGCGTGCCAAGAACATGAGGTTATATGCGGGGTTGCCCAAGATCTTTTGGGTGGATGCTGTGAATACTGCCGCATATCTCATCAATAGAAGTCCCTCAGCATCATTGGATGGTGGGCTACCAGAAAAAACGTGGACTGGGAAAGAAGTGAACCTTGCACATCTCAAAGTGTTCGGTTGCACTTCATATGTTCACATTGATGCAGAGCATAGAAATAAGCTGGATGCGAAGTTCAGGAGTGCACGTTTATAGGATACGGACAGCATGATTTTGGCTATAGATTTTGGGATGCATAAAACAAGAAAATCATCAGAAGCAAGGACGTAGTCTTCAATGAAAAAGTGATGCATAAGGACAGTGTACAAGAAAATAAGGCCAATGAAAAGGAATTCGTAGAGTTAGAAGTGTTATCAGACACAGTGTTACAGCGCCACAGGAAAATCATGCACAGGAACATTATGAAGCAGAGCCACAGACACCAGTTGTAAGGAAGTCTACTCGGGAGAAGAGACCCACGGTCCGATACTCACCCTCTTTACATTATCTGCTGCTAACAGATAATGGTAAACCAGAATGTTTTGAAGAGGTGCTACAGTCAGATACACGGGTTAAGTGGGAGCAGGCCATGGATGATAAGATGGACTCTCTTGAGTCTAATCGTACATGGGAGCTAGTCACTCTACCTAAGGGTAAGAAAGCTCTTCATAACAAGTGGGTTTACAGACTGAAGGAGGAGCATGATGGTTCGAAACGGTACAAGGCTAGATTAGTTGTGAAAGAGTTTCAACAAAAGGCAGGTATCGATTTTACTAAAAAAATTTCACCTATGGTGAAAATGTCTACGATTCACATGGTCTTGAGTATAGTGGCTACAGAGGACTTACATCTAGAGTAGCTAGATGTTAAGATAGCCTTTCTTCATGGGGATCTTGAGGGAGAGATATATATGCATCAACAGACAGGATACGTGGCACCAGAAAAGGAGAACAAGGTGTATAGACTGAAAAAAGAGTTTATATGGCCTAAAGAAGGCTCCGAGGTAGTGGTACAAGAAGTTCGACAGTTTCATGTCAGGAAACGGTTTTAGGAGATGTCATGCAGACCACTGTTGTTACTTGAAGAAGTTTAATACGTCGTACATCATCCTTCTTCTGTAAGTTGATGATATACTTATGGCCGGTTTAAGCATGAAGGACATCTCAGATCTCAAAAGACAATTGTCTAAAGAATTTGCCATGAAGGATTTGGGAGCTGCAAAACAAATTCTAGGCATGAGGATAAGGCGTGATAGGCAAAAAAAGAAATTAGTTTTGTCACAGGTAGAGTACATAGCGAAAGTACTTGATCGATTCAATATAGGCGGTGCTAAGTCGATTAGCACTCCATTAGTCAACCACTTCAAGCTATCTAAAGAGCAAGGTGCAAAGACGCAAGAGGAATGGGACTACATGGTTAAAGTCCCATACGCGTCAGCTATTGGGAGTCATGTATGCTATGGTGAGCATGAGACCAGACATTGCTCAAGCAGTGGGAGTTGTTAGGAGGTTCATGAACAACCCCGGGAAGGAACATTGGGAGGTTGTGAAGTAGATCCTTAGATACTTGGTAGGTACTAAGGATGTAGGGCTGTGCTATGGTGGATCAGAAATCAAGCTACAAGGCTACGTGGATTCAGATTTGGCAGGAGATATCAACAGCAGAAGAAGCACTACAGGTTATGTCTTTACTCTGGGTAATGTTGCAGTCAGTTGGGTCTCTCAGTTACAGAAGATAGTGTCTATCAGTATGACGGAAGCAGAATATGTTACGGCTACAGAAGCGTGCAAGGAGATGGTGTAGATGCAAGGTTTCATGAAAGAGTTGGGTAAGAAGCAAGCAGATTGCAAGCTTTACAGTGACAGTCAGAGTGCAATACACTTGGCTAAGAATTCATCCTTTCATTCAAGGACCAAGCATATTACCATCAGATATCACTTCATACGTTCGTTACTGGAAGATGGATCGATTGCTCTGGAGAAGATTCATGCAAGTGAGAATCCTGCAGATATGTTGACCAAGGCGGTCACACGGGAGAAGCTGAAGCTCTGTTCAGCTTTGATTGGTCTTCAGGCATGAAGACTGGGAGGTGATGCACTCCGGATGAAGAAGACGAAGGTTTATGGCGATATGTCTCCAAGTGAGAGATTGTTAAGATATGGAACCACATATGGGGCCGCCTTCGACTAGTCGTAGGAATTGTTCGACTGGTTGTAGGGGCCTGCTTGACCAGTCATGGACCGGCTCGACTCAATGTCCAGCGAGTCCTGTTTTTTCATATCTTGGTCCTTCGACTAGTCGTAGGAATTGTTCGACCAGTCGTAACTTCGACTAGTCGAAGCTCTCCTTCGACTAGTCGTAGGTTACGCAGATTCGTTTCCGAATCTGATGCAGACTGCGGATTTTGGTGTCGTCTTTTGCAAGAGTGTAGAAGGGAAGTTGCCTAAACTATATATAGGTGTTCCTAGGGCTTTTTTAGGTGTATTGGAATATTAAGAAAATAATTCTAAGTTGTGGGCAAAGGGTTTTCTATGTTCTTCCAAGAGAGAGGTTAGTATATTGCCTTGTAATCTTTGTTCTTTATAGTGGAAGTTTTCATCTGTGGTTTTTTACCCTAGATTGGGGTTTTTCCACGTATATCTTGTCTTGTGGTTTATTTGGATTGCTTTGATCTGTTTCTAGTTTATATTTCTTCTTGTTTATTGTTTGTGGGTGAGGCCTGAGATTGGATCTAGGCTCACTTCGTTGTTGGTGTGCTGCGCAACAACACTTCTTATTGTAATTGGTGCATTCTTGCACATGTTTATTTTTAAATTTCGATGCATTTGATTGCAAAAGGATTTATGACATAATGATGATGATTTTGTTCTTCCGTTGTGAAAGTATCTGATATTTCTTGCAAGCAAATATGTAAATGTGAGGGCCAAAAGATGTAACAACAAAAAAATCAGAACCAATTATTTTTTTCACACCAAAGAAATCAGGACCTTTTAGTTTTTACTGAACCTTGTAGACTAGTTTTGGTAGATATTGGTGTCTGAAGGAGGCATATGTCAAAGCCATATAGGGGCTGGTCTTGGATATGGGTTGGACAGATTGCAGTTCCATCAAACCAACTGGACTAACATATCTATCCATGTCGATGGGGAGGAATCAAGAGCATTGAGATTTTGGCTTTTCGATCTGGACAAATGTTATTGGGTCAGTGTTCCATCTTGAACTTATTCTCCTTCCTTTAATCTTACATTATTATCTTGTAGAAGGGGACTGCTAATTCCCAGTGCCCAATTTTTTAGCATCCTGACACGGTACACGTGCAGGATCTGGGACATCGATAAATTTTTTTTACCAGATTGCATGTTTCTTATTCTAGAAATCTGGCTGGCCCACGTACAAAGTGAGCAACACATGCTGTTGAATGTAAACTGTCGGCTACCATACATCTTACTGTCTATTTGATTGTACATGTGTGGCCCACCTAATAAAAGGACTAGCCAGATTTTTGGCTTAGGAAATTTAACGATGGGGCTACCCTATAGACATCACCTGCACTGGTCATAGTTTTGAATATCGGTATTGTATTGGCCAATACAACCATATCATATTTTTATTAGCCTGATACCATATGTGATACAGGGACAAAAAGGTCCGGCCGAAAGAAAAAATCAGCAGATACGGGCCGATACGCCCATAAAGGCCCAAGTTTAGACATTTTTTAAAGTTATTTTTCCTCTTCTTTTTCCATTTCATTATTGTGGGGCCCATCTCTATGGAGTGTTGGGCTAAAACTGAACTGCCACTGTTTCAGGCTGGGCACCGTGTAACATCTCTTGGAGCATCTAGTTCCTATCTTTTCTTTGCTTTCTGTCACAAGCAGAATCTTGGGCACCCTAAGGTGATAGGAATACGATGCTTCAGCCAGAGGAAAGACATTTATTCCATAGATAAAACGATGGTAACATTGGAGCTTCGTTTTGGTGGCAGCATCGTGGAATGGACAACTCCCTCATGTCTCCCCTATCAAAGGTCATAACCATCCCATGGAAATGGACAGCCAACGGTGCACATTTACTGGGTAGAAACTACAAAGAAACATTATATCATGGGAGAATTTCGGTGTATTTCCCATCTAGATGGGTCCCACAAGAATGTTTCTGATATGTACAACTTTTTGGGGTGAACAGAAGCTCCACAACACCTGGATTTATCCTCTTACTTTTGTTATCGATCTAGTCTTGTTACAGTGAACAAGCTCCTAATGTAGTTTCATGTTACAGGCATCTGTTGCAAGAGGTCCTCCAAATAGAGCCTTTGAGAGTTACAGGAGAAGGCTGGAACGGGTCAAATTCAAGGAAGAAGAATATTATTCGAGTCCAGAACTTCTGGATGCCGGTTTTATTTGGCTTACTGTGGATCAGCTAATTTCAACGACAAGCAGGGAGAATAATGGTTGTTTAGGAATGAGAGGGAGCAAGATCTAACTTCAGCTTAGAAGGTTGTTCTTATAGCCACTCTGCAGGTTCTTGCAAAAAATTAGTTGGATCTTATCAGCAGCATGTTTGAAGAAGATAAGATGCAATTTGACGTATATTAATGTAAATGTTCCTGCAATGAGGCATTTCTTTCTTCGCATACAATAAATAGAAAGGGAACAAATGAAGATGCTCATGGCCCACACCATAAAGTGAGCATTTTTTAGCTACTTTACAGAAAGGGAACAAACGGAAGATGCACCGGAGACATGTTTTATCCACGCCATCCATCCATCTTTCCAAATCATTTTAGCACATGCGCCTAAAAATGAGCAGATTCAAAGCTCAAGTGGACCACAGAACAGGAAAGAGGGGGATTGAACGCCTACCATTGGAAACTTCTTGGGGGCACAAAAGTTTCAGTTCAAACTGATATTTATGTTTTCCCATCAACGGGGTCTAGGTGGCCATATTGTTGGGTGTACAACCCAACAACTTGCTGATGTGTGGCTACAGCCACCGTAGAACAGAAACTCTTGAAAGAAGAAGGGAGAACTATTGCTGCTGTATTGGAATTGCTTAAAATCGTATTACACTGATGCCTTTTTATAGGCTTTCTTATTCTGTGAAATCACTAAACTATCCCTGTCTAGATTCATCCCAGGGGCAGCTAGAGAAAGAAAAAAATCCAGGAAAAATCTACTGTTTATCTTCTCCCAACTAATAGTCTAAACTTAGAAAAAAACTCACAGCTAGCAAAATCTCACAGCTAGCATGCACCGCTATCTCAAAGGATTCTTATACGGTTTTGGATTTGCACAAATCCTCCACCATATTTAACACTCCCCTTCAAACCAAAACCAGCTTCATTCCAAGCATCGTTCTTAGTCGTTTGAATGCGTCAGTTGGCAATGCCTTTGTGAAAATATCCGTCACCTGTTCCGTAGTATGACAATACTCTAATTTCATCGTTTTCTGCTTCACACGATCTCTCAGAAAATGATATCGGGTATCAATGTGTTTGCTTCTTCCATGTTGCATCGGATTTTTAGCTAGCTCGATTGCCGACTTGTTATCCACATATATGATTGTAGATTCCTCCTGTGGATGCTTCAGCTCCTTCAGTAGATTCCTTAACCAAATTCCCTCACAGACGGTAGATGATGCTGCCATGTACTCTGCTTCACATGTGGACAGCGCGACCACACTCTGCTTCTTCGAATTCTATGTGAAAGCTATTGATCCAAGATAAAAAGCATAGCCTGTGGTGCTTTTTCTTTCATCTTGGTCACCACCCCAATCACTATCAGAGTATCCATACAGCATCGCCTCATCATTGTACGAATAAAAGAGACTAAACTCAATAGTCCCTTTGATATACCTCAGTACACGTTTTGTAGCTAGCCAGTGTGACTCTTTTGGAGCTTCCATATACTGACTTAGAAGCCCAACACTGTAGACTATATCTGGCCTAATGATTGTGAGGTACCGTAAGCTTCTGATTAAGCTCTTGAATAGGGTTGAGTCGACGTTTCTTCCTTCTCCATCTTTCGTGAGCTTTAGGCCTGTTGTAACAGGTGTATTTACGGCTTTACAGTCGACCATCTGAAACTTCTCAAGAAGTTCCTTTGTGTACTTCTTTTGGAATATGTGAATGTCGCTGACTTGTTGCTTCACCTCAATGCTCAAGAAGAAAGACATCAATCCACCATCAGTCATCTCGAACTCTTTGACTATAGCCTGCTTGAATTCTTTAAACATCGCCTGACTATTCCCAGTGAACAGTAGATCATCAACATATAAACAAGCTATAAGCATATCACCACGGGCATTCTCCTTTGTGTAGACAGCATGCTCATATGGACATTTGATAAAACCATTCACTTGAAGATAATCGTCGATCCGTGCATTCCAAGCACGGGGAGCTTGCTTTAACCCATACAGAGCTTTCTTCAACCGATACACCTTGTGTTCCTTCCCTTGCATGACAAAGCCTTCAGGCTAGTCAACGTATACTTCTTTTTCGAGTACCCCATTTAGGAATGCGGATTTCACATCTAGTTGGTAGATCATCCAACTGTGATGAGCTGCAAGGGAGATAACCATTCTTACAGTGTTAAGGCGAGCAACTGGGGCAAAGACTTCCTCATAGCCTACCCCATATTTCTGTTTGTAACCTTTTGCTACAAGCCTTGCTTTATATCGTTCAATCTTACCATCGGCATTCCGCTTGATTTTATACACCCATTTGAGACCAATGGTCTTCTGACTTGTGGGGAGTGAGGTCAACATCCATGTTCGATTCTTCTCAATGGCGTGAATCTCTTCTTCCATAGCCTCTCTCCAACATTCTTCATTCACAGCCTCCTCGAATATGAGAAGCTCATGATCTGCATACAGGCAAAGTAAATTCACTTCCTTAGTTTCTGTATAGATGTCGTTGAGGCTTCTCATTTTAATAGGAGTCAAGGTTGAAGGAGAATCGGATGAAGATGTGCTGGATGAATTCTGATTTGATGAAGTACTTCCAGGAGAGATGGAACATACTCCTGGACTTCTGCGATCTGAAGGGGGTGATGTGGGTGTCTGCTCCTGATTCACATGCCTCTCTTCTTCATATTCTTCGGCCTCAACCTGACTTTCTTTGGCGGAATCTTCCTGGTTCCACTTCTAAGATTCTTCCTCACAGAACATTACATCTCTACTTACGACCAGCTTATTGGTTAGTGGGTTGTAGAGCTTGTATGCCTTTGACTCTTCGCTATAGCCGATGAAGATGCACTTCTCGCTACAATCATCAAGTTTTTTCCTTCTCGCTTCTGGAACTTGAGCATAGACGACACCCCCAAAGATCTTAAGGTGTGCCACGCTCGGCTTATATCCACTCCATGCTTCCTGTGGTGTCTGGAATCTGACACTCTTGGTCGGACACCTATTGAGCAGATAGGCAGTACATGCAACTGCCTCTGCCCAGAAATTCTTTGGCAGACTTTTCTCCTTCTGCATGTTCCTCATCATGTCGAGGATGGTGCGGTTCTTCCGTTCTGCAATTCTATTTTGTTGTGGCGTGTACGATGTAGTGTGTTGTTGCTTAATGTCATGTTCCCTGCAATATTCTCGAAAAACATTTGAGGTGTACTCCCCACCTCTGTCAGATCTAAGAGTTTTTATTTTAAAACCACTTTCCTTTTCAACAAGGGCCTTAAAATTTTTTTAAATAGTAAAAGCAGCAGACTTCTCTTTAATTACATACGCCCACAATTTTCTACTGAAATCGTCAATGAAGGTAATAAAATATTTATTACCTCCAAGAGAGATTGGCTCTAATGGTCCACGGATGTTGGTGTGAACCAACTGCAACGGTTCTCTTGCTCTTCGGGATACTCCACTTGGAAAGGAGTTTCTTTGTTGTTTTCCAAGTGTGCATGCCTCACACACATGTTTTGAACTTCAATCGCAGGCAATCCATGCACCATGCTTGATGAGGACAGAAGTTTTAGGCCACTGAAATTTAGATGGCCAAAGCGAAGATGCCACGTCCAGAAATCATTCTTTGCTTTTCCATAAAAACACTTCTCAAACATTTTGTTTACATGGAGAGGAAACATACGATTCTTCATCATCTCGACTTTTACAATCAAACGTCCATGCATATCTCTTATGGAAAGAGAAGAGTTTTCTATGTGTATGACATACCCTTTTTCGAGGAGTTGTCCGAGACTCAATATGTTACTTTTCATGTTGGGCACATAGTACACATTGGAAATATAGTTTGGAACACCATTCTTCTGAAAGATTTTGATTTTACCTTTACCTTTCACCGGCGTTTTTGATGAGTCTCCAAACGTTACATCGCCATGAACTCCTTTTGTGAGTTCCACAAAGAGTTTTTTTATCGCCGCACATGTGATTACTTGCACCCATGTCGAGATACCATACATCCTGCTGATCACCACCTTTCTCTTGTGCAAGGAGAAGTGTGGAGCTTTCTTGTTCATGGCCAGATGCTTCAGCATAGTTGGATAGCTCATCTTGATTCACCCGCTTGCTCCAACAATCAGATGCATAGTAGCCAAGCTTGTTACAATTATAATACTGGATGTTCTTTGTACTTCCTCGTCCACGCATCGATCTGCCTCTACCATTTCCTCTTGCACGAAAATTGGTATTTTTCTGCTGGTTTTGGCCATGGCTTTATTGGTATCCGCGCCCTCTGCCTCTTGCGTGATTGTTAGCAAAACGTCCACCATGTTGTGAACCTCCACGTCCACCATTGTTATCATTCAGAGTCAATCTTGACTCTAAAGCTTGTTCCATCGGCATGGAACTGGCATTCTTCTGCATTCGTTGCTCATGAACTTGCAACGATCTCATCAACTCCTCAATGGAGAGTTTTTCAATATCTTTTGATTCTTCGATCACCACAACCACATGCTCAAACTTGGTTGTGAGGGATCGAAGTATCTTTTCAATAACTGGGACATCTTCAATCTTTTCACCATTTCTTTTCAAATTATTGACAATTAAAAGCAAACGTGAAAAATAATCAATAACATTCTCACCTGCCTTCATGTGAGTTGCTTCGAACTTGGCTCTTAATGTTTGAAGGCGAACCCGCTTCACTTGATCTACACCCTTGAAGATGGTACCAAGGGTATCTCATGCTTACTTGTTTGATATTACTTCGGCAATCTTTTCGAATGTGGATTCATCCAACCCTTGATAGAGGAGAAACAAAGCCTTGTTGTCTCTCTTTCTTTGATTTTTGAGAGCAGTTTTTTCTTCGTTGGTGAAGGCGGCTTCTTATTCTATAGTGGGTTGTTCATACCCATCAGTGACGTTCTCCAATAGTTCTTGCGACCCGAACAACGCCTTCATTTGGATGCACCATTTTTCATAGTTGTCCTTTGACAACTTAGGAACCTGAGGCTGGATGGTGCTGGCCATCTTTTCCTATTTTTTTAAAAAAGAATGACTAATTTTTTTTTGAAACAATGGAATCGTGGACAGATTCTTGGCCTTTTGCAATCTGATTTTATTTCGCCACAATCTGATTTTTAAAAAATCTGATTTTTTTAAAAAAAACAGATTTTTTTTTTTAACTACAATCTGATTTAAAAAAAAAAAAAAAAAACAGCAATCTGATTTTAAAAAAAAAAAAAAAAAACAGATTTTTGCTAAAATGGTGGATTTGGACGTTTCAAATTGATTGAAAACTGCTGAAAACAGATTTTTTTTGTTGTGGCTGAAAACAGATTTTGAAACTATTGAAAAACAGATTTTGAAACTGCTGAAAACAGATTTTTGAAAACAGATTTTTCTGTTTTGGTTGAAATCTGCTGGAACCTTCTCACGGCTGATGTGGCCCAAGGATCAGTTGCTTTGATACCAGTTTGTTGGGTGTACAACCCAACAACTTGCTGATGTGTGGCTACAGCCACCGTAGAACAGAAACTCTTGGAAGAAGAAGGGAGAACTATTGCTGCTGTATTGGAATTGCTTAAAATCGTATTACACTGATGCCTTTTTATAGGCTTTCTTATTCTATGAAATCACTAAACTATCCTTGTCTAGATTCATCCCAGGAGCAGCTAGAGAAAGAAAAAATCCAGGAAAAATCTACTGTTTATCTTCCCCCAACTCATATTCTAAACTTAGAAAAAACTCACAGCTAGCAAAATCTCACAGCTAGCATGCACAACTATCTCAAAGGATCCTTATACGGTTTTGGATTTGCACAAATCCTCCACCGTATTCAACACATATGACCATGATAGAAAATGAACATGGTAGGCCCTGTGAAGGTTTCAATGGTAGGTATCATTATCTCCACTGTTCCCGTGGTGTGATCTACTAGAGCTTTCGATCTACCTCATTTTTTGGCTCATGCCCTAAAATGATATGGCAAAAGTTTCATTAAAACACATACACCATTATAGCTCCAAAGAGTTGGGTCACCAGACAATACGCTTCCCAAATATGCAGTTTTGATGTGTTACCCCATTCAATGCAACTTAGTATTTAATAATATTTAGGCTTATGATCTTGATGCCACACATGTACTTTTAATGTGGAGCCTTGTCTGACTTCACTTGGCTGTCCATCTCTCTATATACAGTGTATGCTTTGTTGGACCAGTTGTAGGCAGCTGGACTGCTTAGATCTTGCTCAGTTGACATGATTGATGATTCAACTATGCTTAGTAGAA
This sequence comes from Magnolia changhungtana, assembly GCA_030180095.1. Lineage (NCBI taxonomy): Eukaryota > Viridiplantae > Streptophyta > Magnoliopsida > Magnoliales > Magnoliaceae > Magnolia > Magnolia changhungtana. The sequence continues at coordinate 3,136,134 of JASAUF010000364.1, read as the reverse complement.
AACCTTTGAATGATAAAGCATCATTCCAATGAGGGCTTGTGTGGATGCCCCCAACCCATCATATTGAACTGTAGAATGAATATTTATTACCTTTTGAAATTGGTTGGTTACGAACTCAAAAGGCCTATATGTACTTGAGCTGCCCGAGTACGCAGTTTTGTCTCATCGTAAATGACATTGTCTTGAAAAAAAAATTAGTCGAATCTGGTCAACAAATATTCGAAGAAGATAAGATGCAATTTGATGTACACTAGCAAAAACTGCTCCATCGCATACAATAAATAGAAAGGTAGCAAACGGAAAATGCCCATAGCCCACACCATAATGCGAGCATTTTTTAGCTGCTTTATAGAAAGGTAACAAGTAGAAGATGCGCCGGAGATGTGTTTTATCCATGCCATTCATCCATCTTAACAAATCATTTTAGGGCATGAAATTAAAAATGAGGCAGATCCAAAGATCAAGTGTACCACACCACGAGAAAGAATAGGGATTGAATGCTGATTGTTGGAAGCTTCTTGTGCGCAACAAAAGTTTCTGATCAAACTGATATTCGTGTTTTCCCTTCGTCTAGGTCTAGGTGGCCATATGAATATGATAGCAAATGAATATCTTGGTGGGCCTTATGAAATTTTCAAAGGTGGGTTTCATCCTCTCCACTATTTCATATGGCATACATAACTTGTCACACTCCATAAATCGGATACAGAGTGTGCTCATTCGAACCCTACTTAAAGCAATGAATCACTTTGTCTAACTAGAGTCCAAGAATTTTTTTATATTCAAAGCTTCCATACCATCTATTATTCACATACATCAACAAATAAATAAACATTCATTTCACATGTTTGTAACATTCACAAAAACTAATTATTGTACTGCAGCCACTCATTTGGAGTTTTATTGAATTGCTAGTCAACTAATAAATGCAAAACATATAGAAGTATGAATCTTCTAGCTAAATTAAATTTCAAAGCATATAGTATCGGCTCTATTTCAACAAGCTATTGATTTAACGTATTCAGTTCATCTTTCTTGAGATATGGCCACTGCCCCTGTAGATCATTTACTAGTTCATCTTCTTACTTTGAAACTTCAGCAGTTGTTACATTGTCCACTAAATCTGTACATTTTTTCCATCAATATAACGTCAGTTGACCAGGCCTAGTGAGTGAACCCATCATGTTTCATCCACATCATAATTAAAATATAAATGCATGGATGTCAAGAGATGCATGGATGTGTGAATGCATTAAGTGGGTTGATCGGTCCACTTGCTTGAGTTAGTTAGATCCTGTCAACCCACATCTCCCCTTTTTGGGGATAGGTTTGCATATGTTGTGGGCATCTAGGATGAACCCTTAGGCCACCCAGTACTGTAAGTGCATATAGGTCATTCAAGAAGTGCTCTCAGGTATTCAGCATCATTATGCAATGCATAATGTGGACGCTTGAGAATTATTGATGCATTATGTTAACAAATTTCACTAACGTATATTGTAATATATGACATTTCAATTCTAAGCAAACAAAGCATTCAACACAAATAATCACAATCACTGAAACAATCAGATGACTAATTTAATCACAACGGAGATGAAACATGTTCGGATCACTCACCTGAAATATGTGATATGGATTCTAATACATTACATCGAGATCAATTGATTAACAACTACCTAATTACATAGTTCAATTGGCTTCCTATTTGCATCTAACTTATTTGATCAATTGACCTCTCATTAATAAATTCTTAATTCAAGACAACTCAGATTGAGAATTCAACCATTAGATTTTTAATTCTCTTAGATCGCATACTTATAGTTAATCATCTTGTTATGTGGGTCTACTTAATCAACTAAGCACTTTGATCATCCTATTATCTTTAGATGATCAATGATTATCACTAATTTAACTCACAAAATTTTAATTAGAAAAATTGAAAATTTCAGTGTATTGTCAACCAATCAAACTGATCTTGCTAAAAAATTTCAGATGATCCGAAATTTTAACTTTTTAAGTTTCCTTATTTTTCTTGTTTTAAATTATCCATTGATCATATGGGACAGATGTAAGCCATCCATTGACATCGTAGAATCTCAGATTGAAAATAGGTTAATAGAGCGCTCAGATCCAGACCATTTATGTTTTCAAAATCTAATTCAAAGTAAACGGCTGTCAGATCCACCCATACTCTCTGGATAACAATTTAAATCTATTCCGGAATTAGTATACATAGTGGGGATCTGATCTAATCTGTCCAATCACCATTTTAGAATATAAGGGACAAATGATTCTTATGGTAAATCTGATAAAAATGATCTATTCCCTAATCAAATTGATCTGAAATTTAAGGCACTGGTATCTTTTAGCGCTTAGGATCAAATGACTCATTCAGATATATCTTAACATAGTCAGATGGAAGTAATTGAATCTATTCCTAAAATACTATTGCCTAGATTTGAAATTACAAATCATCTCTTTCTTAAAATTTCTCTTCCCACTTATACAATGATTATGTGGATGATCCACACCATCCATGATTATGTGGATGATCCACACCATCCATTATATACATCGGGAAGAGATGAACAAAAAAAAAAATTAAAAAAAATAAAAAATAAAAAAGATCAAAGGGCTAAAACTTACTTTATCTAGCCCTCGTATAATCTCCTCTATATTTTTTTATAGGTTTTCTTTCTTTCTTTTGTTTTTCTTCTACAATGGAGAGTCGCGATAGTAAGAGTCAATCCCTCAACCTCTCTATCAACCAAAAATGTTTTTATGAACTCAACTATTGACTTGTTTTTATTTCTTAAATAAAAATAAAAATATTTAACTATTTATTTTAGTTCTAAGTGCACTAAAATTCAGGGTCATTACCCTATTTGAGCTTTAGATTGCCTCATTTTTTGGCTCATGGCCTAAAATGATCGGGCAATAGCCTAGATAAAACACATACACTACTGTGACGCCACATAGTTGGGTCACCACCAATTCCTCCCAAATATATAGTTTTGATGTGTTATACCATTTAATGTAACTTAGTATTTAATGATATATACGCCTATGAAATGCCACACATGTAGTTTTAAAGTGGCCCTGGTCTAACTTCACTTGGTTGTTAGTTTCTCTATACAGTGGATGATTTGTCAGATCAGGTGCATGCAACTGGTTTACGGCTTGGATCTTGCTTAGTTGACATGATTGATGATGAGACTATGCTTAGGAAACCTTTGAACAGTAGAGCATTATTCCAATGAAGGCATGTTTGGATGACCCAAACTCATCTCATTGTATTGAACTGTAGAATGAGTAATTAATACTTTTTGAAATTGGCTGACTGTAACTACAAGAGCAGTGTACTTGAGCCGCCCCAATTGGCAGTTTTCTCTCATCCTTAAATGACATTGTGTCTTGCAAAAAATTATTTGGATCTAGTCAGCAGTATTTTCAAAGAAGATAAGATGAAATGTTCTATCAAACTAAATGAATAGAAAGGGAACAAAAGAAATATAAGGGAACAAAAGGAATATCCGCACGGCCATGCCATAAAGTGAGTAGTTTTTAGCTACTTTATAGTAAGAGAGTAAGTGGAAGATGCGTCAGAGACATGTGTTTTATCCATGCCATACATCAGTCTTAAAAAACCATTTTATGGCATGAGCCCTAAATATATGACAAATTCAAAACTGAAGTGGACCACACCATAAGAAAGAGCGAGAATTGAATGCCTACCGTTGGAAACTTAATGGGGCTAAAAGTTTCATATCAAATAGGTATGTGTGTTCTCGCTTCATCAAGTCTAGGTGACCATATGAACATGATAGCAAATGAACATCGTGGTGGGCCTTAAGAAGGTTTCAATGGTGGGGTGTCATTCTTTCCATTGATTCTTGTGGTGTGGTCTACTAGAGCTTTCCATCCGCCTCTTTCTTTTTCTTTTCTTTTTTTGTTTTCCTTCTCCAACCTATGCCTTAAAATGACCTGCAAATGCATGGATAAAACACATATACCATTGTGGCTCCAGAGAGTCGGGTCACCGGGCAATTTGGCACCCCAAATTAATATATAGTTTTGATGTGTTACACCATTCAATACAACTCCGTATTTTATAATATTTAGGCCTATGATCTTCATGCTACACATGTACTTTTAAAACAAAGACTTCTCCAACTTTGCTTGGCTGTCAGTCTCTCTCTCTCTCTCTCTCTGCGGTTGATGATTCGTAGGTTGCTGATGGACAACATGGATCTTGCTCAGTTAACATGAATGATAATGTGATTGTGCTTAGTAAAAAATGGAGCGGATTAGGTGAGACTGTAACGTATGTACTAGATTTTTATTATTTTGGATTTTTAAAAATTCTGAAATTTTTTCATTACAATTAGCTTATGTTGTTACTTAAGGATCCTTAATGCTTGAAGTGAGCCTATATGTGGATGGTACTAATAAAGTACCACACAAATCTGATTAATCGACCGTAAGAAGCCAAAGAATCCGTCAGATCATTTAAACCCCGAGTCTAGCCTCTTGATTTGTTCATCTAAAGCCCAAATCTAGCTGATATATCACTGATTAATCAAGACAGTCGTAACCAAATAAAGACCTACCTAAAACCAAGACAATTCAGGGTCAGCTTTTAATTAACAAACCAAACTAATCTAATTACTCTTTTATCCTAAGAACCAACGGTTTGGGGTGATTAGAATCGAATCGACGTTTTCGTTAATTGTGAATAGGCCACACTATTAACTTAGTTAATCCACACCTTAATAATCGTACATAAGAAATATCGCTATCCAATTCATTCCAAAAATGACATAATTATCCAAACAAGCTCTACACCACTCATTAGTAGGTCACTAAACTTGAGACTAAAAAAACAAGTTTGTCTTAGAGAGCTTGACGTCCATTGCAGGACATCGAGCCGAGATTGTGTCTCAAATCGCTCAACTTGCACTCACAAAACCAGTACATGAGATGTGTGAATATTCTTGAAATTAATCAAGAACTTAAGTTAGCAGTATGTATCCGGTTTTAGCCAAAGTTATAGTATTTGGACCGTTAGATTGTGACCGAATTTAGGAAAATAATTTAAGTTAAGACCTTGCACATATCCGTATACCTGTGGCCCCGATCAACCATCGATGACCGTTGAACTAACTTCTGATCATACCCATTGATCGACACATCCAAATGGCGGGTTGATCGTATCCATACGTAGATCATCACTAGAGCCAACTATCATAAAGTATATATCGACTCCTACACCCCCAAAAGTTAGAAACACACTCTCCTAGGACTAGTATAATAAAAGCATAACCCTTAGGGCTATTTGCACCAAATCTATAGTACTGTAAATAGGGATTGGGATGCCCCCATCTAATTTTTCCCTAGAATAAGAGAAAAATGGAGAGAGAGAGAGAGAGAGAGAGAGAGAGAGAGAGAGAGAGAGCTTGGAAGAGTGAGCGTTGATGCACCTCCACCCTCTCATCCCCTCTCTAACCGCCTCGCCGTAATCTGAGCTATCATTGGAGCTTTTTTAGCAACATTTGGAAGTAAATGTTGAATCTCACTTGTAATCTAGGATTTCAATAGTGGCTTTCCTCTAATCTCACGAGCTTATATGCTTATTTAGGTCTTTGAAAGATTTTCTCTAAAATCCTAATCCTATGAGTACCGTGAATTAGGTGAATCGTCATAAGGTGCTGACTATTCTTCTAGGTTTCATTTTATCAACTCTTGATAGTGTTAGATAATGATTTTTACTTGGTTATAAGATGCCATATGATATTTATGTTTGAATTGATTTATTTTTGTAATTATAATATTATTTATTTATTGTAGCCAACATGTTTGATGAAATGCTTCAACAACATAAAGCTTCTGCTGTTAAAATTCTTGTATGTAAATTGATAAGTGATGTTGATATACGTTGGATTGTATTGATATACATTGAATTGTACTGATTTATACATATGTTCAGTTAATGCACCCTATTGTGGTATTATGGTATTTCATTATTATGTTTATGTATTCGATAATCTGATTTGTAGTCATGTGGATTGAGTCATGCAAAATATTAAGTGGATGACCCTCTTTGGATGGGCTATGCCGGACTTATAGGGTTAATGGAGGTTGAATACGTACAACCGACAGTAGTTGGAGCTACATGAGATACTTTGCACCAAATGCTGGCTTGGTCCAGGCTCTCTCATTGTCGATCGGATCAGTCCAATGCATGGCCCAATCATTCTTATGTTCGATGGTTGTATAACATTCAAAGGAATCTAGGATACCACTATTAACATTGACTTAAGTCCATACATAACCGTTAATGTGTTACAATCGTACAAAGACTCATCAGCTGGGCATGGTGGTATCGGATACCATGTTAGAGCTGTCGGCCTAGCTGGGGTGACATGCCTGTCACATAGGAAAAACATTAGGTGACGAGCCTCCAGTAGTGATCACTAAGCACCGATGAATATCGCGATCCTACCATGTTGTTAATGGTTTAAGTGACGTGTATTATCCACATTTGGAGTTTTGGTGATGACCTTTACCCCAGTTATAATTGTCCTTGGGTAACAAGCCCTAATATTAACCCGATTGAGTTGTATGGACTGTTGGGTGGAAAACTCAAATTTAGATCAATAGACAATGGTGAGGGACCGCTATGTGCCGCCACAAGTTACGTAGATCCGTTTAGCAACAATTGATCGATAGAATGAATGTATCCTAGCTTCGCCAACATGTTGTTTGAACTAAAAATAATAACTACTTAGCTAATCATACATATTATTAATGCATTATTGGGTTGTGCTGCGGGCTAACCATTGTGCGTATGTTGACGTCCTCACTAGCAATAGTGTTGATGTGGTTCTACATTGGTATCGTTGATTCTGGGCATTCATCATGCTAAACATTATTGGGTTATGTTACAGACCAACCATTGTGCATACCATCATATCATCCATGTATTTAAATAATTAATGTATGAATTGTTTATTTTGTAATGCCATCATTGCTTATACTTGATTGTATTGATAACTTGTGAACCACTGAGTTAGTTACTCACTCCCACCTGGGATGGTGTTTTAAAACATTAACCATGAGATATTATCAATGCAAGTACTATTGAGATCTCAGACAGGTAGACAGATTGGCTTTCAATACTATCGTTACGTTTTAGAGGATTGGGCCAAAAATAAAAACTTTACACTTTAATCATTTTTGGTATGTATATTATGACTTATACAATCCTCATTTGAGTAGGCACTACTCTTGAAATTCCACATTTTAAATATTAATCATCTATTTCTAGGGTTAGTTATCTCTACTTAACTTTTAATGTAGCTGATTTAAAACTACTTTGATTGGTGAACGTTAATCAGACTGCGTGGGTACGTGGGAACTCGTACACGTGCATTTTTGCTAGATTCACACTTGAAAACTCAGGATCGGTGAATTTGTACTCGAGTGTCGATTTTCAGGGCATGACAGAGACCCCCGATTCATAAGGTGAGTGAGACCCCTAACTGTGGGGCCCATTGTGATGTATGTGACTATATCCACTCTGTTCGTTCATATTAAAAGCTTATTTTAGTGCATAATCCAAAAATATGAATCAGTTCTAAATCTCTGATGGACCATAGTATAAGAAACAGTGGTGATTGACCACTATAAACTTCTCTTCGGCAGCAAAAGCTTTGAATCAAGATGATATTTGCGTGGTGTCTTCATCTAGGTGTTTGTAACCTTATCAACATGTTAGATGTAAAATAAACATTCTGGTGGATTCCTTGAAGTTTTTAATGGTGGGGATTCAATCACAACTGTTTCTTATGGTGTGGTCCACCTAAGATTTGAGTCAGCTTCATTTATGGAATCATGGCCTAAAATGAGCTTTCAAAATGGTTGGATGATATGGATTTAAGGCATATACATCACAGTGAATGTAATGGCTCTGAATTTTTGATACACTTTAAAACTGTAATTAATAGTTAAAATTTTAATTTTTAAATTAAGAGCAAAAATAAATCATTGGCTGGTTTGGTAGAGATACTCTTTGGTGAGAGAGAGGTTGAGGGATTGAATATTGTTACCCTGACTCTTGGTTACGGGTGAGGTTAGAGGATTGATTTTTGTGACCAGTAGAGAGAGACATAAAGAGGGCCTAAATCTATTTAGTCCCTATTTTATTTTATTTATATATGATCTTTAAGCTTTTTCTTTTTCTTTTTTTGATTGATACAATGATCAGTGTGAATCGGCCACACGATCATTATATTGGTCCATGGGAAGATCTTAGGAATAGATAATCGAAAATCAAGATATGAGCAATAATATTTAGATGAATGGATTGAATTGCTTGCATCCGGCTGTATTAGGATGGATTTGAATGGATCATTTGATCCTAAGGACAAAAATATATCAGAGCCTTAATATTCAGATTGACATGATCAGTGGATGGGCCACATTAATCATACTAATTATTAACATGAATTTGCATATTAAATCGTATTGTGGACCATCAGTTGTGTTAGATTCAATCCAAGCTATCTAGATGAGAGAGTGATCAAATTTATGGTGATACCCAAAATTTAAGATGGATATGATAATCTAGTGGCCCACATAAATAGATAGAAGAAAGTATAAATAACATGCTTTAATATAAAAGTTGATATCATAATCTAGTGCACGCTCATGGTCCCAACCACCTCGGTGGATCCGGGACCTCACCTAAGTAAAAAAAACCTTTGAACGCCATTCCAATGAAGTGTTTATGTCACCTAATCCGCTCCTGTAAAAGGGAACGGATTGGCTACTCCCCCTGACACCAGCCAATGGCTGGTGGTCGGTGCTCTGTGGGCCCACCATAATGTATGTGTTTCATCCATGCCGTCCATCTATATTTACAGATAATTTTACAGTACGATACAAAAAAAGAGATATAACAGATCTCAAGTAGACCACATTACAGGAAACAGTGTTAAATGAGCGTCGACCATTAAAAACATTTTGGTGGACATAAAAGTTTTGGATCAAGCTGATTTTTGTTTTTTATCTTCATCTGGGCCTGTATGATCAAATCAACAGATTGGATGTCAAGTAAACAGTACAGTGGGCCTTAGGAAGATTTTAATTGAGGATATCCAATCACTATTGTTTTCATGTGGTGTGGACCACCTGGGAATTACATCCCTCTAAGTTTTGGGATAAAGATTGAAATGATCTTTAAAAATGGATGAACGGAATGGATGAAACACATACATCATGGTAGGGCCCACGGAGCACCGACCACCAGCCACGGAGCTGGTGGCAGGGGGAGTAGCCAATTCGTTTCCCTGTAAAAACCCTTTGAACGCCATTCCAATGAAGTGTCTACGTCAAAGGATAGATGACAGGGGAGGGCATTTAAGTAATTTACCGAATGAGAATGGTCTATGTAAGCAGCCATTGTTAGAGAGATATACACCCAGAGAAAGATCAGTGCATTCTTATCAAAGTGAGAAAAATGACGACGATGAGGAAGAGATCGGCTCTCTTGGTGGGGTGCAACTACCCCGACAGCCACTACGAGCTGTTTGGGTGCCATAACGATGTGAAAACCATGCAGACTCTGCTCATTAACCGCTTCAGCATGGCGACGAAAGACATTAAGATCATGACTGACGCACCTACCTCGTCGGTGATGCCGACAGGGAGAAACATCAGGAAGGCGCTTGTAGATATGATCCATGGAGCTAAGCAGGGAGACATCTTGTTCTTCTTCTTCAGTGGGTTGGGGAAGCAGGTTGATCAACCCTGTGGGAATGAGAACCCAGCGATCGTCTCTTGCGATTTCCATTTCATCAAGGGTGAGAAATGTTCCTAGACTGGGTGTATAGTCGGCCTTCCACCGTCCATTCCCATACCACTTAAATAGTAGTGTTATTGTATATCATATGATATGTAGTGCACTTGCCTGATATCCATTCGGGAATATACGGTGGGTGATGGGCTATACACGCATATGGAATGATGGTGTATAAATGCTCTCTCTCTCTCTCTCTCTCTCTCTCTCTCTCTCTCTCTCTCTCTCTCTCTCTCTCTCTCTCTCTCTCTCTCTCTCTCTCTCTCTCTCTCTCTCTCTCTGATTTCTTGTTTTAGAGTTCTAGATCATTGAGACAATGGGCCCACTGTCAATATGGTTACCCCAAAAATCTTCCTAATTTTAAGAGCACAGTCGTTGAGTCAGTGGCCAATTCTCCATTCGAATGTGGACCGTTGCTATATTTCTGCTCTTTGATCACTGATCAATGGGTGAAGACTTTCATATAATCGAGATTTTTGGGACTTCAATTATCAGTTATTGGGCAATTGGATAAACGGTCTGGATGAAATACCCACGGCCCACGTGTACGGTATAAATTGTGTAGGAACCCGAATCCCCTGCAACTCCTGTAGTTGCGCACACACGAGCTCTGTGGTGCCCACCATGTTATGCGTGTGATTGTGTCTTCTTATATTCACCGTACATTTCACTACAAGAAATACTAATATTAGAGGCGTTTTTATCACAGGCGGCCACAATAAACGCCACTGTAGATGATAATTAGAGGCATTTTAATGTAGCCGCCCGTGTAAGATGAATCCACCGCCGCACCTTCCAAAAGAAAAAAAAAAACCTATAATCTATTTTCTCCAAATCGCGCGCCCAAACTCCCAATCCCGCTTCCTCTCCCGCGCGCCTCTTCTCTCCAAAACCCTTCTCCCCTATTTCTATTCATCGTTTGTGATGGGGTTTTTTCCCCGTCTTCGACCGGTCGTGGGAGGTGCTCGACCGGTCGTAGGTTCGAGCCCTAGCACGACTCGAAGTCCAGCGAGTTCGTGCTGTTTTTTACTGTAGCTAGGACTGGTCGTGGAGAGCTACGACCAGTCGTAGGTGGTCTACGACCAGCCGTAGGAGAGCCAAGACTAGTCGTAGGTTACGCAGATTGTTCCGCGATTTTGCGCGAAACTGCGGATTTGAGTCCTTTCGCAATTGGGATGCGGAAAGGAGTTTCCCAAAACTATAAAAGGGGTTGCCTAAGGTTTTTCTAGGTATCACAAAATAGCAAGAGGGTTTCCTAAAGCTTTGCAAGGGATTTGCTAAAGGGTTTAGGGCTATCAAAGGTGAGAGAGAGGGAGAAAGAGAGAGAGGAAGCTTATAGAAGGGAGGTTCTGCTCGTGGAGGTTCTCTACATTGCAATCTACATCTCAGCGCTTCTATGTCCTCGTAATCGGTTAGATCTCTCCGTTTTCTCTATTTTTCTTATTGTTTATCCACTCCTGCGTGAGTGAAGAAGATTGTAACGTTCTACTTTATAGTGGATTGTTGATCTGGACGAGGTCCCGTGGTTTTTACCTCTTTGAGGGTTTTCCACGTAAAAATCTCTTGTGTGGTGTGTGATTGATGCTTTGATTTATTTCATTGCTTTATCCATAATTCTGGTTTGTTCTGGAGGGCTAGATCCTAAGGTTTTGTGCAAGGCCCCCAACAAAGTGGTATCAGAGCTAAGTTCATTGAACGGGTAGGATCGGTTTGAATTATGGAAGGTGGCTCAAGGATGATCAGCCTCAATGGTTCTAACTGGACCATATGGAAGGCTAAGATGGAGGACTTACTTTATTGCAAGGACCTATATTCTCCAATCTCAGGCATATCAGCAAAATCCAAGGATATGACTGATGATGATTGGAAGAAGATGGACCGAAAGACGGTGGGGTTTATTAGACAATGGTTGGATGATTCCGTGTTTCACCATGTGTCTACAGAAACCTCACCAAGCAAGCCTATGGCTGAAATTACAAGGGCTGTATGAGAGGAAGACAGCCGGTAATAAAATATTTCTGATAAGGCGACTTGTAAATCTCAAGTTTAAGGATGATGGTTCTGTGGCCGAGCACATGAATGAGGTCAGCAATATAGTGAACCAACTCACCTCTATGAAGATGGTCCTGGATGATGAATTGCAGGCTTTACTATTGCTTAGTTCATTGCTCGACGGTTGGGAGACATTGGTGGTGTCTTTAAGTAACTCCGCGCAGACGGAAAGATATCCATGGAACAGGTAACCGGAGTTGTCTCTTCAATGAGGAGACAAGGAGGAAGTCTCAGGGTTCTACACAGCAAGAGGCTCTTGTGACACAGGAACGGGGAGAGGAAAGAACAGAAAGGGCGGGAAGGCCCGAGATAAATCAAGAGGCAAGTCGAGTAACAAAAAAGAGGTTGAATGCTGAAATTGTGGCAAGAAGGGCCACTACAAGCATGAATGTCGTGGTAAGAAGAACGACAAGAAAGGAAAAGGGAAGGAAGAAGAATCTGATTCCACTGCGGTCGCTTCGGATGGCGACATGGTAGTTATTCTTTCTACGAGATCACGATGTATGTCTCACGGCTACGAGTCGGGCACCGACCGGGTGATAGACTCGGGAGCTTCTTTCATGCGACTCCACACAGGACTCCTTCACAAGCTACAAGTCAGGTGACTATGGGACCGTGAAGATGGGAAATTCTGGCGTATCAAAGATCGTGGGAGTCGGTGATATTTGTGTGAAGACCGATGTGGGTGCACATTGGTTCTCAGGGATGTGAGGCATATCCCAGACCTTCGCCTCAACTTGATGTCGACGGGAAGGTTTGGATGATGATGGCTATGAAAGCCGGTTTGCTGGTGGGCGATGGAAGCTCATCAAGGGTTCGTTGATCGTGGCTAGAGGAAAGAAGTGTTGCACCCTGTACAAGGCAAGTGTCAGTATGTGCAAGGGTGGGTTGAACGCAGCGGAAGATTCGGCTATTGACATGTGGCACAAGCGTCTAGGCCACATGAGTGAAAAAGGGCTTCAACTACTAGCGAGGAAGCAACTCCTTCCAGACGTGACAGGTATGCCTCTCAAAACCTGTCTTGATTGTTTATCGTGAAACAAGATAGAGTTTCATTCATTAAAATTGCTTCTCATGTTAATAAAGTGCATGCATTAGATTTAGTTTATTCTGATGTTTGTGGTCCTATGAGGACAAAAACCTTGGGTGGGGCATTGTATTTTGTTACTTTTATAGATGATGCATCTAGGAGGGTTTGGGTTTATGCTTTGAAATCCAAGGACGAGGTCTTTGGTGTGTTTAAGTTGTTTCATGCTATGGTCGAGAGAGAGACAGTAGATCATTGAAGTGCATCCGCACTGACAATGGTGGTGAATACATTGGCGACTTTCACGAGTACTGCAAGTCCCAGGGTATACGGCATGAACAGACGGTTCCCAAGACCCCCAAAGATAATGGTGTAGCCGAGCGAATGAATCACACCATTGTTGAGAGAATCGGATGCATGTTATCCCATGCGAAGTTGCCCAAGACGTTACGGGAGAAGCAATGCGCACGGCAGGTGTATTTGATAAACAGGTCTCCATCAGCCCCGTTGAATGGAGAAGTACCTGAGAAGGTGTGGACTGGACAGGATCCATTGTACAGTCATCTCAGGGTGTTTGGATGCAGGGCATCCGTTCACGTACCAAAGGACGAGAGGTCCAAGCTCGATATGAAGATCAGGCAGTGTGTGTTCTTAGGGTACGGTGATGAAAAATTCGGTTACAGGTTATGGGATCCGACCGAGAAGAAGCTCGTCGGGAGCGAGAGATGTGGTTTTCTTTGAAGATCAGTGTATCGAAGACATTGGTAAGCCGAGAGAAGAACCACCTGGTTCGGGTGAGCTAGAGGACATAGATCCGATTACTCCTCCGTGGTGCCCGATGACGGGGAGTACAAGAAGTGCGCAGGGACGAGGGAGTTCCTTCGAAGATGGACCGGGGAGCAGCCCCCCACTTGATCCACCCGTTGAGCCACGGTGAGGAGGTCATCTAGGGACTAGACGGCCGTCCAAGAGGTACTCACCGCACGAGTACATTATGCTAACCGATGGGGGAGAGCCAGAAGATTATTCTGAGGCCCTAGTCGACGAGCATAAGGAGGAGTGGTTGAAAGCTATGCAAGAGGAGATGGAATCCTTGCATAAGAACCACACCTATGATATGGTGAAACTGCCTAAGGGCAAGAAAGCTCTGAGCAACAAGTGGGTGTTTAGAAAGAAGATTGAGCAGAAGAATTCACAGATGAGGTTCAAGGCCAGACTTGTGGTTAAAGGGTTTGGTCAGAGGAAAGGCATAGACTTCGAGGAGATATTCTCACCAGTGGTGAAGATGACATCCATACGGGTGTTGCTTGGGTTGGCGGCTAGCATGGATCCGGAGATAGAGCGCTTAGATGTTAAAACGCCTTTCTCCATGGTGACTGGAAGAAGAGATCTACATGCACCAACCGAGGGGTTCAAGTCAAGGGCAAGGAGCATATGGTGTGTAGGCTGAGGAAGAGCTTGTATGGGCTGAAACAAGCTCCACGGCAATGGTACAAGAAGTTCGATTCGTTCATGTTACAGCATGGGTATGACAGAATGAAGTCGGACCACTGTGTGTTAACGCGTAAGTTCTCAGATGGTGATTTCTTAGTTCTGCTATTATATGTTGATGACATGCTCATCATGGGAAAAGACATCAAGAAGATTGACAAGCTGAAACAGGAGTTGGGCAAGTCTTTTGCGATGAAAGACTTGGGCCCGGCTAGACAGATCCTAGGAATGGAGATAACCCGTGACAGAAGCAGCAGGAAGCTTTGGCTGTCACAAGAGCGGTATATTGAGAAAGCCCTAGAGCGGTTCAATATGAATGCAAAAGCGGCCCAAGATCTCCACTAGATGGTCACTTCAGATTGAGCGACAGGCAGTGTCCCAAGACGAAGGCAGAGGTGGAAGAGATGCAGAAAATACCCTACGCGTCAGCTGTAGGAAGTTTGATGTATGCTATGGTGTGTACACGCCCAGACATAGCATATGCGGTTGGTGTTGTCAGCCGGTACCTTGCCAATCTTGGCAAAGAACATTGGCGGCGGTAAAAAAATGGATACTACGGTATCTAAGAGGCTCATCCAGGTTGAGCCTATGCTATGGTGATCGTAAACCCGTGTTAGAGGGCTACACGATGCGGATATGGCGGGTGACATAGACTCCAGAAGTCTACATCGGGGTTCATGTTCACATTTGCGGGGGGGAGCGGTTTCTTGGCGAGCAAGCTACGAAGGTCGTAGCATTGTCGACGACAGAGGCCGAATACATTGCGATCACGAAGCATGTAAAGAGATGCTTTGGATGAAAAGGTTCCTACAGAACTTAGCACTCAAGCAGGGAGGAGCACGTGGTCTATTGCGATAGTCGAGTGCTATACACTTGAGCAAGAATCCAAGTCGGCATTCCAAGTCGAAGCACATAGAGATTCGGTATCACTTGGATCGTGATACTTTGGAACAAAAGGTGTTACACTTGAGAAGGTCCACACGGACGATAATGGGTCGACATGATGACCAAGGCTTTGCTCGAGGGCAAGTTTGAGGTTTGTACAAACTGGGCGGCTTGAAGAAGGTGGATCCCTCCGGGTCAAAAAGGGGGAGATTTGATGGGGTTTTTTCCCGTCTTCGACCGGTCGTGGGAGGTGCTCGGCCTGGCCGTAGTTCGAGCCCCAGCACGACTCGAAGTCCAAATGAGTTCGTGCTTTGTTTTTTTTGTAGCTAGGACTGGTCGTGGAGAGCTACGACCGGTCGTAGGTGGTCTACGACCACCGGTCGTAGGAGAGCCGGACTAGTCGTAGGTTACGCAGATTGTTCCGCGATTTTGCGCGAAACTGCGGATTTGAGTCCTTTCGCAACTGGGATGCGGAAAGGAGTTTCCCAAAACTATAAAAGGGGTTGCCTAAGGTTTTTCTAGGTATCACAAAATAGCAAGAGGGTTTCCTAAAGCTTTGCAAGGGATTTGCTAAAGGGTTTAGGGCTATCAAAGGTGAGAGAGAGGGAGAAAGAGAGAGAGGAAGCTTATAGAAGAGAGGTTCTGCTCGTGGAGGTTCTCTACATTGCAATCTACATCTCAGCGCTTCTATGTCCTCGTAATCGGTTAGATCTCTCCGTTTTCTCTATTTTTCTTATTGTTTATCCACTCCTGCGTGAGTGAAGAAGATTGTAACGTTCTACTTTATAGTGGATTGTTGATCTGGACGAGGTCCCGTGGTTTTTACCTCTTTGAGGGTTTTCCACGTAAAAATCTCTTGTGTGGTGTGTGATTGATGCTTTGATTTATTTCATTGCTTTATCCATAATTCTGGTTTGTTCTGGAGGGCTAGATCCTAAGGTTTTGTGCAAGGCCCCCAACAGTTTGTAGCACTCCCATTCTCATCTCTCCCTCTCATCTCCTGCGCTTCTCCCATCTCCAAATCTCATTCTTTTCTTTTCTTCTCATTCGCAGGGTTCTTAGATCATATGTATAGCTACAGATCGAGTAGGCCCGGTAACCTACGGACGTGGTCATCAACGGTGAAGAGAATATAAGAAATCTGAGAAGGCATTCATCTCCCTCTCCCTCCAAGTGCGCCCCAAAACCCTCCTCTCCCTCTCCGTCTCCCTCTATCTCTTGCGATTTGCATCTCTCTCTCTCTCTCTCTCTCTCTCTCTCTCTCTCTCTCTCTCTCTCTCTCTCTCTCTCTCTTTTGTCCCCTGTTTTATGGGAAAAACACTCCCATCCACAACCCACCTCCAATATCTTGTCAGATTCACCTCCAAAACCTTGGACTTGCCAAAACTCTTAAAACTCAGATCAAGAACCCGATTCTTGTCCGAGCACTTGAAGTGTGTGCCAGCAGCGTCTGCAGGCCGGAGAGGCAACTTTGAGGAGGCAATTCGAAAGATGGAGGAAGGATCAGAGAAGCAGGCAACGAACAGGGTCTCGCTTTCTGACGTGGTGTCCCACTGCGTCAAGCGGTGGTTCCAGGAGACGCTCAAGGAGGCACGGGCTTTGTGATCTCAGGAGTTTCTTCAGGTGAATACTCTATTGAATCTGTTTGATACTGTTGAAGAATGATGCATGTGAGAGGGATCCAGGGATGATTTAGAAAATCATCTGATACAACTCGTTATCTTCTTGAATCCTTTGGTTTCGGTCCAAAATGAGATGGGTCACCATGCCAAAACAGGATCAAAACCAACTGATACAGGGTGAGTTGTATGGTTCCAGTCCTCTCGAGCAAGAAAGAAATGCCTCCCCTTTAACATTAAACACGTGGAGAAATATTGTAAGATTGAAAGAAAATATTTTGCAATAATGGTTTTGAATTGGAAGTCGGTATGGCTAATGAGAGTCTTGACTGTCTAGCGAAGTCAGTAAGTCTATTATGAAGAATGGCTGGACAGTTTCCAAACATTATTTTGGGTTCTGTAAAAGTCTCCTGCTTGTACTTTTGCTACTTTTTTATTTTTTATTTTTTATTTTTTTATTTTTTATTTTAACGTTTGCAATTTGATTCGGTTGTGCATCCAAACAAAGCTTAAATAGATATAAAATATTGGTTTTATTGAGCAGAAGTGAGGTCTAAGTCTTTGTGATATCAAAATAGAACCTCTTTTGGTTTGGGTGTTGGTTATGTGAGAAAAGGGTTTTTCACTTACACCTTTATTGTATGGGTATGCTATGGTAGGATTTAAGCTAGCTTGTTGGTTAAAATGGTATTTGTTTTTAGTATGTAGACCATTTGCAAGTGAGGATTCTATTTCGGGAGGATTTCCTATATTTATTTTTGTAGTATGACTATATATGCTGCATTTTGATGTTTCTAAGTAGCATGTGTGTTTTTACAGATTGGTCATGCTGATTATGGTTTAACTCTGGGAGAGTCTCCTAAGTTCGCATCTGATTATGGTCAGTGTTAAACTTTTAGCCATCTATCTAATTCTTTGTACAAATATTACCAGGCATTATTGGCTCGACAGCAACAAATGTTGAAAGCTCAATCATTGCAAACTGGTTCTGATATGAGACATGCCATGGCGGCTTCTGCTCTAGATGGAAGTAATAGGTATGGTTCTATTGATGGCATGCTTACTGTTTGACATTAATCACTTGAAATCCTTGTTTACCATGTATTGATTGATGCAGTGATGTTGAATATGTTTCCTTTTCCTTCCATCTGTTTTTATTTTCGTAAATGAGAAGTGTCAACCTAACTTCAATCCATGCTCGGTAGATTAAATCTTTGTGAGGGAAAATGGTGTCAGCCCTATGCTTTTGGGGGTGTAAAACAATGTAAGAACATCATTAAATTGGCTCCAGTTGAAAGTCTAATAAATTTATTTTTCGACCAACCTAACATCATGTAATTCTAATACTATTCGAATGACTTAGAACCATTTGGTTCTTTGGTGGAAAGCTTTTAACCCTTTAGTGAAATTGGTGGGAGCTGCTTTGATGGTTTTGTTCATCTTTTCTGGTACAAAGGTGGAAGTAGATGGATCAAATCACAAGTATAAGCCCTTTGTAACATCCTTCCATAGTCCACGGTTCCACTTTGTTATTGGAGTTGTGGTCTACTGTAATTTTCAAGGCAATTTATGGGACCAAAATTAGAAAGATGAATGTACATTTACTGAATTTTCATGAACTAACAAGGAGAAAAAGTTAGCTCAACTCCATAGCTTTTGCAGGCATCTCATAGTTTTGTTGATGAGGCTGGCTTAGTTGGAAATGGGCAAAAATGATTTGGATTAAGCATGGGTCTCACTTGTCAGAATTAATAACCAGTGAACATTGTAGAAAGCCTCATATCACATCTCCTACAAATCATCTTGTAGTAATATGAATAGGATTTGATTATTTTTTTTTCTTCTGTCGATAATATTCATTAATCAGCAGTAAAGATGAAATCAGTGAGATTCTAATTTTTTTTTAAAATAAAAAATAAAAAATAAAAAAGAAAAAAAGTTCACCTTGAAAATATGGAATTCCAAGTCGGTCATTATTTGATATATGCTTTTTATTGAGCGAATGCTCATTTTAATTAGATATGATTCAATCTTAGGATTTGTGGTTTCTGTATAATCTGTTATCTAGTACATATCAATATATATTTTTTTTTCTATTACATACCTTCTGGGCTTGACTATCTAAAACTAACATGCTTAGCAAGTATTAATGTGAATGAACGTTGTGATATATGTTTCATGGAGGACAATTGGGAAAGTCCGGTAGGCCTTTTTTTTTTTTGAAATGTCGATTGATAGGTTCTTGGGGCTTGGGGATTGGGCTGGGAAATTTCGATGGATGGGCTGGAGGTTACACAATTCACATGCTTCCGGCAGGTATCGTAAATCTTTTTATAAATTTTATGTGTGTTGTGGGAGATCTTAGCTGTGAATCAGATAGGATCCATTTGTGCAGATCACCTGGCACAAAAGTCAGCTAGGTTCATTCATCTGGCAGCCACATTGAGGTTAAGTGAATATGTTTTATCTATGTTTAAGTGAATTTTATGTTCAAAACCAAGATTTGCCTAATACAGGATGGTGAAAAGACACCCAAGTCTCCATCTCCAAATCCTTTGCTCCTTTCCAACCCTTGGAATCTGCATTTTCCAAGATTCCTATTAAAAGAAACAAATGAAATTCTGTGAAACAAATGAAATTTATTTATATTATAGGCTTTCTGACTTGAGTGATTGAATCGGTTTGAAGAACTGACATTTTTCTATCATTCGTATGGTAATTGTCTGATATTGGTTGTTCTTGACACTCTTCATAAAGTGATGGATCAAGATTCTACTCGAGGATCACACATCTGCTTAAAAATTCAAGTAGCTCCATTTCTACTCACACATTTTCTTTGTCATTGTTATCTGCTTTCTTTCTATCTTGATTCTTGTTTTAGTTGAACAACTGAAAATTTCATACAGGCTTTGGGAGTTTCTTAAATATTTTGATTCGATGGAGTTGTTTCTCAGTTTATGTCTAGCCTTTAGAAAATTTTCAACATCAACATGCACAGAATTTATCCTTTTTGGAAGCTTCCTCACTCAATACACCCAAATCGATCTCTCTTTGGAAGTCATCTTATCTTGGAGACACCTTGATTTCTGGATTTGCATTTGATCATGGCAATCAACAACCCTACTTTCCACATCTTCATCAAACCATGGGGCTTCTTGAAAGGAGGATTCTGACCTTTTGGAAGTCCCAAACTTACCCACTGAATCTGCTCCATCCATCATACATAAATACAAGCATGCACTTTTTTAAACTTCACACATCTTTAATAATAATAAAAAGTTGTTTGGAAGTTGATATGATTCATCTCTCTCTCTCTCTCTCTCTCTCTCTCTCTCTCTCTCTCTCTCTCTCTCTCTCTCTCTCTCTCTCTCTCTCTCTCTCTCTCTCTCTCAAATTCTATTTTAAAAATTACTATTTTGCATTGTACGAGGGATGATGATTCAGAGGAGCTAGAGAAAAGCAATGTATTGTTGATGGGTCCAACTGGCTCAGGTATGGCCTCTGCTTTATATGTATGCTATGTTTTCGTTGTTTTGGAACACGATTTCAATGAAGGCTCTAAAGTCAGCGGCCATGACAGACAGTGTGAGTGCCTTCCACTTCAACCAACGTCATCTTATGGCCCTGGATGTGGACGTTGAGGGAATTTTGCAATCCCACATTTGATATGCAGAATCTGTGAGTTTTTCCTGATAACAGAAATCAGTGTTACTCTCAATTACTAAATAGTTTATTGTTTCAAACTCTTCCTGGTTCATTTATTTTTCTATTTTATGCTTTTATGGCCTCTAAATTTCACATTGATAATGTGTTATCGCAGAAAACTTGGTGACATTTTCCTAAGAAGACTACCTGTTTCTAACATTTTGATGCACCTGATGAGCTGACCAGCCTAATTTTAGGCTAGAGAAACTGTGCAATTGGACCCACCTCATGATAACTTGTTCTTGCACCCGATGTCAACATTACGGAGTTCATAAGCTTGAGGTACGTATTTCATCTATTTTCCTGTTATTTCTGTGGTGGGATGAAGCTAGGATGATGATGATGGTGATGTAAATAAATAAAGAAAAAGAAATTCAAACAAAGATTAGTGACTGACCAGGGAGTATTGGTGTGAAAATGGAAAATCTCCAACTCTCCTATTTTGGCAAACAGATGTCTGTGAATCAAAGATTAGGATTGTTCAACCAATCTAATCTTGGGATTGTGACTTGGCAGTAGTGAACTGCACAATATACTTGTTTTGGTTAAGTTAAGCTTGTTTTGGTTTTTGCAGGGCGTAATTGAAGTGCATAGAAGGATTTTTATTTTTATTTTTTTCATTCATCAATTGCTTGAAGGTGGTGTAAAATATTCGTTTCTTTGGTGAATAATTTTATGCAGGTCTCCCTTTCAGGAACAACCCACTCCCAGTTTTTTGTATCTTTGATTTTAACTTGTCAATGTCATTGTCAATTTAATACAAAATCCATGTTCACCTGCAGTGTTGACGTGAACTCACTATGATTTCATCTCATTTCATTAACAGTAATTATATTTTAGAGATTAGGAACTCTAATACAGAATTATTGTTAACGTGAACTCACTATGTATTAGAGCACCATATGTCTAATAAAAAATAAAAAATTTACAGTTAATTAAAAATGAGATGAACTCATTTCAGACAACAACTAGACGGCCAAAATATTTTATGAATAACCTCTGCATTCTTCGAAAACTACTGTAAGATCACCTCTGCATTCTTCGAAAACTACTGTAAGATCCTTACTTTCTGAAAAGTTAAAGCTAAGAAAACCATACTACTTGGTTAATTCCGAAGTGACATCCAGTTTAAACTTTTAAGAAAGAGCTAGAAATGGTTGGTGCTGTCAATGAGCCAGGCTGGTCTCTTGACATCCCTAGAAATATTGTAAAATGCAATTATGTTGACCATGTATTAGTACACAACGATATTTACCAGAATAACATTAGGCACTATTTCTATTTTCAGAAAGTGTGGCTTTGTCGTTTTTATTTTTCATAATACACAACTCGTTTTTTTTTTCATAATTGGTATTACTTGGCTGGCTCATGTCAACAGAACTCAGCTGTCATTCGATTTTCTACTTGAATATCCAGGGCTGAAGCACAACACGTTGCACGACTTGAGGTAGGCTTATTTTCACTCTAAGCTTCTTTTCTGTCATTTCTTCATTTTTCTGTAGCCAGTTATCAGAAGGAATTTTATCAGAAATGGCCTCTTATGATATTTATGTCACTCAACATTAATTTGTTATAGGCTATTCTAAGGTAGCAGGCCTTGTTAAAAACACCTGTAAACATTTCAAGCTCTATCCTCATTTATTTAGAGTCTCCGTTCCCATTACTTTTGACCTCATTCTCTCGGATTCTTTCTGCTGCTTTGTTATCATACAACCTACTAATTGGTGGTGCATGGCATTTCAGTTGTTATATCAGTGACGAAAGAAGGCGTAAGTTCTCAACTAGAGGTGATATTGGCAGTACAAATATAGTATGCAGGCAGAACAACACCGTAGACAAGGTATGCAAAGAAAATTTCCATAGAAATTAATTCAGACAGCTAAAAATGAGCTCATCTTATGTTAGTGCTGATTGACATGTTGGATTTTATATCAGTTTTCCTCCAACTTTTTAATAACTGAGATGTTTGTGGTGTATTGTCTTACAATGTCTACAAAAAGCAGGTTAATCTGTCTACTGGTCAAATGGTGGATTTGATACCTTGATGCTTGCCAAACACAGCCAATAAACACAATTAATGGAAGGGACTGTTTGGTAGGTTGGATTGGGAAGGAAACTTCCCAACTTCCATCACAGACTGTAAGACCCGTATCGTAGTCCGTACTATTCCGTCGAACCCCGCGATCCTTCCCGACGAATTTCGGTAATCTGCAACCTATATCCGATGTTGCGCGTGATCTTAAGCTAAGTCCTGCATATCAGAGCCGGCTCGACCCGAGACTTGTACCAGTGCGACCGCACCGTCGCCGCGGTTCTGATGACGCGTTTCACGCGCCGAGGCGATACCCAGGCCAAAAGATGTGGGCCCGTGTTCAGTTCGAGGAAAACGCCGCGCGTTACAAATACCGAGGGAATCTCTATGACGCATCACATCACTCCATCAATCAATGTCAAGTACAACCACCCATTTCTTAAAGTCAACTCTCCCTTACAACTAAGTACATTCACCCATCACTCATCATCCCTCTCTCCATCACTCACATCACCTCTCTCTCTCATTCCTCTCTCATTCTATGTAACCCCCATGAGAGGTGGACGTCCATGGCTCCATGAGAAAGACTAGGTATGGCCCACTCCCTACCACCAAATCCCACCCTCCAAAATTGATCCCAACCGTTGAAATTGTACCTTTGGAGCTCTAACATGCATTGGCGGAAGGAGGGGGAGATCAAAGGTGGGTGCTTCTCTCTCCAACTCTCTCTCTCTTTCTCATATTTTGTTGCTCACCTGATGGATGTGAAAGTGATCCGGACCGTCCAGCAGTAAGGACGCCCTTGCTATCCAAGTTGCTGAACGTCCAGTGATCCCAAGCTCTAATGAAGGGAAAAATATATATATTAGCTTGATCATGGAGGCCGTGTGGCCCATCTGCGTGGACCCTCCCATGATCTATGTATTTGATCCTAACCGTCCATCCTCAGATCATCCAAATCATGATTCAGCAGGGCCAGATTTAGCCGGTCAGACAGTTGTCCTACAGCAGGACTGCTGGATAGGGAATACATAAGTCCCAGCTTCATTTAAAGTGGTGGGCCACACTCATGTGGACCCCACCTTGATGTACGTGATCTTGATCCACACCGCCCATCTGTGGAGATCATTTTGTGATGTGAACCCACCAATCTGATCAGGTCAGCCGTTGGCAACCATCCAGCCTGCCTGTAGGCCTGGACATAAGAAAACACCAATATCAGTTTTAATTCAAACGTAGGCCGGCCACACTCACGTGGACCCCACCTTATATATATGTGTTGCGTCCACACCATCCATGGAAGAACCGTCCAGATTTACAACGCTGGTGGCCCGCCCGTTGCAGTAGCAGAATCAATGGCCATGCTTTTGAAATGCCTGGGCCCACCGTGCTGTATGTGCATCCCATTCATGTGGCTCACCTAGTGGATGGGACCCACTATGATGTACGTGTCCCACATCTACACCATCCATCTTCCGATCTACCTTGATCGTGAGGTCCGCACATCACCCGCTGGGCAGAAATCTGCCCAGCAGCAGGTCTGCCGTGACATATGGGTCTTACCCATTCCACCCATACCGGCCCACCTGGACAGGTTCTAATGAACTGTCCTCAGATGGGACCCACCGTGATATGTATGTCATCCTGACTGTCCATCCAGTTTCCCATGCCATTTTAGGCCATGGGCCTGAGAATGGGACAGATCCAAATCTCAGTTGATCCACACCGTGAGAAACAGTCGGGGCTGATGTCCACCATTTAGCATTTTTCTTGCCCACTATGAATTTTGCTTAAAGCCCAGCTAGGGGCTATGAGGCCCACCTTGTGCATGTGTTTCAACCAGGTTGTCCAGTTAAGGGATGGCCAACAGGCCCAGCCGCTGGTGGGCTGGACGTTTTGCAGTGGGCCCATCTTGCTGTGTGTTATTTTCCCACTGGGCCCCACCTCTGATGTACACGTTTTATATCTAAACCGTCCATCCATTTCCTCTGGTGGACCACCATGTTTGTATGTGTTGCATCCCACAGTCCATCTGGACGGTGAAAATCTTGTAGGTGGGAGCTGCTGTGTACGTCCACAGGTTCTGGGAACCAATGTGATGTGTGTGTTCTGAGCACACCGTCCATCTGCTGGTGGGGCCCTGACCGTGATGTATATGATATATCATAACCGTCCATCTGTCTGGAAGTGGGCCCCACACCAGCCATATGCTGCTGTTGACGTCAGTAGGTTAGGTGGGCCCTGACTATGATGTATGTTGTATATCCAACCGTTCACCCAAGTGGGCATCACATGACATGTATCTTATATCCACACCGTCCAGCTCTCTGGACGGCGGAATCCACTGTGATGTTTATGTTGTTCATCAGTGTGTGGCCCACGTAATAACCCACACACGGTATAGTGTTTTATCCATACTGTACGTGGGAACCTTGATGCATCTGGACGTTACTATATATATATAATACTATATCTGTGTAGTGGGTGGGCCCCACGTGGATAGCCCACCATGATGCATGCTATAATCACCACCGTCCACTGCCTCGGATGGTGGGACTCACCTCTTTCTCTGAATACAGCTTTGGGGCCCACGTGATGTATACGCGTCACCCACACTGTCCATTGCGTGGACGTGGGGCCCACACTCGATGTATGCACTGCATGCTTACACCGGACCACCATAAGGTATCTGTTCCATCCAACCGTCCATCTGGACGTTCTGCTAGGTGGGGACCTCCTTGATTTATGTGCTGCACATACACTGTCCATCTTGACGGTGCTGCATGGGCCACCCTGATGTAAGTGATTTGGCCACGCCGTCTAGTCCGCTGGACGTGTGGCCCACTCGGTATATGTATTGTATATCCAAGCTGTTCATTTGGTGGGCCCATTTAGAGGTGCAGGCCCACTTGCTATATATGTATAGACCTACCTTGATGTCACTGTTTCATATCCACACGGTCTGTACTTGGACAGTGGTAGATGTAGCCCACCATGCTGAATGTGTTTTATCCAGGCTGTCCGTCCACGTGGGACGTGTGAACCCCACATCTGATGTAAGAATTTCACTCATGTTGTCCATCGATGGGTCCCACGTGGGGATTGCCATGATGTATGTATTTTATGTCCACACCATCCGTTTGCCGATCCCACTTTGATGGATGTGATTCATCCACGCCGCCCGGCCATGATCGATGGGCCCACCGACCGTGCTATCACAGGGCCCACCATGATGTACGTGTTTCATTTATGCGGCCCATGTGATGTGGCCCACTTGATGTTTATGAGGCCCATTAGTGCGGCCAATTGATGAAGCCCACTTGATGTTTATGAGGCCCATTAGTGCGGCCAATTGATGCAGCCCACTTGATGTGTATGAGGCCCGCTGTTATGTATGAGAAGCCCATGGTTGTAGCCCATTGTGATGTATTCATGGCCCATGGGCAAGGCCTGACATGATGTATTTATGGCCCATGTGCCGAGACCCATTGTGGTGTATATGTGGCCCCATGAGCGAGGCCCATAGTTATGTATATTAGGTCCTTGCATGAGGCCATGGGCCCACTTTACGTTTGGTTCTATATGGGCCACTCCTTGGGAGCAATGTTGGTTAGATGTCCATATTGATGGGCAATGATGGTTAGATGTTCACATTGTGACCTTCCCTTAGGCCTTGATAGGATTCTCACTGATTGTCGATTATCGATCGAGGCCGATTACCGATCGTGACCGATTGTCGATTGACGTGGCTGATTGCCGATTCTTGTCGTGGCCGATTAACCGATTACCGATCGAGGCCGATTATCGTGATTGATTACCGATCGTGACCGATTGTCGATTGACTTGGCCGATTGTCGATTCTTCTTGTCATGGCTGATTGACCGACTACCGATCGAGGCCGATTATCATGACTGATTACCGATCATGACCGATTGTCGATTGACGTGACCGATTGCCGATTTTGTTTGTCATGGCCGATCGACCGACTACCGATCGAGGCCGATTATCATGACTGATTACCGATCGTGACCGATTGTCGATTGACGTGACCGATTGCCGACTCTATTTGTCGTGACCGATTATCGATCGAGGTCAATTATCGTGGCCGATTGCCGATTCTGATTATCGTGGTTGATTGACCGATTCCGATTGTCGAGGCCCAATGTGATGTACATGCGGCTCGTATTTGAGGCCCGTTGTGATGTGTATTCAACCCGTGTTTAAGGCCAATGTGGTGTATATGAGGCCCATTGTGATGCATTTGAGGGCTAGGCGATGGAACCCACTGTGATGTATTTGTGGCCTATGGGCAAGGCCCATTGGGATATGTATTAAGCCCATGATGCATGGCCCATTTGATATATTTGAGACCCATGTGTGGGGCCCACATGTCATGTATTTGAGGCCCATGAGCAGGGCCCACCTATTGTGTATAGGTGGCCTGTGAGTAAGGACCACTATGTTGAATATTAGGCCTTTGTGTGAGGCCGTAGGCCCATTGCATGTTAGGCTCTATGTGGGCCATTCCTCAGGGGCAATGTTGGTTAAATGTCCACATTATCGAGGCCGATTGTCGGTCTTAGGTTATTAATACCAATTATGAGTAGGTGATAGCATAGCATCATGATACATGCCCATACGCATCATCTGCATGTTTGTTATGAGATGTGGTTGATCATTGCATATGTCATTGAGCGTGTTGTTATGAGACTCCCTGATAGGCGGAGGTCATCTCACATGAGTGCATGGTATGCACAGGATTGATGTATGCTTGGATTGTATGACTCATGCATTTTGCATTGTGTGCTGTGATTACTATACGCCCTAGCGACATCAGGGTCGTAGCCTCCACAGGCATATCGTGGATGGCCAGACGGGACACCGGAAAATATTTGGTTCTAGCATACGGGCGCCATAGATGTCCCTGGGTGAAAATCCCTAAACCTCCGTGGCCAGGAGATAACTCCAACATCGAGATCGAGTGGATATATGAGCGCACGAGGGCTGAATACCCGGAGGTCGCGTCTCCCACTGTGTCATGGTCGGTTGGAAAGGAGTGGTGGCCTTACTCGCCCGAGAGCAGGGGGCATTACTAGGCTGAGTTTGACCAGCTCGGAAATGGGTTCGCTATCGACGTGCCGGATAGGTATTGGCTAACTATTGGCCAGGCGGATTGTGAGGTTTCTTACGCTCACTTGGACTGTGCTGCTTGGAGAGAGACAGTGCCATTTGGAGTGTACTAAACCCCGGTGATGATCCCAGAGAGGAACTGTACTGATATGTGGACTTATTGAGTAGGAGTTGTATGCTCATTCATTCATTCATTCACTATCCACTCGGGCTGGTGGTGCGCAACTAATTGTTGTGTGCCTTCGTTATGGCAAGGATTTCAGTTGGGGCGCGCGACTAACCTGAGATCGGGAGTTTACCACACGGAGTCTGACTATCCAAATTTAGGTATGGGACTGGTTTGGATAGAAGGCCCTTGTGATGGACCCCATAGCCTGCGATACTACGTACTATCATCCCGACTTCACACTCCAGCATGGTCATTCCATTCGCACCGCATAGTGCATTACATCTACTGCATATGGCATTCCGGGTTACTATGTTTATGCATTTATACGGTCTAGATACGACTGACGGTATTCATGCACTCATCAGAAATTGCGTACTGCATCGCATCCTTCACATCTGATGTTTGGCTCTTTATGACTCCTCATTTGCATAGATGTTCTATAATGCGTATTCTGATATTGATTGACTCATGGACTTGTCTGTATTTTTGCTTACTCTGTTATCGTATGATTTATGACCTTGTTAATAATGTTGTTTACTCGGATAATTCATGCTATTGTCAGTATTTCTGCTTATTTCTGATATTGTATGATTTATGGGTTTGTTAGTATTCCCGCTTACTCTGATTACTCTGATATTGCTTACTTGGCACTTACCTTGTGCACACACTTACACCACCCTCTAAGCTTTCATAAACATGCACGATAGATGCGTGCGGTGATATTAGGTTGCGACATTGTTGAGCTTGGAGCGTCTAACGGTCTTCTGAAGTTTGATTTTTATTTATGTATTTCTTTCCAGCACTGTACTCAACTGATTATATTAGTGGATATGTGATGATGATGTTGCCTTTGTGAAATGGGTAATCTTGTGGTTATGCTTATTGCGAGTTAAATGTATAAAAAAAAATCCTCCTTGTAGGATCCCAGGATTGGAATCTGGCGTATGGGCACTAGGAGCCGAGAATGGGGTACTACGGAGGCTGTCGGCACCGGATTCAGCGATCTGGATTCCCGTGAATCTGATTTCTGGGTTTGGGGCGTGACACAGACCCTCAGCCCATGTTGAATTGCTAAGAGCCCCAATTCTTTATGATGTTTTTGTCCTTCTCTTGCGTAATATATTTGCACTTTGGGTTTCTATTTTGATGTTTTTTAGCTCATGGGTTTTCTTATTCTTTTTTTATGGAGCTTTTTTCCAGATGAATGGATTGGAAATGTGTTTTAAATTATACAAATAGAAACTTGCAGTTCCTCAGCCTCAATCTGAGTCACATACACAAATTCAGTTTGCCCAATAAATTTCTCAAACCTAGCAGGTTGAGACTCACTCAGCAAAGAACAAATGGTGATACAACTCAAAGAATCTTTATCTTCATCAGTCAGTAACTTATTACACATTCTTTATCTTCCTCTTGCAAATTGGCCACCATGCATCAAAGGAAGGCAGAGATGTCCTGCCATTCCAATGCTTTTATCGCATTACCAGGTTCTATTCTTCTTCTCTCGATAACCCATTTAATCAGATTCCTAAACCCTTCAGGTTTTCTTATTTCCTAAATCACCATGCAATCATTGACATTTAAGTAAAAAAGGAAGGGAAAATCAGTTGAAAGTGACAGAACAAAGCTTGTTTTTTCAACTTGTCTATTGTAAATTTGCAATTTATATATTCAGTTAAGGGCTGTTTGGATTGGTGGAAATGGAAAATAAAAAAGTAGCCAAGAAAAACATCCATCTTTTTTGTGTTAAAATAAACTCTTTGCAGATTAAAACACTCGATTTGGCCGACTTGGATGAATCAAAGTTTTGTAGGCCATTTTGGAGAAAATTTGAAAAAGATGCAACTCTTCAATTTCTTTACTTTCTAGTTTCTTGCTGGAATAGATATAGGATGAATTTTAATCCATGCAGTAGATTAGGTCTTTTAATCCAATTTTCATTGCAGGGAGTGTTTAGCAAAGTAAAGTCATTAGGGGTCTTTTAATCCATGCATCAATTGAAAGCGTCTTTATGCCAAATTATGTGACCTCTGGTGTTATATGTATATATATAAACTTCCGTAGGGTTTTAATTGTACTGATTTGAAAAGT
The DNA here is from genome assembly GCA_030180095.1 of Magnolia changhungtana. NCBI lineage: Eukaryota > Viridiplantae > Streptophyta > Magnoliopsida > Magnoliales > Magnoliaceae > Magnolia > Magnolia changhungtana. Next base: position 3,106,071 of record JASAUF010000364.1, on the reverse strand, counting down.
AAGCCTCCTACTTTGTGATCCTAGTAGAGAAGGTTGATGCTTGTTCTCCTGTTTTTCCTTGCTGCAGGCCTCTCAATTGCATAAAATTTATTTGTTGTGTGGATCTGCTGATGAAGACAACTGGACTGGGGTTTCCAAATTGCCCAAGTATGATGACTACAAGCCACAAAGTCCAATAGAGAGACATATTAAGGAGGTTTTTAAAGAGTAAGTAGTTCTAGATTAGTAGACTCTGTTTCTTGTTTTCACATTTTTCTTAATCAGCTTCTTTTTCTAATCCTGTTTTTCCTTACTTTGTTAATCTTTTTTTTTTTTTTCTCAGGCTGCTTGGAAAAGAGCTGAGGAAGAGGAGCAAACGCGAGCAAGGGGCTGAATTGACTAGAAAAAGCTGCTCCCTTTTTGAAATTATTGCTTGGTAGCTTCATCTGTCAAACATACTTCCTTAACATGGGTTTTATAAGATAGTTCCAGAATATTCTTGTACTATATTGCATTCGGTTCCACAAGAGAGGCGTTCAACTATCGGGCCTATCTTTCTCTCAGTTTGACGTGTTAAAAGCGAAGAATGCAACCGGCAAGATGGCTGCAATTAATTTGAATAGGAAAAAAAAAATCTGTTTTGTACACAAGAAGCTAGGTTGCATACACTAAAATGATTAAAAAAAAAAAAAAAAAAAAAAAAAAAAAAAAAAAAAAAAAATCTATTCATGCACTAGATGATAACTAAACCAACCAATATTCTACATTCCCGTATTGTACAATGATACTTGTAGTTCTCGGTTTAGTTTGTTTAGTCTTTTGTTGTGCAACTGTTGATCTCTAATTTGCTTCCAAAAGAAATTGCCTATTGCGAAGGAAAGCAATCTTCTGATTGCCCAATGTGAATGCAGTATCGTGGCACTTGACGGTTTCATTGGGTTGTATAGGAGATTTGTACCTAATGCATTGAAGAATCTCCCAAACAGCAGGTTTGTTTCCATTTGATTTCATGCTATATTTTTCTGGAAAATGAAGTTCACTTTAGCTGTAAAATAATCCTTCTGGTGGTGATCTATTGGATAGGCTGGTGTTTCCACTTGCATTCATAGTTAGAACTATGGGCTATAAGGAATGGCCTGGTGGTGATCTATTGGATAGGCTATCAAGGGACCAAGCTTCATATTGCCAAATCCCAGTAAAAAGTCCTCAAAGCTAGCCCAAGCTTTGAAGGCTATAGAGTTGTACTATTCTATTTCCGAAAGTAGAAAAAAAAGTTGTCTACCAAACAGGGTGAGTATAAATATCAATTGCTGATTTTTTTTAGTGAGATATTTTTACATATATGGAAAAGATTACGAGAACACTGCATGAACCAAGGTCTAGGAAGTATCAATCTGAAGATTCCTATAAACACCGCTAATCATCTTCCTGATTTGGCCACACCCTGTGCACTAGGAAGGAATGGAGACGGAAGTCGGTAAATGGCCAGTGACCGTAATTTCTGTTTGCCATTTTTTTTAGTTTAGGGTTGACTTCAATTCTTCCCAATGAAAACACAATTTCATTTTATATTTAACTTCAAATACACCCATGCCTCAGTCATTGTTGTTGGTTCCAGTTAGGCAGACACATCCTAGTCAAGGATATCTATGCATTTTCTTCTCCTCAAGCATGCAATGTGGATGAAATTAGGATGATCATCCACTAATACAATTTGAATGTGATCTGGCTAACTATACAGAGGCTCTTCGGTATGTCGACCAAGAGTTGATTTCAACGTCATTTGGTGAATGGCCGAGTTTAAACTGCTGAAATTACTGAAGGTTCTCTGTCAGAAGGGGTCATCCACATGCGTCATCTGAACAGGTACATAACAGACCCTATATAATGCATGAGGAAAACAAGAACCTTCTTCCCTTTTTACTTTTTATAATGAACCCATGAGGCTGTAATATGCATGCATGCATTAGAAAGTTCACACTAAAAATTCTCATAGATGTAAAAATATTGTACAGGAAGTATCACATAAGAATTCTCATAGATACATAATCCAGTTGAGTCCAGGAAGTATCACATAGTATTTTAATACATAATTCAATTTTCACTATTGATTTCTTCCTTCTCCTGTCATTTCAAAATACAAAGGCACCCATTAGTGTTAAAATATTGCCAACCCACCTCCATTATTTGAAATTCACCAAATTCTCTCAATGTGTTGAAAACTTTGTTGAATGCTCCTTATGTTGAAACTAAGTGAGAATCTTTTCTTTTCCTTCTCTTTCTTTTACTCTCTTTTACTCTATTTCTTTTTAGTTCTAGGCATCACACAAAGCTGGATACTCCAACTGATTAGAAGTATACAGGATATTGAGTTGCATGCTAGTTAACGCTTCTGTAAAAAGGCTCATATTGAGTTGCATGTTAGTTAATGCTTTTGTAAAAAGGCTCATATTGAGTTGCATGCTATGATGCTTATGATGTAGTTTTATCCTTGAAGAAAAAGGGAAGAAAAATCTGTCCACATATATATATATAAAAATCCATTGCTATTCTCCTCCATCTGGTAGTTACAGGTATTTATTGGTTCCTTTTATTTTATATCAGATTTGTTTTTTGGTTATTTTATTTTGTTTTGTAAACTTTTGTCTTTGCATTGGTAACTAAAGGTGGAGCATTTGGGGTAGAGCATTGGTAACAAAGGGGGGCTTTGCTGCTTCATATGGGGATGGATATGGACTTCATTCCGTATGGTTGTTTTTGCAGGAAATATTTATGACTGGAAATTTAATTTTAGATAGTGTAACTCAGATTATGAGTGTATATACTGCTTTATTACCTGACCTCTATGCATGACAGGGTGGTGCTGACAAAGGTCCTCTATATGGCAAGAGTTCTGGTTCTTGGGGTGGATTTGAGAAGTCTCGCCTCAGGTGTCGCTGAAGTCCGTTGATTTTTTTTTTTCCATTTGTTTTTCCTTGTGTTCAATCTGTAAATTTTCTATCCATTATGCAACCGCTGAAGTCCGTTGATTTTTTTTTTTCCATTTGTTTTTCCTTGTGTTCAATCTGTAAATTTTCTATCCATTATGCAACCTTTCATTCTCAGGCCTTATAAATGAGCCCGGCTGTAAATGATTTCTAGGTTGTGTTTGAATGCTAATTTAATCTTGTAAAGGTCTTTTGATTTAGAAGATTTAGCTTAGCAGAATTTTTAATTGTTTCTATTATTTTTTCTTCTATACTATAAATGATTTACAGGTGTTTTAAACAGATTTTAACGACATTTTTAATCTCTAATTAGCATTTGTAAGATTTTTAGCGGCGTTTGCTCTTACATTAGCGGCGTTTGTTGCAAAATTTACTTGTTCTCCTAATATCTTTTAGCGGCGTTTCATACAATATCTAGCAGCGCATATAGAGGTTTACAGGCAGTCAGCAGAGTCGCCCTTAAATAATAGTAAGCGCCGCTAAAACTTAACATTTAGCAGCGGTACAAAAAAAACGCCGCAAGAAATAGACGAACGCCGCTAAATGACAGAGCGACGCCCCCCTTTTGCGGCAGCCGCCAGACCGCCGGTAATTCCTATTTTTCTTGTAGTGTTTCAAAATGCAGCCCTATCCAAAACTAAGATGGGCCACACTACCCCCAGCAAATGAACAGGTTGGATGGAATATATATACACACGAGCGGATTAGGTGAGACCCCAGATCCACCGAGGTGGGTGGGACCCTTGACTGTGGGGCCGACTATGATGTATGTGTCTTAAATCCACATCGTCCATCCGTATTGAAAGCTCATTCTAGGGCATGATTCTAAAAATGAAGCGGACCCAAAACTTATCTGGACCATACCAAAGGAAACAGTAGTGATTGAATCCCCACCATTAAAAAATTCATTGGGGCCACCAGAATGTTTGTTTTCCATCCAACCTGTTGATAAGTTCACAAAGATCTGGATGAAAAGACCAAAGAAAAATCATCTTGATCCAAAAACTTTGTAGCCCACTACAAGTTTTTAATGGTAGATTACCACTGTTTCCTGTATTACGGTCCACCTGAGATTTGCATTTGCTTAAATTTTTGGTATCATGCTGAAAAATGAGATTTCAATACGGATGGATGGCATAGATGTAGTCTCATACATCACAGTGGGCCTCACAGTCAGAGGTGGAGAGGAGCCCCAATTCTCATCTGTTGGGAGATCTGGCGCGCCAGAAACAGGGCCAGGAAGGAAAATACTCCCGTGTCAGCGGCTGCGTCCATAGCTCGAGTCATCTGGTGGTCCAAACTCATCTTTGATGATGCTTCAGTCTTCACTGCTGGGCCTAGGCCCACCCGCCCTCCCCAACACAGTCTATCTCCCTCCGTACAAATTATCAAATGGGTTAAACCGAAAATAGGATGGGTTAAACTCAATGTTGATGGCTCTGCTAGAGGCAATCCCGGCCCCTCCGGGGGAGGTGGTGTTTGCAGGGCTACAAATGGTAACCTCATTTTCGCTTTCTCGTCAGGCTATGGTGTTGGAACAAACAATCGGGCAGAGCTGTGGGCAATTTATGACGGCCTTTTGCTCTGTCTGGAAAGAGGGCTTACTAATATTGAGGTCGAAATAGACTCGAGGACAGTGACTTCACTTCTCTCGCGGTCTTCCCAGTCATCCTGGCTTTGGGTGCCATGGGTCTCTAGGATCAAGCAGTTGACTAGGCTCGCTTCTCTCGTTTTCGGGCATATCCAGAGGGAAGGGAATGGCCTGGCCGACGGCATGGCGAGGGCGGGCAGCAGGGAGCAACGGGCTAAGGTTTTTGACCGAATTGGAGATCTCCCCTTCCATGTCCGGGGCATGTTGTTCCTTGACAAATTAGGCTTAGGTGCTGTCCGCACTTCTCATCATTAGTTGTACAGATTGCTGGTTTCCTCTCTTTTAGGGTGGCCCCTTGGGGCCATGTTTACGATAGGAGCCCCTGTTTTCTAGAAGGGCTCCCGAAGGTGTTTCGCTGTAAAAACTGCTGATCAACACAAAAAGTAACTTTCTGCGAAAAAAAAAAAAAACAGTCAGAGGTGGTGGATCCGACGTCTCACCTAATCCGCTCCCCATGCAAACCAATTGCAATGGCATGGTTAATTAGCGGCCTCTCCCTATTTGTTCCCTGTGATGATTTTTGGCCCCACAGGTCTGCCTTAGATGATCTCACCTGATACACGCATAACACACGTACAACAGCTATTGTAGAAAATTCTTTCATTGCATTTAGAAATAGAAATACTTTTTACTAACGTGAACTACTAATGCCCTTCCAGACTCTGAATTCCGACGTCTAGTCCACCACTTGCCGAAGGATGCAACCTTCACTTTCCTCGCTGACTCATCCCATAGCGGCGGCCTCATCTTAAATGAGAAAGAGCAGAGGATACCTGCTGAATCTGGACCAGAACCCGGAGAAGAGGACTGCCGATTAAAAACATTTCCCAATGATGTCAACACCAACATTCAAGCTTCCAATGTCGGCTCTTCCGATATTTCTGCTTACTTATCGGAGGTTTTCGGGACTCAGGTCACTGCTAACTTCAGTTCAGCTAACTCCCAATCCGGCTGTCCACCCGCAGACAACGGAATCCTACTCAGCAGCTGCATGAAGATCGAGCCATCGGTTGAAGTGGATCCCAACAACAATCAGTGCGATGCGTATGGTGCGTTCACCAATGCTGTCGAGGCTGTGTTGAAGAAGAACCCAGGACGGATTAAGAATAAGGAGTTGGTAACACTTGCGGGGAAATTCTTGCACTTGAAAGGCATCAAGCAACACCCGAGTCTCTTCTGCAGTGACAAGAATGCTGATGCACCTTTCCTGGGATACGAGATAGGAAAGAGCGTGTAGCGGGTGATTTGCTGCCCGTATGGAATAAATAAACACCTACTAGTTTCTCAGAGCGTGTAGCGGCTACTCTGCACGTTGTCTAGTTATTATGTGGAATAAATAGAAGGGTGTTTCGTGGCTTGCATGTTAGTTGTCTACTTCAGTTGTTTCTCTGTGCGTGTAGCGGGTAGTCTACACGTTTGTCTAATGTAATATTGTATTGAATAAAGAGAAACGTATGTTTAAAGGTTTGGATATCAGTCATCTATCTATTTGTTTCTTTCTCTAAGCATATAACAAGTAAGTCTATATGTTATCTACTTGTTGTTTACAATTGTATATGCGTAATCAAGATTACAGATAATACTTCGCACAATCACAGCAAACTTTTAAAATCAATATCTAATATGCTTAAAAGAACATAGCAAATGAAGATGAAATACATTAAAAAGATATCCAACTCCATCCAGTGATAACTTACGCTAGAATATTGACCCAGCTGGAAACCGTACGTCATGACTTGGTTACTAGTAATTGAGCACTCATGGGCTTTACCGCCGAGTAGTAGGTATTACTCAAAATATTACTAACTAATTGATAAAAGCTTAACTTTTTAAAATTAATAATCAAGTTAACATATCCTCTTTCCACTTAACCAGAATGTTTATTCTGGTTAAATAATTATCAAAGAAAAATATCAACCATTAGCTTTCACTCTTCTTATCCTGGTTATATGGCTTATCCTAAATTTTTTGCTATTTCTTTGGACTTGAAATGATGAGTCCTAACAAGTTGAGCTGTGACACCTAGTAGGCATGGACACACAAGTTTTTAATAAAACATTTTTAAAACATAAACAGTTCTTATGAAAGTCAAGGACCATGATATGCTAGTAAAACAACTTTTCATGAAGTGAAACATATATTCAATGCCAAGCTACAAACTATGTGTGATATGTAGTTATGCATGCAATATTTTCACATTTCTCAGTACGGTTATCTTATTGAACCACCAGGGACAATTTACAATCATTGGCATGCCAACACCCACCCAGCCTGCATAAGCAAGTCTCTAACACGATCACGATTATATACTCAACATTCATTGAAACGTGCACAATTGCTCAACCTAGATCAATGAGTAATCATTTGTTCATAAGCTTATCAAACTCCTATTCTGCCGACCCGATCACATAATCAGTGGAGTCCCTAAAGGTACCAATAGGCATTGGGGATTTGCACCACGGGGCTCCTTAGTCGCCTCTATGTTTAAAGGCTCCTCAGTCTTCGAATTGTCTGGTGTTCACAAAATATTTCTTATGATGCATGTTCATGCCATCGAATGTTTTCATAAAAATCTTCACTTTCTATCAGGGTTGTACACGAGTCGAGCTGGCTTGGCTCAGCTCGAGTTAGCTCGGATTGACTCAGCTTGAAGGACAACTCGAGGCGAGTTAAGCTCCATATTACTCAACTCGATTTGAAAACGAGCCAAGTTCGAGCATAGTGTAGCTCAACTCGAACTTTTATATATATATATATATATATATATATATATATATATATATATATATATATATATAATAAACTTAAATTTTAAAACAAAATCTTACCCATCCCAACATTTTCTTATCTAATTTCCTCCATTTCCCTTACCCAACCCGCCGCAACTCGCACCCGCCGAGTAATCTCTCTCTCTCTCTCTCTCTCTCTCTCTCTCTCTCTCTCTCTCTCTCTCTCTCTCTCTCCTTCTCCTCCTCCTCTCTTGATCCTCACTCGGCCACTCGTCCGTCATCTTCCCAACTCATATTAGCCCAAAGCACTCGACCACTCTCCCTGGCTCTGTCAATCTTTCTCTCTCTCTCAACAGTCACCACCCACCATAAATGTAGGTTACCTTTCTCCATCATGAATGATTTATTTAATTTTTTAATATATCAATGAATATTTGATTTGGGTTGGGTCCTTCCTGCTAGGTCAGTTAGGTGTTGGGTTGGGTCGGGTCAGGTTGGGTGCTGACTTGAGTCGAGTGAGGGTTGGGCGTTGGGTTGGGTCAGGTTGGGCAGTGGGTTGAGTTGGGTACGGATTGAGCGATAGGTTGGGTCGGGTTGGACTAGGTTGGGTGCTGGGTTGAGTCGGGCGTAGGTTGGATACAAGGTTGGGTCGACTCGATCCACTAGCTCGACTCAAAAGCTTTGGCAAAGAAGTCAAGCTCCAATGTTGAGCTCAAGGGCAAGCTCGAGCTCGAGTAGAGCACAGACAGGCTAAGCCGAGCTTGGCCCACCATGACTCGACTCAACTCGGCTTGATGTACAACCCTACTTTCTAAAATTCCAAAATTCAATATAATGTATTCCAAAATTATATTTTAAAATGAAGAATTATGTCATTCTTTCACAAAATTATGCATAAGGAAGAATATGCAATATAAAACAGTCTAGAAAAACACTTTATGTGAGTCAAACTTATCTAGCGTGCCATCTCAACTCTACAGTAGGTCCGATCTTTTCCTCTTTCATGAATCCTCATTTTGTTTCTTTGGTTTGGGCTTTTCTTAGCGCCATCTCTCTTCTTGAATAATTTTATCTTTTTCTATCATTAATTATTTATTTGTGGGATGTATGTATGGTGGTGAATGTTGTAATCATTTAATTCAAGCATTGTGGGAATTTTGTAATAGTTTAGAATTTATTTTATGCTATTCCTTTATCAGCTTGATATTTAATTTCCTTTAAAGTTGTTCCAACAAGGTTGCCCTGCCATTTTTATGGTGTATGGCTGTCCCTAGAACAATACATTTGTGATTACAATTTATTTCAGTTCAGTTTCTGTTTATTTCTGTATGCCTCTTTGGTTTGAGATTTGATACAAAGATCTTTCTAGAAATAAGGTTGTTCTACCATAAACTCTGGTTTTTGGTGTAAGGTTGTCCTTGGAACAACATTTGTATCAACCTCTCCAGATCTGAATTTTGAGGTTGTTTTACTTTCCTGCATTGTGATTTATTTTGGCTATCATATTCTTTTTAATTCCGCTGTTATAAGTTTTATTTGGCATAGTCCTATTCACCCCCCTTTAAGACGTATAGCTAGGCCTTTTCAAGTGGTATCAGAGCCAGATAGCTCTTTTTTAATTCTTGGATTTAATTCCTGAGCTAACGATTTAAGTTATTTTAGATGTCAAATTTTGATAGCCTTTCAGTCACTAGGCCTCCACCCTTTGATAGCTCCAACTATGCCTATTGGAAAGCCAGAATGAGGATCTTCCTCAAATCAATGGATAAGAGTGTGTGGCAAGCCACAGTGACTGAATGGAATCCTCCTATCATGGAAGTTACTGGGGTTGATGGTTCAAAATCTATGAAAGCTACACCATATTACCAATGGACCACACTTCAGAAAAGTGAGATAGTGCAAATGTTAAAGCACTAAATGCAATCACTTGCACACTATCACCGGACGAGTTCAAAAGAATCATTTCCTATGATACTACAAAGCAAGCTTGGGATATATTAAAAATGACACACGAGGGTACTACAATTGTAAAAAAATATAAAGTCCAACTCCTCACAACCAGATTTGAAGAAATTCATGTGGAGGAAAATGAAATGTTTATGGACTTTTACACTAGGTTGAATGACATTGTAAACTCAATGTGGGGTCTTGGCGATAAAATCCCAGAAAGTAAAGTGTGTGCAAAGATATTACGCTCACTTCCTGAACGGTTCAATTCTAAAGTAACCGCGATCCAGGAACTTCGTGATACGGATAATATGAGGGTAGAAGAACTAGTTGGTTCTCTACAAACCTACGAGTTAAACTTTAAAACTCCTAAAGGTAAATCTATCGCTCTAAAATCTTTTAAATGTAATTCAGAAGAAAATTCTGATTCAGAAGATGATATGACTCTTTTAGCTAAGAAATTTTACAAGATTTTCAAAAGAAAGAAAATGGTTAATTTCCAAAAATCAAATGGTAAAAAGAAGTTTAGACTCAAATCTCGAAAATCTTTGAAAGATAGTCAATGTTACAACTGTCAAGAATATGGGCACTTAGCAAATAGATGTCCTAAAAAGGACAAACCCAAGAAGAAGGGTATGTTGGCTAGGGGATGAATCATCTGATTCTGAAGCTTCTTCTGAATCAGAAGATTTTGAAACTGAGTCGTGCAATGAAGTTAAAGCTCTTATGACTCTAGCCAAATTCACATTTTCAGATAATGACTCAACAAGTGAAGAAAATCTGAGTAGTGAATGTGAAAATGAAGATGATCTTCAAGACGCTTACAAAGCCCTATATAAGGAAAGTTGTAAAATTGCTGTCAAACTTAAACTTCAAAAAGAAAAGTTTTCTAAACTCAAAGAATGTTTTGAATCACTTGTTTTAGAAAAATCACAAATTTCAGATTGTTTTAAAAAATCAAAATGCGATTTGAAATTTAAAAACTCCCTAATTATTGATTTGAAATCTGAAATTGAGAAACTCAAAAATGAAGTATCTTCTCTTTTGAGTCTAAAGGACACATGGAAATATACCCAAGGTGATCCAAAGTTAGAAAAACTTTTATCCGGATCAAGAAAATGTGGCGATCTAGCCTGGTTGGGCTATGATAAAAATTTATCTCCTAAACAAAAGTATACTCCTCCTATGTTTGTGAAAGGAGAGTCCTCAAACTCAAAAGGGAAAAGTACTTATCAAGGTTTTTCTAGAAATTCAAAAACTTTTCAAAAACCTAGAAGCAGCCATGTCAACATTAATCAGAAACGAAATCCACTAGCTGAAAAGATAGTTGATTTACTCAAGAAGCTCTTAAAATCTAATTCTATAGGTCATTCTTACAACTATAAACAAAAGAAGACCAACTATGTTCTTAAATCCAAAACAGTTATGAAATGGGTTCCTAAAGTTGCCTGCTTGGTTGCTCACACTGCTTTCAAAGCAACAAGTCATTCAAAGTAGTACCTAGACAGTGGATGCTCCAGGCATATGACAGGTAACAAAGCTTTATTCACGGATCTAAAAGATATGACTGATGGTTCAGTCACATTTGGTGATGGTAGCAACTGCAAGATTATAGGCCAAGGTATGGTTCAACTTTTTAATCTACCTGTGTTTAAAGACGTTTTATATGTTGAAGGCTTAAAACATAACTTGCTTAGCATATCTCAAATATGTGATAATAACCATAGTGTTCGGTTTTCTAATCAAAGCTGTGAGATACTAAACAATAAGGGTTCTGTAATATTAACTGGACGTAGAACAGCTGAAAATTACTATATTATTAGCGAATCCGGCTCATCTAATCAGACATGTTACATGGTCCATACAGACGAGACTGATTTATGGCACAAACGTCTTAGACATGTACATTATCGAAATTTGTATAGATTGAGCAAACAAGAACTTATAAGAGGTTTACCCAAACTTCAGAAATTAGACAAAATATGTGGTGAGTGCCAGATAGGCAAACAAACAAGGAACTCACACAAAAAGGTGAATTCAAATACCACATCAAGACCACTCGAACTCCTCCACATGGATCTAATAGGACCCACCAGAACGGAAAGTCGAGGTGGAAAAAAGTATATCCTGGTAATAGTTGATGACTTTACTAGATTTACATGGGTAGTCTTCTTAAGGGATAAATCTGAAACCCTTGAAGAAGTAAGAAAAGTTCTCAAAAGGATTCAAACTGAAAAATCTTCTCAAATCAATAAGATTCGTAGTGATCATGGATCTGAATTTGAGAATAGCAATTTTGAGAAGTTCTGTACCGACTAAGGAATATTACATGAATTCTCAGCACCAAAAACTCCACAACAAAATGAAATTGTGGAAAGAAAGAATATGGTGCTTCAAGAAATGAGCATGGTTGGGGAATTGACTTATTTCCTTGGATTGCAAGTAAAGCAACAACCTGAAGGAATATTCATTTCTCAATCTAAGTATGCTTTGAATCTAATCAAGAGATTTGGATTTGAGAATGACAAGAATTTCGATACTCCTATGAGTACTACCCTGAAACTCTCAAAAGACTCTAATGGTAAAAATGTTGATTCAAAACTTTATCGGAGTATGATTGGCAGTTTGTTATATTTAACTGCTAGTAGACCTGATATTTCTCTAAGTTTTGGTATTTGCGCAAGATATCAATCTGATCCAAAAGAATCTCAGTTGATTGTTGTCAAGCGGATTATTAGATATGTCGCAAGTACTGTAAATCTCGGTCTCTAGTATCCTCATGAGACTAGTGTCCAATTAGCTGGGTACTCGGATGCTGACTGGGCTGGTAATCTAGATAATAGAAAATCAACTAGTGGTGGTTGCTTTTACATTGGAAATTATCTAGTTTCCTGGTTTAGCAAGAAACAAAATTCTATATCACTTTCAACAAATTTGAAGTTTGAGTATATCGCAATTTGGTAATGCATGTACACAATTGTTTGGATGCAACGAATGCTAAGTGATTATGGAATTAAACAGGATTCTATGTTATTACATTGTGATAATTTCAGTGCTATAAATATTTCAAAAAAATCCTATTCAGTATTCTCGTACTAAGCACATTAACATTAGATTTCATTATATTCGGGAATTAGTAGAAGAAAAAGTTATATCTCTAGAATATATTCCTACCGAAGATCAACAAGCTGACATTTTCACAAAACCTCTCAATAAAAGCAGGTTCAAAAAGATAAAATTTGATCTTGGCATGTGCATTTTAAAATGATTATTTCTGCCTACTTGTATCATAGTGTATATATTTACTAGGTTGAATTCCAATTTTTGAATAATTTGTAAGAAATATGAATTTTTGGACATTCTTCGACCAGTCGTGAGTATACTCGACCAGTCGAACTTCGACCGGTCGTAGATATCCACGACCAGTCGTAGATCTCGGGAATCACTTAAACTTTGGGGATTTTTCTTTCTTCCTCATTCCATTTTTTTTCTCTCTAAGGAGCCGAGCTTCAACTTGTCGAACCCACTGTTCTTGTTCTTCAAGGTTAGTATTTCATATACGTTTTTCTTGCAGATCTGTGTCTAGATTGTTTCCTTTTCTAACTTGAAGCTTTTTATTTTGGATTTCATTGAGATTTGAGGTTTGGATTTTGAAAAATCTGTTTTGAGTAAACCCACTTCTTAATCCTTTGCAACTTCTTATTTCTTATCGTTGTTGCAAATGGCTTCTAGAGGTAGAAAAATACTTCCCGTGGTCCTTCTTCTTCCTCCAGATCAACCATTATCACTAAGCGTCATCTTCTTGTTCCCAATGATGATCCATCTTTCGTTAGGGACATTAGATTACGTAAAGTTATTGTTGAACATCCTATTGATGTTAATCATATTGCACCTTTTGACATCCTTCCTATGCTTGAAGCTGTAGGTTGGATTAACTTATTACATTAGGGTGGGCCAGCATACCGGTCCATTGCCCAATTCATGTTTGCATGTATTAGTGCTTTCTCACAGGATGATTTAACTTTTAAAATATTTACTAGAGAAAGGCCTTTTGATATTGATCGTCATTTAATTTCAGCCCTTATGCCTGTGAATGATGAGGGTATTCATATCCATAATCTAACTGATAAACCCTTAATTTCTGAAAAACGCATGCTCACTAGAGATTTGTGCAACATGGATGTTCACTGGACACAAAAAGGGAATGCGCTTCCCGCAAGGTATTCGTTACCCAAATAAAGAGTTCTCCACAAAATCTTTATGTCTAATCTGTATCCTCGTTCGGGTAATAAAACTGACTTGACCTCGTTTATGGTTCGTATTATCCATGCTATTGCCAGTGGTACTCAGATTTGTTTACCATCCTTAATCTGTCATTTCATTCTTCAGTTTAGACTTCATCCTGGTCATAGTGACATTCCTTTTGCCTATTTAATGACTGTATTGGCTACACATATGTTAGTCGATATGCCGGTTGATGAGGCACCTATCCATCATCTGATTTTCAACAATACTAATATATATAAGATGAAGCTGGAATTACTTTCTGAACAAGGTGGTGGTGGTGGTGGTCATGAAGAAGCTGGTGATGACATTAATATGGATGACATTTTTGAGGAACTGGATTCTGATTCAACAAATTATCCAGATTTTGAACCATCTGATGTTGATGCACGTCTGAGTGCATTGGAGGATAAAGTTGAGAATATAAATGTAAAGATGGAAAACATATCTATTGCTTATGATTTACAATTCAAGTACATGTGCAAATATCTTAGGCGATTGAACAAAGGCATGCACCAACTTGATCCCTCCATTCCTGCTCCGTCATCTGGTTCTGGTTCTGATTAGTTTATATGGGATTTCTGGTCTGTAATAACTTTATAACTTAGCACTAGGTTGACTGATTTTGAGTTGGATACTATCTTTGTTTTATGCTGGGTATTTGTTCTATGTGAAACTATGCTGAGTATCTCTATCTCTGGTTTTTGCTATAATCTCATAACTCCTCATGTTTACTCTCATATATCTCTTTATTTAGTTCTCCTTTATTGTTGTTTCCTTTGTCATATTGTGATAAAAAGGGGGAGAATGGTTTGTTCTTAATAATGTGATTGTGAGAGGAGTAGCATTAGTTATGTTACTCAGGGGGAGTATGTTTGAACTAGTTGAATGAACTGGTTCAATGTTGAATGCTGAATATTGAATATTAATTTGCAGGTAAGCCAGTTGATATTAACTGGCTCATGATTCTTTAACCAGTTGTTTTACTTTATGTTTATCTTGGTTATGTGTTTTGTCATTAATTTGACAAAGGGGGAGATTGTAAGTGCTATAGTTTATATCCCTGTCTATTGTCAAATTTGTAGTGCCAAAATCACTGTTATATAACTTGCATAAGTGAAGCTCTCTCAAAGATCAACATTCCTGAACAAGCAAAGCTCACAACAAGCAAAGCTCACAAGTACAAAGATTCACTCAAAGATCAACCTTGACTACAAATATTGCTCACAAGACAAGTCTCAAGAATGCAAGACTTCAAGAAGCATACAAGGTCATTCATAAAGAACTCAAGACACTTTCAAGGTTGAGCTACATCAAGATTTCAAGATTGAACTACATCAAGACTTCAAGGCTAAAACTTCAAGGTCACTTGTTCCAAATGTTTCAATGTCTTTACTTCACGATTGGGGTTTGACCGACCTTAGGTTGACCTTAGGAGTAGGCCATTTTGGATACATAAGTCATATGTTTAAGTTACATGAGTTTGGGCAATTCTAAGACTTGTCCTAGGCTTTCTTCGACTACTCTTAGCTTTGCTTCGACCAGTCTAAGAAATTCCTTGATCAGTCGTGAGTTTGTTACAAAATTCGAATATTTTCTATTAGGCTTCGACCAGTCCAGGAATCTGTTCGACCAGTCGAAGGAACAGTGTCGACTACATCTTCGACCAGTCGAAAGTCTTCGACTCAAAGTCCAGCGATGAAATTCAGGTTCTTCGACTAGTTGAAGGTGACCTACAACCAGTTGAAGGAGACCTTCGACCAGTCGTAAAACGGTCAAAGCTTATCGCGCCCAATTTTTTTCAAATATCTGTTTCTTCGATTAGTCGAAGAGCTCCCTAGACCAGTCGAAGACGCGATCTGCTCACCTATAAATAGAGCACGAATCTCAGAAGAATGAACAAGAATTAATTAATCCATTCAAGTCAATCTTCGTCAATCTTCTGAGAGGTAATTCTGTGCTCCATCTAAGCTAAGTGTGCTTATTTAATATTCTCTTTCTTTAGCTTTATTTAATTGATTTTGTTTCTACTATCCCAATCTAATTTGATAAGAGGAATTGTTATTCCATTTCTTTGGAATCAAAATCAATTAAGGCAAGCCCTATTTGGTTTAATTTAAATCTATTAGAACTAGAACCATTGTAATTGAGTACTGGACATTGAACTTGAACATTCAATCATTTACTCTGACTTGGTTCTACCGGGCTGCTACAATGAAGGAGATAATCAGGTATTTAATTCCTTTCTGTTTTGGTTTCTTTCAAGATTTGCTAGAAAAATCTTGTTGTATTGGTTATCTGAGGAGAGCCAGGAAAACTCAGAAGTGGGGTTTTTTAATTGTGTAAGCCCACAGGCAAAGACACAATTGTAAAGGTTTTGGGTGAACCTGAGAAAACCTATTTTGTTAGTGAACGCTAATATCCCCTGTGTGAGGATATTAGGAGTGGAGTAGCATTCTGTGTGGCTATTATTTAATAGTTGGTGAACACACAGGCGAACCACTATAATCCCTTATGTTGTGGTTGAATGATTTATACTTTTAATATTTAATTATTTATTTGTGGGATGTATGTATGGTGGTGAATGTTATAATCATTTAATTCAAGCATTGTGGGAATTTTGTAATAGTTTAGAATTTATTTTCTGCTATTCCTTTATCAGCTTGATATTTAATTTCCTTTAAAGTTGTTCCAGCAAGGTTGCCCTGCCATTTTTATGGTGTATGGCTGTCCCTAGAACAATACATTTGTTATTACAATTTATTTCAGTTCAGTTTCTGTTTATTTCTGTATGCCTCTTTGGTTTGAGATTTGATACAAAGATCTTTCTAGAAATAAGGTTGTCCTATTATAAACTCTGGTTTTTTGTGTAAGGTTGTCCTTAGAATAACATTTGTATCAACCTCTCAAGATCTGAATTTTGATGTTGTTTTACTTTCCTGCATTGTGATTTATTTTGGCTATCGTATTCTTTTTAATTCCACTGTTATAAGTTTTATTTGGCATAGTCCTATTCACCCCCCCTCTAGGACATATAGCTAAGCCTTTTCATTATCTAACTGCATATTAGAGTTGTGTGGGGCTTTTAAGGGTTCGTTAATGAGAGAGTTTGGGCCCGCATTAGGGTGACCAAGCCCACCAGTTACTTATCCCAACAAGTGGCCCAATTCGAGCCAGGAATTCACCCATAGACAAGGCTCAATTTCAGCTCAGTTCACGGGCCAGCTGAAGGCATGATTCAGTTCATATCTCAGCCCAATAGCATGGCCTAATCTTAGCCTTGCTGCGGGGTTTCACATGGTTTAGGCCCATTGCATTGGGCGTGAGATGTGGCCCACTGAGATTTGCCTCAGGCATGGCCCATCATATGTGTTATGGCCCACTGAATATGTGGCTTGGTGAGGACTACTGTGAGTGATGGTGTGGCCCACTTAGATTTGAGTGGGGCCCACCCAAGCCTAAGGCTGATCACGGCCCAGACAGGAGGCCGGTTTGTTTCAAGCTGTGGCCTAGTTAAGGACCTTGATCTCGGGTTCCATACAGCAGCCCACTAACTGCATGAGTGTGCCCACCCGTTTTGAGATGAGGCCCACAGCATGTATGGTGTGGCCCACCCGTTTTGAGGTGAAGCCCACAGAGATTTGCTGGCTTGGTCTTGGGTCAGATAACAGCCGAACTGGGTAGCCATTTTCAGACCGTTGCAGGGGCCAGAAAAAAGTTGGATTTCAGCTCCCCTTCAGGCCTGATTTTTAGCTTGATAGAGGGCCCTGCAGGAGTGGAAACACGACCCACTGCTTGGCCCAGAACGTAGCTCAGTTCAAGGGCTACATCGGCCTCCCTCAAGGCCTGCTTAGTTCAAGCCGCCGCCTCAGTCACCCGCTCTTCTCTTTCTCCTTTTTTTTTTTTTGTTTTTTAAAGGTGTAGAGATTACCTTAGGTGCGACTCGACGTCGCAACTCAGTCCGACCTGATTCGGACCTGGACGGGAGTGCAACAGTGTACTCGCACCTCTCTGTTTCTTCCCTTCTTCTTCTTTCTTCCATTTTCTTCCTTTCTTTGCCTCCTTTCCCTTGCACTGATCAACGATTATTGGACCAGACCCTGGTCCGATCCAGCCTGAGGTGTCCCAGGTCACCACTCGTCAACAGGTCTAGTGGCAGCAGCGATAACAACCACCCCTGTTCTCTCTCTCTCTCTCTCTCTCTCTCTCTCTCTCTCTCTCTCTCTCTCTCTCTCTCTCTCTCTCTCTCTCTCTCTCTCTCTCTCTCTCTCTCTCTCTCTCTCTCTCTCTCTCTCTCTCTCTCTCTCCTTGTTTTTCTCAAGTGCGGCTGCTAGGGAAGGTGGGTGAGCTCGTTCTACCAAATCCACACCCTCTTATTCACTCACACAACGTTTCAGAACCGTTGGATGGAAGCCAAACGGTCGGGATTTAATTTGCCCGATACCGTCACTCAAAACCAAAACAGGCCACTGGTTTTCTCCCCTAGTATAGAGGAAGTGACGCCCTTAGTTGGACGGCTGAGATTTTCGTTGAATGGACGCCCGAGATCAGAGGAATCCTCCTCACTCAGATAGTGCTAGTTGGCGAAATAGAAGGCGTAGCAGTTCCATTTTGGGAAGTTTTGTGTTTCTGAGACCTATTTGCCGTGAGATTCGTGTGTCCACATGTGCAGGAAAACCTGCAGTGACGGTTGGGTTTTGGTCAGGGCTGAGGGATGCACGCGATGAACGGTTCAGATCATCCATGACGATGATCATGGTGGGCCGTAGAACGTCTTAAATGGACGCTGTCTGCCAGATGGCGAAACAGAGGGAGAGGGAGAAATTTCTCCATTTTTGATGAAGCACGGGTCAGCTCGTGCTGACCGTGTTGGCAGTCCCGATGCACCTTGAGTGCATGGCCACTGTGCACACACACAACCACAAAGTGGGGCCCACGAGACTGATTTGTATAATCCCCACCGTCCATTCACCTTAGGGTCCCCACGTAGAGCCTTTGACTAAAGGTCAGGTGGATCCAAAGTCGGGCAGCCCATACGGATTTATTTTTAGTTCTGACGGTTGGCTTCCGTCGATCTAGCGGCCGGATCTTCCCGAAATCAAATGTCAATGGCTAAGAGGATCCAATGGACCGTTTAAGCTAGAAGTCAATGGTTAGATTGTGGGTTATGTGACCTATTATGCATTAACTATCATGTTACCATACTTGTAATATCATTATTTACTATTACTATTATTATTATTATTATTATTATTATTATTATTATTATTATTATTATTATTATTATTATTATTATTTATATATTTTGTCATGTTGTGGGACACTCAAGCAGGACGACCTGACTCATGATTTTATCTTATTAATATTTATACATTATTACCTATACATTGCTATTTATTTATTTTTATTTGTTTATTATCATCATTACTATTATTATACCTACACGTAGGATGTAAGACTAGCCGTTGTGCATTATTTAGCAACATACCCTACATTTGGGTTGCTTTGCATATAATGTGGGCCATACCACATGGATTTCTAATTTCTAAACCACGGTTTACTGAGCATTTAAACGATCCAATGATCGGATTGTCTAGTAGTTAATTATCGATAACTCTAAGGGTCCTAACGAATGTTTAGGTGTGATTTGGGAGTTGGATATGATGAATCTTCTTACGAGACGTTGTGGACTGATGAATGATGGATCTTGTGATTTTAATCCCTAAATTTATTTTATATGATTCAATTGTACTAAATAGGCGTATGATGAGATGTCATCATGCTCAAGATTCTAAAAATAAAAATTTTCATTTATTTAAATACGGGGTCAACTTGTGACAGTCAAATGGATAGATTGATCTCAAACCTTATGATGGTGTTGTGAGTTGTCATAGTCTAAAATCTAAGGGTTAAGCTGGATAGATTGAGAGTTATTTGATGGTGACATATAAGGTAAATTATGTGGGTCACTACATACACGTAAGCTAATTTAGATTTACGTGGCGATACCTGAGTACTGAAAGTTTGGATATAACACATACCCCACCATCAACATAAGTACTGAAAGTTTGGATATAACATATACCCCACCATCAGACTCATAGAACTTGCTAACCTCAATACACTAAGTCACAGACTTGCGTGAAAAGAAAGTCACTGACAATTTCACGTCAACATAATACGTCCAGAGAAAGCGCGATACACTTCTTTCATAGTCATGTGGGGCCCACCTTAATGTATATGTTTTATCTAAGCTGTTCATCCATTTTGACGTATCATTTTAGGCATTGAACACAAAAGTACGATATATTGAAGACTGAAGTGGACCACACCATATCAAACGATCCAAATTGTACCCTACCCGATCCGACTCGATTTCCTTGACCGAGTCGGACTCAGTTCGGGTCAAGTCAATCAAGCAGCAGATCGGTCTGAGTCAGGTGACCCGAACTCGGTCTCGATTGGATTGAGTTTGGGTCAGACTATTGAAATTTCAGATCGGACCGGTTAGGCCCAATCCGATCCGATCCGGACCGATGCCTAGCTCTACCGACTTGGTAGTGTAAAGGTCACTACTCAATCCGAGTCCGCCACGTGTTTGCCTCGATGCCGGCTGAGGAATGCTGGACACTCGAGTCGGGCTTTGAACAATATACTCGGGGTTTCTATTGTGAGTCTACAAGTGGGGCCATGTTTCAGTGATCCAGACCTAAGTACGGTGGGCCTTGCTTTGGATGGATGATTTTCAATCTCTCTTGATATGTCACAAAGTTGTACACGAGTCGAGTTAGCTCGGTCAGCTCGCTTGACTCGATTCGAAAAAACTGATTCGCATCGGCTTGAAATTGGATTCGGACCGAGTCGAGATTTCGAGCTTGCTTAAGCTCGACTCGACTCGAATTGACTCGGATCGAATTGGTACGGTGATTGTAATATTTTTATATTAATGCCGCTGAAAGTGTTTGATGAAATGACTCAACGGAGTGCTGTTTCAGGTGAGTGCATTCTCCACAAAATCTTCTGGTATAGCGTTCAAGGGTCAAGATTGAAAAGCCGCAGTTGGAGGACCCTACAACAATCTTCAAACGTGTGACTCGATCGATCCGACACCGTTCGCAGAGGGAAATGGAGAAGGGCATGAGGAGATGGATGGTGGATATTTCTCTGTGGGACACGTGTCCTGATGAGTTCTCATCCGTCTGCTCTCTCCTCCCTCTCCACGAACACTCCCACATCACCAGGTCTCTCTCTCTCTCTCTCTCTCTCTCTCTCTCTCTCTCTCTCTCTCTCCCCCTCTCCCACGAACCCTCCTGCATCACCAGGACTCTCTCTCTCTCTCTCTCTCTCTCTCTCTCTCTCTCTCTCTCTCTCTCTCTCTCTCTTCCCTCTCCACGAACACTCCTGCATCCCATCACCCAAAGCCTTAAATTTTAAGAACCACCGGTTTTTTTTCTGAATTTTTCAGATTTCCTAATCTAGAGAATTCAAATTTCCTAGATTAGAAAATCCACTTGGATCGTTAGATGGACCTATTGCAAGACGAAAGTTCTATCTTTCGTCGGATCCAACTAAATTCAGATTTGAACATCCAATGCTTTGTGTTTGTGATTGATGGCCATGATCATTGCTGCATTAATAAATACTCAACTTTCCTTAAAAAAAACCTTATTTCCTTCTTGTGTTTATGATGTATAAGACTGATTTTTATTTATTTATATAGTTAAAGATTGCATAAATCTACCCATTTCAAATACCACATTCATTTAAGGTTGGATTAGGTCGTCCTACATCATGTGGGGATATATCTTTATAGGCATATTTGGTTCATCACATTAAGTGGGATTACGTGGGATTGCATTCATAATCTCACATTTCAAACCAAGATCGCACGTTTAGATGGCACGCCTGCTTGGACCGATTCAGATCCCGTGTCGAAAATCACGTGCAAGAGGGTTGAATTTACCAAATCCTCCTTTGGACACAATGCCTTGAATTCATATCCCACAAGGTCATCCATTAGATTTGAGAGAAGAGTTGCTCGAGAGATCATCTATATACCCTATTTTGTTTGCTCGAATGGAACTTGAAACTGACCGCACGACTGATTGCATTCATTACAGGTGAAGACCAAATGGAGAAGCCCCTGCATATATAGTAGGTGAGGCATGGACTTTGGGACACAGTCAGTGGTGAGTTTTGCCATGATCGAAGGTAACTCTGCTATTTTTTTTTCCCCCCATTATTGAGGGTTACATTGAAATTGTTGAATAGCGTTACGTCGTATTGTGTAGGATTTACCAATTGGTCGCGGGAGGAGGGAAGAGTTAGGGTTTCAGCGGCTATCCAGGTATGATTGGGAATTTTTTTTCTGATTACTTTATCAAAGACAACGTTTCAACACTTGTAATTGTGTATATGGTGCAATTGTAGGAATGTAAATTTTTGTTTTGTCCATCGATTTAAGTTTACATTTGATTTATACAACCGTAAATTGCAATTTAATGCCATTCTCTCTATTGCTTCCTTTCTTACTCTCAAACAACAGGTGCAACTGAGTGGCACCATCTCTTATTATTTTCATAGACCATTAATATAAGGTCATTCGACCTTGTAGATTAAGGTATATTGGGATTTTGCCCAATTGATGAGTTGTCCTCCATTTTTTCCAAATTACCTATCGCATGCAACTAAAGCTCCCTTCATTTTTGGATGACAAGCTCTTAGTGTTGTTGTTGTGTGTGTGGAGTAACATTATCATCAGTTATTTTTCACATTTTTCTTAAGATCTCCTTAGGTAAATATAACAACTTTGCAAACTCTGGAAAGTGGATTCATATACATCATCTCAAGGTGCAACTTTTGTGACAAATTGCCTTCTTGGGTTACATACATGTTACTTGCAGATGTGAGCATTGGACTAAGTTGCAAGCAACAACCAATTTGGAAAAAAATAATGGAGGAAAGCTCACTGATTGGGCAAAATCCCAATATATCTTAATCTACAAGGTCAAATGACCATATATTAAGTTGCGGCTCCTACCTCGGAAGGCGGGCTGGGTATCAGAAGGTTAGGTGAAATGATGGATGCATTGCGTCTAAGAATGGCTTGGAATTTATCCTACGGCACCACAAACAGTCTGTGGACGATCTTCATGAAGGCCAAATACAGAGAGCTTCTCTCCAATCCTCCCTCGTTAGTCAATAGGCTTCACAGTGTAATGACTTCCCCTCTTTGGAAGAAAATTATCTCCGTCATCCCTCACCTCTCAACCAGAGTGCGCTGGCTGATTGGCATAGGTGAGCACAACCTCTAGGCTGACGATTGGACTGGCCTAGGCCCGTTCATCAACGTCGCTACAAGGGAAGTTCCTCTAAACCTGAAGGAATTGCAGGTCAAGGATTTCATTGGGCGTCAGGGCCCCCTGCCCCCCTCCTCTGTTTTTGCTTTCCTCCTACAGGAAACTATTCAACATATCTTTGACGGTGGTTTTTGTACCACAAGTGAGGAGGATCAATGTATTTGGCCCCTGACTCAGTCAGTGGATTTCTCAGTTAAAATAGCTTGGGCGGAGATCAGGACTAGAGGTGACGCTCGGCATTAGTCTATATGGGAGTGGCATAAGCAAATTCTGCCTAAGATTTCTGTCTTCATCTGGCAGCTAATGGAAGGTGTTATCCCGGTTGATGACAGAGTTCAGCGGAAAGGTGCAGTCCTCACCTCTTGCTGTGTCTGCTGCGATCCCCACGACACTCGGCCTGATGTTGAAACGCTAGATCACATCTTCTCTTCGGGCCACCTAGCAGTCCCGGTTTGGCGGCACTTCTATAGCCTGTTGGATTTCTCAGGTGTGTCCAACCAGCCCATCCTCGACAGGTTGAACCACTAGTGGGGTACGCTGGTCCATGGGACTCCAAATCTCCTAATCCATGGTCTCCTTCCAGTCTTCCTTATTTGGGAAATTTGGAGAGCCAGAAATTATGCCAGATTTGAGGACAAGAAGATTGTCGTTGGGAATGTGATTTCCAGGACCAAATGGTGGCTAGCCTAGGTGTTAAAAGGGAACCCGTACATGAGGCCCAAATCTTGGCTGAATCGGATGCTCCTCATGAGCCTGGGAATTCCCGAATCTTCTCCCCCTGCCATTCTCCTTGATGTGGTTAAATGGGGGAGACCGGACTCCCATTAGGTAAAACTAAACGTCGATGGGTCAGCCTTGAACAACCCAGGACCATGTGGAGGGGGCGACATCTGTAGGAGGGAGGATGGTAATATGATTTTCACCTTTTCTTCTGGATATGGGCAGGGGTCCAATAATAGTGCAAGATTTTCGACCATTCACGAGGGTCTTTCCATCTGTGTGCGCATGGGCTTGCGATAGGTTTTGGTCAAGTCGGATTCCAAATTGGCAGTGGATCTCATCAATAGGGGCTCACAGGTGGGTAGGAAATGGTCTCACTGGCTCGCCCATATCGCTTCCTTAACCAACCTCGGTTCATTCCATTTTTCACACATTTTTCGAGAGGGCAATGGCCCAGCAGATGGACCTTCCACACGATAGTAGGACCTTTAGGACCCAAACAGCTGGGACCTTCCACACGATATTCGGGGAAGGGTGGTCTTAGATAAGGTGGGAGTCGGGAACATTACGAGGGTGGTCCATGTATAGCGTTTCTTATGATAGGCTGCCCATTGTCATTTTTTTGGATGTATGGGCATCTCGAAGTATAGTCCCTGTAAGCAACCTTTTCCTAATTTGATATGAAATGAAACGAAGTTTTTTTTTTTAAATTATTTACTTAAAAGACCATATATTAAGGTTCTATGAAAATAAAAGGGGACGGTGCCAACCAGTTGCACTTGTTGTTTGAGAGTAAGAGAGTGGAAAATGGAGAGAATGACACTAAATTGCAATTTGCAGTTGTATAAATCAAACGTAAACTTAGATGGATAAACAAAACATAGATTTACATTCCTACAGTTGCACTATATAGACAATCACAAGTGCTGGAGCCATCTTTGACAAAGTAATCAGAAAAAAAAAACTCCCTATCATATCTGGATAGTTGTCGGAACCCTAAATCCCACCTCTTCCTACAACCGATCCTACACAATGCAACATAACGCTATTCAACAATCTTAATGTAATCCTTGATGACCAAAAAACGGTAGAGTTACTTTCGATCATGCCGAAACCCACCACCGATTGTGTCCCAAACTCCACCACGTCTCACCTGCTATATATGCAACGGCTTCCCCATTTGGTCTTCGCTTGTAATAAAGGCGATCATCCATGTGTCTAGCTTCAAGTTCCATCCGGGCAAGCGAGATAGGGTATGGAGATGATCTCTCGAGCCATTCTTCTCTCTTGCTCAAATCCAAAGGATGACCTTTTGGGATACGAATTCAAGGCATTGTATACGAAGAGGGATTTGGTAAATCCCGCCTCTGGGATGCAATTTTTGGCACAAGATCCAAAGTGGTTTTCTGTCCAAGCAGGCATGCCATCTTGGTACGAAACGTGGGATTACGAATGCAATCCCATTTAATGCGATGAACCAAACAGGCCCGGCCTGTTTGGCCAGGCAGATCCCACGGCATTAAGAGGGATGGGATCAACAATATCCTGGGATAGGCATGACGAGCCAAACAGATCCGGTGAACTTGTCCCAGGATCTGAGCAATCTCATGGATCTTAAGACAATCCACTGACATCACCATCATTACCTTAAAATTGATCTTATCCCTTGGTTGGATGGATTGGAAGGTTAAATCCCGGGATATGCACGGCGTGCCAAACAGACCTAGTGAACTTGTCCCGGGATATAAGCAATCCCATGGATCTTAAGACAGTCCACTGACACCATCATCATTACCTTAAAATTGATACCATCCCTCCTAATCCATGGGATCTGCCCGGCCAAACAGGCCCTCAAAGTCTAGACCCAACCTGCGTCTTCCTAAATTCATCTCGAGTTTATAAACTGTCTAGCTCGTTAGCCTACAAGCCCTCCTAGTTGCTGACCCTTGATCAATAAACAAAATCTCCAGTTACCCAATTCCCAACAAATACCTGCTGCCCAAATCCCTTTTGACAAAAGGCCTGTCCCATGCATAGCATTCCACACGGCCCGTATCCCTAGAGGTGGTTGTGAGTTGGACGGTGTTGCAACAGGTGATGGTGTTTGGTAGGGACTACGATGTCATCTACAGACAGCTAAGTAAGAGGCGGTGGCCAGGAAGTACCATTCTGATACTACCTGATGCAATCTGTTCGCAATGTGACAATGAATATGAGCTGCAGTGATGGGAAAACACCGAAATAAATTGGGATAATCAGCTCATGTGGAGCAGCTCAGCAACTGCGAGCTTCTCAGTGAGAGAATCTCCATTTTCCTTCAGCACAAGTGACCAAACGGAGAAGATACGGTAGAGGCAAAAAAGAAATCAATATGCAATTGATGATTCAAACTCCAGACCTCTACATATGTTTGCGTGCACGCGCAAACCTCTGAGAGAGAGAGAGAGAGAGCTCTAATTTGCTATAGTTTCGAGTTCAAGATAACTAATCAACAAGCTAATCGATAAGAATCCATATAGAAATAGAACTAATAAATTAGAAAACAGATGAAGTAGGGAGACCTGTTTACATGGTGCTTCATGTGCTGGGTTTGTGAGAGATCTACAAATTTAGGACGTCCTGGTCCAATTTGGGGATCATGTCCCGGATAGACCAGATATCATGTTCCAATGAGTAGTATTCACATGTTCTAATGTTTTGGGGCCTATGATCCCCTCATCCACATCAGCCACATTTTCCTGCACTCGTATTGTCTGCCTTATGGGATCACGATTGGGTGCGATTTAAGCTGTCCAAATGTGCCAATGAAACAGCATCCCCACCAGTTTTTTATTTTTCAACCACAAGCGTTTCTAATAAACTGCGGGGTCATCTATTCCAATAGCATGAAGCGTAGATCTTTTATTCAAACATGCATGCTCTCGTAATTTTGCAGTCTCATGTAACATTTTTTATTTTGTGCAGCTCTATAACTCTCAGTTCATAAGCCATTTTATTTGAATCTTGTCCAATAGACTAGGCGCGCCACCCATTAACACAGTTTCTTCTTTACCGTTGGACATCCATCAGTGTGCATCTACTCAATTATAACTGAAACCTGTTAAGACTTCTTGTGGGAGTAGCATATTGAATCCTACTCTCCTTTTATGTGAAATCCAGGCCTTCCATCAGGTATGTCTCACTGTGCGCTGCGGTCCATAACCCAGTCTGGTTCTCAGGTGGTCCATACATGGGCATCAAATCTGGATTGCCAGTTGACTCAGTTTCCATTTTTACCATGCATATGTGGCTCATCTGATGACAGAATCAACCTAATTTTTCTAGCCACAGCACATACATGGTGGCAACCACCTGATAAATTGAATCTTGCATACATGTAGGAAGGGTAATAATCAGAATCCTACTCACACATTTCTTATTGTAATTGGTGCATTCTTACACATGTTTATTTTAAAATTTTGATGCATTCAATTGTGAAAGGATTTATGACATAATGATTTTGTTCTTCCATGGTGAAAGTATCTGATATTTCTTGCAAGCAAATATGTAAATGTGAGGGCCAAAAGAAGTAACCAAAAAACATAAATCAGAACCATTTATTTTTTTACTCCAAAGAAATCAGGACCTTTTTTAGTTTCTACTTAACCTTGTAGGCTAGTTTTGGTAGATATTGGTGTCTGAAGGAGGCATATGTCAAAGCCATAGGGGCTGGTCTTGGATATGGGTTGGACAGATTGGAGCTCCATCACGACATATCTATCCATGTCGATGGGGAGGAATAAAGAGCATGGAGATTTTGGCATTTTGATCTGGGCAAATGCTATTGGGTCAGTGTTCCATCTTGAACTTAAATCTCCTTCCTTTATTCTTCCATTCTTGTCTTGTAGAAGGGGACGGCTAATTCTTGGTGCCCAATTTTTTTGCATCCTGACCCGGTACACGTGCGGGATCTAGGACATCGATTTAAAAAATTTACCAGATTGCATGATTCCTGTTGTAGAAATCCCGCTGGCCTACGAACGAAATGAGCAACACGTGCCTTTGAATGTAAACTGTTGGCTATCATACATCTTACTGTCTATTTGATTGTACATGTGTGGCCCAGCTGATAAAAGGACTGGCCAGATTTTTGGCTTAGGAAATTTAATGATGAGGCCACCCTATATAGACATCACCTGCAGTGGTCATAGTTTTGAATATCAGTATTGTATCGGCAAATATGACCATATCATATTTGTATTAGCCTGATACCATGTGTGATAGGGGGCCAAATCGGCTGATATTTTTTAGTTATTTTCCTCTTCTTTTTTCATTTCATTATTGCGGGGCCCATCTTTATGGAGTGTTGGGCTAAAACTGAACTGCCACTGTTTCAGGCTGGGCACCGTGTAACATATCTGGGAGTATCTGGTTCCTATATTTTCTTTGCTTTCTGTCACAAGCAGAATCTTGGGCACCCTAAGGCGATAGGAATATGATGCTTCATCCAGAGGAAAGACAGTTGACATGATTGATGATGTGAGTGTGGGCTTAGTAGAAAACCTTTAAACAGTAAATCATTATTCAAATGAAGGCATGTTTGGATGACCCAAACCCATGGTATTAAACTGTAGAATGAGTAATTATTAGTTTTTGAAATTGGCTGGGTACAACTGGAAGGCCAATGTACTTGAGCCGCCCAAATAGGCAGTTTTCTCTCATAGTAAATAACATTGTCTTGCAGAAAATTAGTGGGATCTTGTGAGCAGTATATTCCAAGAAGATAAGATAAAATGTTCCATCAGATGCAATAAATAGAACGGAAACAAATGGAAGATGCGCAAGGCCACGCCATAAGTGAGCATTTTTAGCTACTTCATAGAAAGGGAACAAGTGGAAGATGCGCCGGAGACATGTTTTATCCACGCCATCCATCTGTCTTAACAAATCATTTCAGGTTATGAACTTAAAAATGAGAAAGATCCAAAGCTCAAGTGGACCACACCACAGGAAAGAGTAGGGATTGAATGCCTACCATTAGAAATCTCTTCCCGCGAACAAAACTTTCATATCAAACTGATATTTGTGTTTTCCCTTCATACAGGTCTAGGTGGCCATATGAACATGATAGTAAATGAACATCATGGCAGGCTCTAGGAAGGTTTTAATGGTGGGTGTCATTCTCCCCACTGTTTCTGTGGTGTGATGTACTAGAGCTTACGATCTATCTCATTTTTTGGCTTTAAAAAAAAAAAAAAAATTTATTATTATTATTTTTAACACACGCACACACCCCCACACACTCACGCTAGTGAAATTTTACCACCTATGGGTACTCAAACCCTTGACCGGGAGTTGAAACTCCTGAGAGTCTACCACCTCATGCCCTAAAGTAATAGGGCAAAAGTTTGGTTAAAACACCATTATGGCTCCAAAGAGTTGGGTCACCAGGCAATATGCCTCCCGAGTTGGGTCACCACCAATTCCTCCCAAATATATAGTTTTGATGTGTTATACCATTTAATGTAACTTAGTATTTAATAATATATATGTAGTTTTAAAGTGGCCCCTTCTCTTGTCTAACTTCACTTGGTTGTTAGTTTCTCTATACAGTGGATGATTTGTCAGATCAGGTGCATGCAACTGGTTTACGGCTTGGATCTTGCTTAGTTGACATGATTGATGATGAGACTATGCTTAGGAAACCTTTGAACAGTAGAGCATTATTCCAATGAAGGCATGTTTGGATGACCCAAACGCATCTCATTGTATTGAACTGTAGAATGAGTAATTAATACTTTTTGAAATTGGCTGACTGTAACTACAAGACCAGTGTACTTGAGCCGCCCCAATTGGCAGTTTTCTCTCATCCTTAAATGACATTGTGTCTTGCAAAAAATTATTTGGATCTAGTCAGCAGTATATTCAAAGAAGATAAGATGAAATGTTCTATCAAACTAAACGAATAGAAAGGGAACAAAAGGAATATAAGGGAACCAAAGGAATATCCGCACGGCCATGCCATAAAGTGAGTAGTTTTTAGCTACTTTATAGTAAGAGAGTAAGTGGAAGATGCGTCAGAGACATGTGTTTTATCCATGCCATACATCAGTCTTAAAAAACCATTTTATGGCATGAGCCCTAAATATATGACAAATTCAAAACTGAAGTGGACCACACCATAAGAAAGAGCGAGAATTGAATGCCTACCGTTGGAAACTTAATGGGGCTAAAAGTTTCATATCAAATAGGTATGTGTGTTTTCGCTTCATCCAGTCTAGGTGACCATATGAACATGATAGCAAATGAACATCGTGGTGGGCCTTAAGAAGGTTTCAATGGTGGGGTGTCATTCTTTCCATTGATTCTTGTGGTGTGGTCTACTAGAGCTTTCCATCCGCCTCTTTCTTTTTCTTTTCTTTTTTTGTTTTCCTTCTCCGACCTATGCCTTAAAATGACCTGCAAATGCATGGATAAAACACATATACCATTGTGGCTCCAGAGAGTCGGGTCACTGGGCAATTTGGCACCCCAAATTAATATATAGTTTTGATGTGTTACACCATTCAATACAACTCCGTATTTTATAATATTTAGGCCTATGATCTTCATGCTACACATGTACTTTTAAAACAAAGACTTCTCCAACTTTGCTTGGCTGTCAGTCTCTCTCTCTCTCTCTCTGCGGTTGATGATTCGTAGGTTGCTGATGGACAACATGGATCTTGCTCAGTTAACATGATTGATAATGTGATTGTGCTTAGTAAAAAATGGAGCGGATTAGGTGAGACTGTAACGTATGTACTAGATTTTTATTATTTTGGATTTTTAAAAATCCTGAAATTTTTTCATTACAATTAGCTTATGTTGTTACTTAAGGATCCTTAATGCTTGAAGTGAGCCTATATGTGGATGGTACTAATAAAGTACCACACAAATCTGATTAATCGACCGTAAGAAGCCAAAGAATCCGTCTGATCATTTAAACCCCGAGTCTAGCCTCTTGATTTGTTCATCTAAAGCCCAAATCTAGCTGATATATCACTGATTAATCAAGACAGTCGTAACCAAATAAAGACCTACCTAAAGCCAAGATAATTCAGGGTCAGCTTTTAATTAACAAACCAAACTAATCTAATTACTCTTTTATCCTAAGAACCAACGGTTTAGGGTGATTAGAATCGAATCGACGTTTTCGTTAATTGTGAATAAGCCACACTATTTACTTAGTTAATCCACACCTTAATAATCGTACATAAAAAATATCGCTATCCAATTCATTCCAAAAATGACATAATTATCCAAACAAGCTCTACACCACTCGTTAGTGGGTCACTAAACTTGAGACTATAAAAACAAGTTTGTCTTAGAGAGCTTGACGTCCATTGTAGGACATCGAGCCGAGATTGTGTCTCAAATCGCTCAACTTGCACTCACAAAACCAGTACATGAGATGTGTGAATATTCTTGAAATTAATCAAGAACTTAAGTTAGCAGTATGTATCCGGTTTTAGCCAAAGTTATGGTACTTAGACCGTTAGATTGTGACCGAATTTAGGAAAATAACTTAAGTTAAGACCTTGCACATATCCGTATACATGTGGCCCCGATCAACCATCGATGACCGTTGAACTAACTTCTGATCATACCCATTGATCGACGCATCCAAATGGCGGGTTGATCGTATCTATACGTAGATCATCACTAGGGCCAACTATCATAAGGTATATATCAACTCCTACACCCCCAAAAGTTAGAAACACACTCTCCTAGGACTAGTATAATAAAAGCATAACCCTTAGGGCCATTTGCACCAAATCTATAGTACTGTAAATAGGGATTGGGATGCCCCCATCCAATTTTTCCCTAGAACAAGAGAAAAATGGAGAGAGAGAGAGAGAGATGAGAAGAGAGAGAGAGAGAGAGAGAGAGAGAGAGAGAGAGAGAGCTTGGAAGAGTGAGCGTTAATGCACCTCCACCCTCTCATCCCATCTCTAACCGCCTCGCCGTAATCCGAGCTATCATTGGAGCTTTTTTGGCAACATTTGGAAGTAAATGTTGAATCTCACTTGTAATCTAGGGTTTCAATAGTGGCTTTCCTATAATCTCACGAGCTTATATGCTTATTTAAGTCTTTGAAAGATTTTCTCTAAAACCCTAATCCTATGAGCACCGTGAATTAGGTGAATTGTCATAAGGTGCTGACTATTCTTCTAGGTTTCATTTTATCAACTCTTGATAGTGTTAGATAATGATTTTTAGTTGGTTATAAGATGTCATATAATATTTGTGTTTGAATTGATTTATTTTTGTAATTATAATGTTATTTATTTATTGTAGCCAACATGTTTGATGAAATGCTTCAACAACATAAAGCTTCTACTGTTAAAATTCTTGTATGTAAATTGATAAGTGATGTTGATATACGTTGGATTGTATTGATATACATTGAATTGTACTGATTCATACATATGTTCTGTTAATGCACCCTATTGTGGTATTAAGGTATTTCATTATTATGTTTATGTATTCGATAATTTGATTTGTAGTCATGTGGATTGAGTCATGCAAAATATTAAGTGGATAACCCTCTTTAGATGGGCTATGCCGGACTTATAGGGTCAATGGAGGTTGAATACGTACAACCGACGGTAGTTGGAGCTACATGAGATACTTTGCACCTAATGCTAGCTTGGTCCAGGGTCTCTCATTGTCGATCAGATCAGTCCAATGCATGGCCCAATCATTCTTATGTTCGATGGTTGTATAACATTCAAAGGAATCTAAGATACCACTATTACCATTGACTTAAGTCCATACATAACCGTTAGTGTGTTACAATCGTACAAAGACTCATCAGCTGGGCATGGTGGTATCGGATATCATGTTAGAGCTGTCGGCCTAGCTGGGGTGACATGCCTATCACATAGGAAAAACATTGGGTGACGAGCCTCCAGTAGTGATCACTAAGCACCGATGAATATCGTGATCCTACCATGTTGTTAATGGTTTAAGTGACGTGTATTATCCACATTTGGAGTTTTGGTGATGACCTTTACCCCAGTTGTAATTGTCCTTGGGTAACAAGCCCTAATATTAACCCGATTGAGTTGTATGGACTGTTGGGTGGAAAACTCAAATTTAGATCAATAGACAATGGTGAGGGACCGTTATGTGCCACCACAAGTTACATAGATCCGTTTAGCAACAATTGATCGATAGAATGAATGTATCCTAGCTTCGCCAACATGTTGTTTGAACTAAAAATAATAACTACTTAGCTAATCATACATATTATTAATGCATTATTGGGTTGTGCTGCGGGCTAACCATTGTGCGTATGTTGACGTCCTGACTAGCAATAGTGTTGATGTGGTTCTACATTGGTATCGTTGATTCTGGGCATTCATCATGCTAAACATTATTGGGTTATGTTACGGACCAACCATTGTGCATACCATCATATCATCCATGCATTTAAATAATTAATGTATGAATTGTTTGTTTTGTAATGTCATCATTGCTTATACTTGATTGTATTGATAACTTGTGAACCACTGAGTTAGTTACTCACTCCCACCTGGGATGGTGTTTTAAAACATTAACCATGAGATATTATCAATATAAGTACTATTGAGATCTCAGACAGGTAGACAGATTAGCTTTCAATACTATCGTTACATTTTGGAGGATTGGGCCAAAAATAAAAACTTTACACTTTAATCATTTTAGGTATGTATATTATGGCTTGTACAATCCTCATTTGAGCAGGCACTACTCTTAAAATTCTACATTTTAAATATTACTCATCTATTTCTAGGCTTAGTTATCTCTACTTAATTTTTGATGTAGCTGATTTAAAACTACTTTGATTGGTGAACGTTAATCAAACTGCGTGGGAACATGGGAACTCGTACACGTGCATTTTTGCTAGATTCACACCCGAAAACTCGGGATCGGCGAATTTGTACTCAAGTGTCGATTTTCAGGGCATGACAGAGACCCCCGATTCATAAGGTGAGTGAGACCCCTAACTGTGGGGCCCATTGTGATGTATGTGACTATATCCACTCCATCTGTTCGTATTAAAAGCTTATTTTAGTGCATAATCCAAAAATATGAATCAGTTCTAAATCTTTGATGGACCATAGTATAAGAAACAGTGGTGATTAACCACTATAAACTTCTCTTCGGCAGCAAAAGCTTTGAATCAAGATGATATTTGCGTGGTGTCTTCATCTAGGTGTTTGTAACCTTATCAACATGTTAGATGTAAAATAAACATTCTGGTGGATTCCTTGAAGTTTTTAATGGTGGGGATTCAATCACAACTGTTTCTTTTTGTGTGGTCCACCTAAGATTTGAGTCAGCTTCATTTATGGAATCATGGCCTAAAATGAGCTTTCAAAATGGTTGGATGATATGGATTTAAGGCATATACATCACAGTGAATGTAATGACTTTGAATTTTTGGTACACTTTAAAACTGTAATTAATAGTTAAAATTTTAATTTTTAAATTAAGAACAAAAATAAATCATTGGCTGGTTTGGTAGAGATACTCTTTGGTGAGAGAGAGGTTGAGGGATTGAATATTGTTACCCTGACTCTTGGTTATGGATGAGGTTGGAGGATTGATTTTTGTGACCAGTAGAGAGAGACATAAAGAGGGCCTAAATCTATTTAGTCCCTATTTTATTTTATTTATATATGATCTTTAAGCTTCTTTTTTTTTTTTTTTAATTGATACAATGATCAGTGTGAATCGGCCACACGAGCATTATATTGGTCCATGGGAAGATCTTAGGAATAGATAATCGAAAATCAAGATATGAGCAATAATATTTAGATGAATGGATTGAATTGCTTGCATCCAGCTGTATTAGGATGGATTTGAATGGATCATTTGATCCTAAGGGCCAAAATATATCAGAGCCTTAATATTCAGATTGACATGATCAGTGGATGGGCCACATTAATCATACTAATTATTAACATGAATTTGCATATTAAATCGTATTGTGGACCATCAGTTGTGTTAGATTCAATCCAAGCTATCTACATGAGAGAGTGATCAAATTTATGGCGATACCCAAAATTTAAGATGGATATGATAATCTAGTGGCCCACATAAATAGATAGAAGAAAGTATACATAACATGCTTTAATATAAAAGTGGATATCATAATCTAGTGCACGCTCATGGTCCCAACCACCTCGGTGGATCCGGGACCTCACCTAAGTAAAAAAAAACCTTTGAACGCCATTCCAATGAAGTGTTTATGTCACCTAATCCGCTCCTGTAAAGGAAACGAATTGGCTACTCCCCCTGCCACCAGCTCCGTGGCTGATGGTCGGTGCTCCGTGGGCCCTACCATGATGTATGTGTTTCATCCATGCTGTACATCTATATTTACAGATAATTTTACAGTACGATACAAAAAATGCGACATATACAGATCTCAAGTAGACCACATTACAGGAAACAGTGTTGAATGAGCGTCGACCATTAAAAACATTTTGGTGGACATAAAAGTTTTGGATCAAGCTGTTTTTTGTTTTTTCTCTTCATCTGGGCCTGTATGACCAAATCAACAGATTGGATGTCAAGTAAACAGTACAGTGGGCCTTAGGAGGATTTTAATTGAGGATATCCAATCACTATTGTTTTCATGTGGTGTGGACCACCTGAGAATTATATCCCTCTAAGTTTTGGGATAAATACTGAAATGATCTTTAAAAATGGATGAACGGAATGGATGAAACACATACATCATGGTAGGGCCCACGGAGCACCGACCATCAGCCCTGGTGGCAGGGGGAGTAGCCAATTCGTTTCCCTGTAAAAACCCTTTGAACGCCATTCCAATGAAGTGTCTACGTCAAAGGATAGATGACAGGGGAGGGCATTTATGTAATTTACCGAATGAGAATGGTCTATATAAGCAGCCATTGTTAGAGAGATATACACCCAGAGAAAGATCAGTGCATTCTTATCAAAGTGAGAAAAATGACGACGATGAGTAAGAGATCGGCTCTCTTGGTGGGGTGCAACTACCCCGACAGCCACTACGAGCTGTTTGGGTGCCATAACGATGTGAAAACCATGCAGACTCTGCTCATTAACCGCTTCAGCATGGCGAAGAAAGACATTAAGATCATGACTGACGCACCTACCTCGTCGGTGATGCCGACAGGGAGAAACATCAGGAAGGCGCTTGTAGATATGATCCATGGAGCTAAGCAGGGAGACATCTTGTTCTTCTTCTTCAGTGGGTTGGGGAAGCAGGTTGATCAACCCTGTGGGAATGAGAACCCAGCGATCGTCTCTTGTGATTTCCATTTCATCAAGGGTGAGAAATGTTCCTAGACTGGGTGTATAGTCGGCCTTCCACCGTCCATTCCCATACCACTCAAATAGTAGTGTTATTGTATATCATATGATAGGCAGTGCACTTGCTTGATATCCATTCGGGAATATACGGTGGGTGATGGGCTATACATGCATATGGAATGATGGTGTATAAATGATCTCTCTCTCTCTCTCTCTCTCTCTCTCTCTCTCTCTCTGATTTCTTGTTTTAGAGTTCTAGATCATTGAGACAATGGGCCCACTGTCGATATGGTTACCCCAAAAATCTTCCTAATTTTAAGAGCACAGTCGTTGAGTCAGTGGCCAATTCTCCATTCGAATGTGGACCGTTGCTATATTTCTGCTCTTTGATCACTGATCAATGGGTGAAGACTTTCATATATTCGAGATTTTTGGGACTTCAATTATCAGTTATTGGGCAATTGGATAAACGGTCTGGATGAAATACCCACGGCCCACGTGTATGGTATATATCCTTCACAACCCGAATCCCCTGCAACTCCTGTAGTTGCGCACACACGAGCTCTGTGGTGCCCTCCATGTTATGCGTGTGATTGTGTCTTCTTATGTTCACCGTACATTTCAAAATGCAGCCCTATCCAAAACTAAGATGGGCCACACTACCCCCAGCAGATGAACGGGTTGGATGGAATATATATACACACGAGCGGATTAGGTGAGACCCCAGATCCACCGAGGTGGGTGGGACCCCTGACTGTGGGGCCGACTGTGATGTATGTGTCTTAAATCCACACCGTCCATCTGTATTGAAAGCTCATTTTAGTGCATGATTCCAAAAATGAAGCAGACCCAAAACTTATCTGGACCATACCAAAGGAAACAGTAGTGATTGAATCCCCACCATTAAAAAATTCATGGGGCCACCAGAATGTTTGTTTTCCATCCAACCTGTTGATAAGTTCACAAAGATCTGGATGAAAAGACCAAAGAAAAATCATCTTGATCCAAAAACTTTGTAGCCCACTACAAGTTTTTAATGGTAGATTACCACTGTTTCCTGTATTACGGTCCACCTGAGATTTGCATCTGCTTAAATTTTTGGTATCATGCTGAAAAATGAGATTTCAATACGGATGGACGGCATAGATGTAGTCTCATACATCACAGTGGGCCTCACAGTCAGAGGTGGTGGATCCGACGTCTCACCTAATCCGCTCCCCATGCAAACCAATTGCAATGGCATGGTTAATTAGCGGCCTCTCCCTATTTGTTCCCTGTGATGATTTTTGGCCCCACAGGTCTGCCTTAGATGATCTCACCTGATACACGCATAACACACGTACAACAGCTATTGTAGAAAATTCTTTCATTGCATTTAGAAATAGAAATACTTTTACTAACGTGAACTACTAATCCCCTTCCAGACTCTGAATTCCGACGTCTAGTCCACCACTTGCCGAAGGATGCAACCTTCACTTTCCTCGCTGACTCATCCCATAGCGGCGGCCTCATCTTAAATGAGAAAGAGCAGAGGATACCTGCTGAATCTGGACCAGAACCCGGAGAAGAGGACTGCCAATTAAAAACATTTCCCAATGATGTCAACACCAACATTCAAGCTTCCAATGTCGGCTCTTCCGATATTTCTGCTTACTTATCGGAGGTTTTCGGGACTCAGGTCACTGCTAACTTCAGTTCAGCTAACTCCCAATCCGGCTGTCCACCCGCAGACAACGGAATCCTACTCAGCAGCTGCATGAAGATCGAGCCATCGGTTGAAGTGGATCCCAACAACAATCAGTGCGATGCGTATGGTGCGTTCACCAATGCTGTCGAGGCTGTGTTGAAGAAGAACCCAGGACGGATTAAGAATAAGGAGTTGGTAACACTTGCGGGGAAATTCTTGCACTTGAAAGGCATCAAGCAACACCCGAGTCTCTTCTGCAGTGACAAGAATGCTGATGCACCTTTCCTGGGATACGAGATAGGAAAGAGCGTGTAGCGGGTGATTTGCTGCCCGTATGGAATAAATAAACACCTACTAGTTTCTCAGAGCGTGTAGCGGCTACTCTGCACGTTGTCTAGTTATTATGTGGAATAAATAGAAGGGTGTTTCGTGGCTTGCATGTTAGTTGTCTACTTCAGTTGTTTCTCTGTGCGTGTAGCGGGTAGTCTACACGTTTGTCTAATGTAATATTGTATTGAATAAAGAGAAACGTATGTTTAAAGGTTTGGATATCAGTCATCTATCTATTTGTTTCTTTCTCTAAGCATATAACAAGTAAGTCTATATGTTATCTACTTGTTGTTTACAATTGTATATGCGTAATCAAGATTACAGATAATACTTCGCACAATCACAGCAAACTTTTAAAATCAATATCTAATATGCTTAAAAGAACATAGCAAATGAAGATGAAATACATTAAAAAGATATCCAACTCCATCCAGTGATAACTTACGCTAGAATATTGACCCAGCTGGAAACCGTACGTCATGACTTGGTTACTAGTAATTGAGCACTCATGGGCTTTACCGCCGAGTAGTAGGTATTACTCAAAATATTACTAACTAATTGATAAAAGCTTAACTTTTTAAAATTAATAATCAAGTTAACATATCCTCTTTCCACTTAACCAGAATGTTTATTCTGGTTAAATAATTATCAAAGAAAAATATCAACCATTAGCTTTCACTCTTCTTATCCTGGTTATATGGCTTATCCTAAATTTTTTGCTATTTCTTTGGACTTGAAATGATGAGTCCTAACAAGTTGAGCTGTGACACCTAGTAGGCATGGACACACAAGTTTTTATAAATCTTCTGAATAAAATCATTTTTAAAACATAAACAGTTCTTATGAAAGTCAAGGACCATGATATGCTAGTAAAACAACTTTTCATGGAGTGGAACATATATTCAATGCCAAGCTACAAACTATGTGTGATATGTAGTTATGCATGCAATATTTTCACATTTCTCAGTACGGTTATCTTATTGAACCACCAGGGACAATTTACAATCATTGGCATGCCAACACCCACCCAGCCTGCATAAGCAAGTCTCTAACACGATCAAGATTATATACTCAACATTCATTGAAACGTGCACAGTTGCTCAACCTAGATCAATGAGTAATCATTTGTTCATAAGCTTATCAAACTCCTATTCTGCCGACCCGATCACATAATCAGTGGAGTCCCTAAAGGTACCAATAGGCATTGGGGCTTTGCACCACGGGGCTCATTAGTCGCCTCTATGTTTAAAGGCTCCTCAGTCTTCAAATTGTCTGGTGTTCACAAAATATTTCTTATGATGCATGTTCATGCCATCGAATGTTTTCATAAAAATCTTCACTTTCTATCAGGGTTGTACACGAGTCGAGCTGGGTTGGCTCAGCTCGAGTTAGCTCGGATTGACTCAGCTTGAAGGACAACTCGAGGCGAGTTAAGCTCCATACTACTCAACTCGATTTGAAAACGAGCCGAGTTCGAGCATAGTGTAACTCGACTCGAACTATATATATATATATATATATATATATATATATATATATATATATATATATATATATATATATATATATATAAAACTTAAATTTTTAAAACAAAATCTTACCCATCCCAACATATTCTTATCTAATTTCCTCCATTTCCCTTACCCAACCCGTCACACTTTGCACCCGCTCGAGTAATCTCTCTCTCTCTCTCTCTCTCTCTCTCTCTCTCTCTCTCTCTCTCTCTCTCTCTCTCTCTCTCTCTCTCTCTCTCTCTCTCTCTCTCTCTCTCTCTCTCTCTCCTCCTCCTCCTCCTCCTCCTCCTCTCTTGATCCTCACTCGGCCACTCGTCCGTCATCTTCCCAACTCATATTAGCCCAAAGCACTCGACCACTCTCCCTGGCTCTGTCAGTCTTTCTCTCTCTCTCAACAGTCACCACCCACCATAAATGTAGGTTACTTTTCTCCATCATGAATGATTTATTTAATTTTTTAATATATCAATGAATATTTGATTTGGGTTGGGTCCTTCCTGCTAGGTCAAGTTAGGTGTTGGGTTGGGTCGGGTCGAGTTGGGTGCTGGCTTGAGTCGAGTGTGGGTTGGGCGTTGGGTTGGGTCAGGTTGGGCGGTGGGTTGAGTTGGGTGCGGATTGAGCGATAGGTTAGGTCGGGTTGGATTAGGTTGGGTGCTGGGTTGAGTCGGGCGTAAGTTGGATACAAGGTTGGGTTGACTCGATCCACTAGCTCGACTCAAAAGCTTTGGCAAAGAAGTCAAGCTCCAATGTTGAGCTCAAGGGCAAGCTCGAGCTCAAATAGAGCACAGACAGGCTAAGCCGAGCTTGGCCCACCTTGACTCGACTCGACTCGGCTTGATGTACAACCCTACTTTATAAAATTCCAAAATTCAATATAATGTATTCCAAAATTATATTTTAAAATGAAGAATTATGTCATTCTTTCACAAAATTATGCATAAGGAAGAATATGCAATATAAAACAGTCTAGAAAAACACTTTATGTGAGTCAAACTTATCTAGCGTGCCATCTCAACTCTAGAGTAGGTCCGTTCTTTTCCTCTTTCATGAATCCTCATTTTCTTTCTTTGGTTTGGGCTTTCCTTAGCGCCATCTCTCTTCTTGAATAATTTTATCTTTTTCTATCATTGTTTAAACCAACTATTATACTTATATGAGAATACCAAACATGGAAAACAAAGCCCATTGGTGGATCGTGGATTTAAGTACATACATCCATGGGCATTCACCTCTTATGATTATCTTTTAATGAAAACATTACTTAAGACCATACAAGGTTCACCGAGTGGGTTGGTTTCGTGACCCTACACATGTTGCTATATTTATCCTCTATTTAAGGAGAAATTTCCAACTGTACGACCAGTATATGGCCCACCAGCCATTTGAAGCCCACCCCTTTTTAAGCTTCCAAGAATACTCCCCTATGTACGGCCGACTTTTCAAGGGACCAAATGTCACGCCCCGAAATTCACGTACTGAGTGTGCACCCTCAGACATGAGTTATGGACCACGACTCGTACACTTAGCGTACTTAAACCAGTGGGTCACATTATTTACTAGAGGTACAATCAAATCTGAATTCTATGTTCCCATTAACCTCTATCAATACATTCATGTCAACTTGATCTAGTCTCAAACATTTATCACCACCAATCAAAAGAAAATAAAAATTTTAAATAACAAAATAAAATAAATTGAGACTTTTATTTGAGTCATTGGAATCATCAAGTTATTAAAAAAATAAAATAAAATTTAAATTTAAAGTCATTCTAAAACAGAAATAAAGTAATAATAGGAAACAGATGTCTCATTTAATTATTCTACTGGTCCAACGATGTAAGCTCGTCTTCAGTTAAATACGGCCACTGATCCCGTGGATCATCTACTGGTTTGACTTCATATTCTTGCTCTTGAGTCGTTCTGTCTGCTTCAATTCCATCTGTACGGTTTTTCCATCAATAAACCGTCAGCTGGCCAGGCCCAGTGAGTGAACCCATCATGGTTCATGCATAGTACAATTAAAATAATACATACAAGTAAAGCATAAAAATCTGAAATACAATGCAAATAATTAAAGCGTATGCTATGAATGGTATTGATGATGCATCAAGTGGGTATAAATAGAAACCGTCCACTTGCTTGAGTTGGATATCGACAACCCGCATCTGCACTTGGCAGGCTTCTACCGTTGGTAGGCATGGGCAAGGCCCGCATCTCCCCCATTGGGCAGGCTTCCACATATAGTGGGCTTCTAGTGGGTACAATGGGCTGTCCCCTAGGTAATTGCACAAGAGTATTAATGATGTCAGGTATGAATGTTTGATGCAGCAGTAATCATATCAGCAGTCAAATAATCTCTCCTTATGAGAGGCCTTTCACATGTTCATAATCCAAGAATATCTCAGCACTAATCAGTTTATAAACAATTTAATCAAGTCATTCACAACAACAAATTATTTTAATCATATGGAGAGGAAACATGTTGGGATTACTCACCTGATGATTTAAAGAAGAATCCGATGGAGTGGATTAAAAATTACCTATAAATAATCCATATGCAGTACACCATAATATTAAAATATATATATTAAACTCATGAAATATTTGATTTGTTTTTATTACTAATTATGGTCTTACATGGGAGTGATACTCAAGTAACATACGTAATAGATAGGGTTCATCGTATCTATCTCGGCCCAAAAGACCCACTAGATATCTTATAAGATGAACCACCACATGGATGGCTTGGATCTTTTAATAGCATGTCATAATGATACCTAATTTAGCTTATGTATATTTTGTCATAAACATGCATACGACTTATATAAGTTTTACCGTGCATCAGAAGGTGGAGTTACATCATATTATATATATGTAAAACACATTTATTTTATGTGGGTCCTATTACAGGGATCTGGATTGACTATATGGTTAACATTGCTATATTGACCATTGAGAAAAATTTTCGATCTAATCTAAAATATGTGGGACCTGTAATAACATAAACGATTATTGTACAGCTACTACTATTTTCTTTCTGTATGGGTCACACACATTTTAGATATGTCCTAAATTTACACTCTTAACCCATAATAACCTTCCAAATCAAATGGATGGATTGGATACAATGTATACATCACTGTGAGTCCACAATCTGATGACCCAAGATGGTTTTTAACGTTAAAAGCCGCACTTGGTTTCAACGCTGACAATCAAACTTTATTTTTTTGTACTTATTTATTTATTTAATTTTTTTGATAGATCTCATGA
This sequence comes from Magnolia changhungtana, assembly GCA_030180095.1. Lineage (NCBI taxonomy): Eukaryota > Viridiplantae > Streptophyta > Magnoliopsida > Magnoliales > Magnoliaceae > Magnolia > Magnolia changhungtana. The sequence goes on along the minus strand of JASAUF010000364.1, from coordinate 3,063,302 downwards.
AAATCTAAACCATGAATGAGATACGTAATCTCCTCATAAAGGACGAGCCAAAAATCTACTCGAAATAACACTTTTATGGCCCACAAGAATATTTGAAGGTGCCCATTTAATTTTCACTATTTAAGGCGATGTGATCCACATGAGTTTTCTTTCGAATAAAATTTTCAACCCCAAGACTTTTAATTAGTGACAAGATTATTAGACGGTACGGATTTGACACATACATCAAGAAAGCCTCGTATATAAGGTCCATAAATCCAGACTAATTCCAGTAACGTAAATAGCCCAATTTCACTTTTACACGCTGGAGTGTTTTTTTTTTTACACCCACTCTATATTGTTACACTTTTATCATGATAACCCATACCTAATGTGTGTGCATAAGATCTATTCTATTCACCACTTTACTAACATAGTTTTAGGACATTGGTAGAAAAATGAGGTAGATTCGTTATTCTGATGGATCATACTGTCATGAATCAACACTGACCGTTCTTCCACTATTAAAACATATGCATTTCTTATTTCAAACCTTCCTAACTTTCTATGTAAGATCCAATTTGTTCATTGGTCCACCCAATTATATTTTAATGGTCAAAATCATTGGTATCTCCATCGGAACTCCCTATGGCCCCGATGGATATTCCAACGGCGACTGCCTAATGAATTCTATTTTGCATATTGTGGCTTACCAAAACCTTAATTTAGCCTAATTTTTGGAGGTTTCTCATATTTTGGTCCTTGGAACCTAATGGACGGAATTGATCGAGCCATGTAAGCAAAATAAGTCAAATATGTAATTCAAGTAAAATAAACAAAAAGACTTACGTGTTTCCTTTGATTTCTTGTTACATGCGTAAGGCGTTCCATGGTGCATCGTGCATATACACACATATGATATATGTGCACATGCATTGCACCCATGGTAGATCCACACCGTCCATCACGTAGACCCAAGACATAATAACATAAAGGAAAAAAATCTAAATTAAAATACAGTAAGTACTAACCTCTGCAAGCCGTCCATCCACTAATTTCTCTCTCTCTCTCTCTCTCTCTCTCTCTCTCTCTCTCTCTCTCTCTCTCTCTTTTTATTTAATCGACGAGAAGTGTCTCTCCTTATAAAAAAAAAATAGAGTCGCTCGGATAAGATAACGATGAGAGAGGTTGTAACTGTTTTAATCTCTTTAAAAAACAAAATTTTAAAATTTTAAAATTTAAGAAACCGTAAAATTTTGGAGTTATTACACCAAAATACCCCCCTCATTCATCCCTTCGAGAAGCCGATTGGTTGGTGTGCGAAGACGAGCGCTGACGCTCCTCGACATGGCCGCCACGATGATGTATTTATTATATCCACACCGTTCATCCATACTTCGAAATCATTTCAGATCATTATCGGAAAAAAAAAAAAATCATATACAAAAATCAACTAGACCACACCACAAATAGCAGTAGGAAACTTGATTTTCACTGTTAAAAATTTCTTAGGGCCCACCGTAACAGTTACTTTCCATCCAATCCATTCATAAGGTCACAAAGACTTGGATGAAGAGGAAAAACAAATTTCATAATGATCCAAAACTTCTTGACCCCTAGAAGGGTTTTGATGGTAGACGTCCAATCCTCCACTGCCTTTTACAGTGTGGTCCACTTGATAGCTAGATCTATCTTATTTTTCTTCCCAAGCCTTAATACGAGTTTGCCAAATAGATGGACAGTTTGGATATAACACATACCTCATAATGGGACCCACACAAAAGGTGGCAGGGATTACAACAGGAAAGAGGAAAAAAAAAGACAGTGAGTTGTACTTCGATACATCGAAGGTCCTTCGATTAATCGAAAAATGTTCAGAACTGTCCAGCAAGTTTGCCTCAAAAATCCTGCAATTTTCGATTAATCGAATATCTTTCGATTAATCGAAAAAGGCATTTTTACCTTTAGCTACGGATTATAACTGTAGCCATAACTGTAGTCTATGCCAATCTATGAAATTTTTTATTTTTTTTATTTTTATTTTATATTTTACATGGAGAACTTTATTCTACCTACAATTTTCTCAAATACATATTTATATAAATATGTATATATAAGCATATAAAATGCATGGAAATGATCATGAAGTGAAGCGGATTAGCCGCGAAATGCATGGAAATGACCGTGAAGTGAAGCGGATTAGCCACAAAATGCATGGAAATGACCATGAAGTGAAGCGGATTGACAGCGAAATACATGAAAATGACCGTGAAATGAAGGGAATTGACTGTGAAATGCGTGGAAATGACCGTGAATCAACACGGAATTGTTTGGAATGACTGTGAAATGCATGGAAATGACCATGACTTGAAGCCAAATGACCGTGAAATGCATTGAGATAACCATGAAGCGCATGAAATTGATTCCTTAACCACTCTACCATAACATTCTGTATCCAAAAAAGCCCACAAGAAGTCCACGCATTTCACGGTCAATTCCCTTCACTAACACGGTCATTTCCACCCATTTCACGGTCAATTCCCTTCACTAACACGGTCATTTCCACGCATTTCACGGTCAATTCCCTTCACTAACACAGTCATTTCCACGCATTTCACGGTCAATTCCCTTTATTTCACTCTCACGTACCCAAAAATGAAGTAGATCCAAAGCTCGATGTGACCCATAATAGAAAACAGTAGAGATTGAATGCCATCACAGTGGAAATAGTCGGGGTTAACCGGGTCCTACCGTGGAGTGAAGTGATTAGACCGCGAAATGCGCGGAAATGACCGTGAAGTGAAGGGGCATGACCGTGAAATGCATCGAAATGATCGTGAATCAACACGGAATATGCGGGAATGACCGTGATATGCATGAAAATGGGGTGAAGTGAAGAGATTGGACCGCGAAATGCACGGAAGTGACCGTGAATTGAAGATGCGGGACCGTGAAATGCGTCGAAATGACCATGAATCAACACAAAATATGCGAGAATGACCATGATATGCATGGAAATAGGGGTGAAGTGAAGCAATTGGACCGCGAATGCGCAGAAGTGACCGTGAAGTGAAGATGTAGGACCGCGAAATGCGTCGAAATGACCGTAAATCAACACGGAATATGCTGGAATGACCATGATATGCATGAAAATTGGGGTGAAGTGAAGCGATTGAACCACAAAATACGTGGAAGTAACCGTGAAGTGAAGACGCGGGACCACGAAATGCGTCGAAATGACCGTGAATCAACACGGAATATGCGGGAATGACCGTGATATGCATGGAAATGGGGGTGAAGTGAGGCAATTGGACTGTAAAATGCGCAGAAGTGACTGTGAAGTAAAGACGCGGGACCGCGAAATGCGTCAAAATGACCGTGAATCAACACGAAATATGCGGGAATGACCGTGATATGCATGAAAATGGGGGTGAAGTGAAGCGATTTTACCGCAAAATGCACGGAAGTGACCGTGAAGTGAAGACGCGTGACTGCGAAATGCGTCGAAATGACCATGAATCAACACGAAATATGCGGGAATGACAGTGATATACATGGAAATGGGGGTGAAGTAAAGCGATTGGACCGCGAAATGCACAGAAGTGATCGTGAAGTGAAGACGCGAGACCATGAAATGCGTCGAAATGACCGTGAATCAACAAGGAATATATGGAAATGACCGTGATATGCATGGAAATGAGGGTGAAGTAAAGCGATTGGACCGTGAAATGCACAAAAATGACCGTGAAGTGAAAATGCGGGACCGCAAAATGCGTCGAAATGACTATGAATCAACACGGAATATGCGGGAATGACCGTGATATGCATGGAAATGGTGGTGAAGTGAAGCGATTTTACCATGAAATACACGGAAGTGACCGTGAAGTGAAGACGCGGGACCGCGAAATGCGTCGAAATGACCGTGAATCAACACGGAATATGCGGGAATGACCGTGATATGCATGGAAATGGGGGTGAAGTGAAGCGATTGGACCACGAAATACACGAAAGTGACCGTGAAGTGAAGATGCGGGACCGTGAAATGCGTCAAAATGACCATGAATCAACACAGAATATGTAGGAATGACCATAATATGCATGAAAATGGGGGTGAAGTGAAGCGATTTTACCGCAAAATGCATGGAAGTAACCGTGAAGTGAAGGCGTGGGACCACGAAATGCTTCGAAATGATCATGAATCAACACAGAATATGCGAAAATGACCGTGATATACATGAAAATGGGGGTGAAGTGAAGCGATTGGACTGCGAAATGCACGAAAGTGACCGTGAAGTGAAGACGCGGGACTGCAAAATGCGTTGAAATAACCGTGAATCAACACAGAATATGCGGGAATGACCATGATATGCATAGAAATGGGGTGAAGTGAAGCGATTTTACCACAAAATTCACTTCACGGTCACTTCCGCGCATTTCGCGGTCCAATCGCTTCACTTCACGCCCATTTCTATGCATATCACGGTCATTCCCGCATATTTCATATTGATTCACAGTCATTTCGATATATTTCACGATCTCGCGTCTTCACTTCACGGTCACTTCCACGCATTTCGCGGTCCAATCACTTCACTTTACCCCCATTTCCATGCATATCATGGTCATTCCCACATATTCTGTGTTGATTCACGGTCATTTCGACGCACTTCACAGTCTCGCGTCTTCACTTCACGGTCACTTCCGCGCATTTTGTAGTCCAATCGCTTCACTTCACCCCCATTTCCATGCATATCACGGTCATTCCCGCATATTTTGTGTTGATTCATGGTCATTTCGATGCATTTCACGGTCCCGCGTCTTCACTTCACGGTCACTTTCGTACATTTCGCTGTCCAATCACTTCACTTCACCCCCATTTCCATGCATATCATGGTCATTCCCACATATTCCGTGTTGATTCATGGTCACTTGGACGCATTTCACGGTCTCGCGTCTTCACTTCACGGTCATATCCATGCATTTCGCGGTGAAATCGCTTCACTTCACCCCATTTTCATGCATATCACGGTCATTCATGCATATTCTGTGTTGATTCACAGTCATTTCGATGCATTTCGCGGTCCTGCATCTTCACTTTACAGTCACTTCTGCGCATTTCGCAGTCCAATCGCTTCACTGCACCCCCATTTTCATGCATATCACGGTCATCCCCGCATATTATATGTTGATTCACGGTCATTTTGACGCATTTCACTATCCCGCATCTTCACTTCCGTGCATTTGGGAGTTGGGTTGGTGCTCAACCCTAACCTAACTCAAGGTTCATATACCTCAACCCTAACCCAACCCAACCCAATCTCAGGTTGGGAATTCTCAACCCAAGCCCAACCCAAGCGGGCTCGGTCAGGTTGATCAGGTTGGTCGGGTATATACATGCTAATATTTTCATTATTACATTAGTTTATTATCTTTCAATATAGGACTTTTTTTTGTATCTATAATTTTATTAATTATATATGTGATTATTCATTATAAAGAACTTTGTTTTTTCTTTTAAAAAATAAGCTAAAATTAAGACAACTACCCCTTTAAAAGTCATGTAGCATAGCACGAAGTCTATTTGGGAAAGAGAAATCTGACAAATCTTGTTAGCTTGAGTCCTTGGAAATGACGTGGACAAATGAGACTCGACATCACTAGTGTGCCTTCGATACAAACGATCCACACTCAATTATAATTTATAAGTAACTTTTACATTGATCGGGTTCGGGTTGGGTCGAGCAACCCGAGACATCAACCCGAGCTCAACCCAAGTTTTATTGAGTTGGTGTTTGTATAGCCCAAGCTTAAGATCGGACCCGAAATATCCTGCCCGAGCCCAGCCCAATGTTGGGTAGGTCGGGTTGAACACTCCCAACTTTCAGCCCTAGTCATGCCCCTTCACTTGACGGTCATTTCCGCGCATTTCGCGGTCCAATCGCTTCACTTCACGGTCATTTTCATGCATACCATGGTCATTCCCGCCGATTCCGTGTGGATTCACGGTCATTTCGGCGCATTTCAAGGTCATGCCCCTTCACTTCACGGTCATTTCCGTGCATTTCACAGTTCATTCGCCTCACTTCACACTCATTTCCATGCACTTCATGGTCATTTCCGGCGCATTTCACGGTCATGCCCCTTCACTTCACGGTCATGATTGAAATTGACCGTAAAGTGAATGAAATGGATTTTCGACCATCGACCTGATGGAATCTTGGAAAATAACTAGGTTAGTTGGCTAAAGTAGCTTCTCCTACCCCAAAATCATATAGGGTACATCAAGTAACTAAGTTTGGTTTAGAAGATATTCTTGTTAAATGAATAAAGAAAGAAATGAAAAAAGAGAGAAATTTTTTTTTATATGCTTATATGTACATATTTATATAAATATGTATTTGAGAAAATTGTAGGTAGAATAAAGTTCTCCATGTAAAAAATAAAATAAAAATAATAAAAAATAAAAAATTTCATAGATTGGCACAGACTACAGTTATGGCTACGGTTATAATCCGTAGCTATAGGTAAATACCTTTTTCGATTAATCGAAAGACATTCGATTAATCGAAAATTGCAGGATTTTTGAGGCATACTCGCTAGACAGTTTTGGACCTTTTTCGATTAATCGAAAGACCTTCGATATATTGAAGTACATATTGAAAGACCTTCGATACATATAAAAGGACATATCTAAATGGCAGGGGCGAGGGTTATGGCTACAGTTATTATCCGTAGCTATAGACAGCCCGTGCCATAAGAACTTTTTTATTTTTTTTTATTATTTTTTATTTTTTGCTGTTGTAATCCCACCACTTTTTGTGGGTCCTATTATGAGCTATGTGTTATATCCAAACCGTCTATCTTTTTGGCGAACTCGTATTACATCTTGAGACGGAAAATAAGACAGATCTAACTATCAAGTGGACCACACTTTAAAAGGTGTTGGGTAATTGAACTTCTACCATTGAAAGCCTTTTAGGGGTTACAGAAGTTTTGGATCATTACAAAATTTACTTTTCCTCTTCATCCAGGTCTTTGTGACCTTATGAATAGATTGGATGGAAAATATATGTTGTGGTGGGCCCTATAAAAATTTTAACGGTGAAAATCAATTTTGTCATTGCTCTTTGTGGTGTGGTCCAGGTGATCTTTAGGTATGATTTTTTTTTTTTTAATAATGCTCCCAAATGATCTCGAAATATGGATGAACGTTGTGGATATAATAAATACATAACTGTGGGGCCCATGCAACGTCGATATCTTTTGAACCATTCGTACAACTCGAAGTTCGAGGAGCGTAAGCGCTCGTCTTCGAGCACCAGGCGATCCGCCTCAGGAAGGAAAGCTGTAACGCCCTGAAAATCGGGGGTCGAGTATGAACTCAACTCCCGAGTTCCAACGCATCACTTATGCAACATACACAATGATGGTTAAATGTTGTCTGAGTTAGAGCAATAAACATGAATGAGATTATACCAAAACAGTAAATCATACTCCAGTTCAATTGTATAAAGGCAAGCGGAAGACTGAAATTTTATATTTGAAGTATATAAAGTAACAAAATTTTGTGAACTCCTGAGTATGAGTACTAACTGAGTACCAATATACATGTATTGTTTCTAAGTCAAAAATTCAAAATACAATCCCGTAGATAAGCCCTGGAATCCCCGCGATGCAGTCGGCCTAAGCATAGCCGTCAGAGTACTGCATAAAGGAGAACTCATCCTGATCCTCCTCGAAGTCGGGCTCCGGCTCCTGAACCGAGGCACCATCTATACCTGCGACAGTCCGTGGGTGTTGCAAACACCGTCCCGTAACGTGGGAGTGAGTAGCTAACTCAGTGGAACAATAAAGCATAGGTTAACATGTTATCAATTCAATCAAGCAGTAATGATAAAACAGTACAAATCAAACAATTCTAACTACTCTTATTAAGTGTGAAAATGAAATGACATGATGCTGTATGCCCTTGCCAAACCACCCTCAAGCGACATCGTCTTACGTTCGCGAATGCTTAACTCCCTCAGTGCGCCACATCTACTAAGCACATGCGGTGTGATGATGATCATGATTACCGAGTTATTATTAGTCCATTTCAAACAACAGTATTGGGAAACTAAGGTACCTCCCTTGTATCATTCCCAAACATGATCCATTCTAGGGTCGTCAATCCTAGCTAATCTCATACGATATTATGGTTTGAGAAGCGTAGTGAAGGCATCGCAAAGGGCTCGTCACCCATCAGCGTGGATACAGATCTCATCGTATGCAGCTCAATTGTTGGCCGTCAGCTCAAGTACAGGTCTCACCGTACTTGGCTCAATCACTAGCCGTCAGCTCGAGTACAGGTCTCACCGTACTCGGCTCAACTCAAACTTTAGGTCTTTGTGAAAGACTCGTCGCCAATCACAGACACTTGGAGTATACTCGAAGATACTATGGAGGACTCGTCGCCGTCGGCACGAGCACGCACATCTTACCGTACTCGGCTCTCGCCGTAGTATCGACAAACTCGAATACGTGTCCCATACCACCGTATTCAGCTCACGAGTTTAGTTGCGCAATGGTCACTACGGGGAGGCACATGGCCCCAGCGTAGGCCGACAGCTCGACCACGGTGTCCCATACCACCATGCCCGGCTCATGTGTCTTAGCGGATAGAGATACCATGGTTAACGGGATCGCCACTGGTAAGTTTGGTACCCTAGGTTCAAGCAGTAGCGACCAAACATGGTGAACACACATACACATATCGGTTTACTTGACGAGCCTGACTAGCTCGAGCGCACCACAAGTTGGGCGATATGGAGCGCAAAAGCACTCCGTGTGGCCAACCACTATCGCCAACCGAAGTACGACTCAGGTTCGCCAGACACATCCTTTGTGGCGACACGAGTCTCAGCCACAATCTCAAGTCTGGTACCGAATGTTTGGACTATAGACTTAGTCCCAAACTCAAACAGATCTCATCAATAGCATGTAGAGTAAAGCATGATAACAAAGTAATACAAGCATGTTAACAGGCATGTTATAAAGCATGAAATGAAGCATGAAGTAAAGCATGTTGTAAAGCATGTTATAAAGCACTATACAAGTAGGGATACAATTACATACACATCACAAGTGAGTGGTTATAGCGAACCACCACATGGAGGGGATCCTACATGTCTCTAAGGTAGTTGGGAATTTCATATCAGCGCCTATCTAAGGCACTAACACTCAAGCTTTTTCACACACAAGCATTTACACAAACACTTAGAGGGCGCTATTCCAACATACATGACGTATGTTAGCAAATGTGTATTCGGGCTATTCTTTCGCCAAGCGGTTATTTTATCCGCGTATACCATATTCATACAAAAAATAACCATGACAATTACACTTCCAAAATTTACACATATGCAGTATTTCTAGAATACACAATTTCAACATACATAGTGTTTACAAGCGAACATATATTACGGCGATTCCTTTCGCCAAACTAGTATTTTATCCATATATTGTATAATCATACATTAAATAAACATGTTAAACATTTTTCCAAAAAAAATACGTATACGGTATTTCTACGTATACCTAGAGTATGTGAAATTCCATATTCTACAACGTTAATCGAAACAGGAAACGGAAAGCACTTTGTACATGTGCAATTGCATGCAGATCATGAATCTACCATTATCTGACATTGAAAGCGTTGAAAACTGTAACTTATACACTTAAAGTCCTCACCTTTGCCCTTGGAATCACAACGAATCAGCAAGGGTTGTTGAGCTTCCATATACGGGCGTTTTCTAGCCTAAAGAGCGGAATCGGTTAGTCTTTACACAACCTACAACCTTCCTACTTCAAATCAGACCTAGGGTTAGGGTTTCTCACCTTCAAACGGAGTGGATACCGCCGAAAAAATGCCTGGAAGGAAGCGGTGTAGGCCGTGTGATGAATGAAAGCAGTAGGAGGAAGATCTTCCACAAATCTCAAGCTCTTCTCTCTCTTTTCTCTCTCTCTCTCTCTCTAGGGTTTTTATCCCAAATTCGTATGGCTGTGAGAGGGGCTATTCTAAGCTCTTTTTATAGCCAAAACCCTTCCCAAAATAGGCTCAGGTTCAAGGGTTATTGCTTATACAGGTATTTCGTCACTTTTCCAGCTCAAATGAGTGTTTCTGGTGGCCCCCCTTGAGTCAAACGTCAGACTTAAACTCACCACACATGGATCTATGTGGGATTACGTTTTCGACTCGATCGGATTCCCAGATCGCACGTGGCGAACCACTTTCAGTTCAACGGTCAGTGGGCCACGATTCGAAATTCCAAGTACATGTAAATGTTCCTGAAATTTTTCTTAATCCGAGGGTGTAATTTGGTCTGATTCTGACGGTCAGGTTGCTTAATACTGACGCGTCAACGAATGGTGCCAGATCACTATTCCTGATATTTATTTTGGAATGGGAATAATGTTTTTCACACACCCTCGCTCCGAATCGAAACGAATGGCCGTGGGACATCGGCTGGACCTGATTTTTGAGATGATTGTCAAGCCCAGTGAGGCGGTCCTAGTTCCTTAGCTTCGTGTTAATCGGACTTCCGATGTGCGATCTAGACCTAATACGAAGTTTCATTTCATTCCCGAGAGCAGCCAGGAAATGAGTTTAGTTCTAAACTTTAGGGTAACCTAGAGTCACTTGTTTTGCAAGTTTTGGGTCTTGCAGATCGTATTTAAAACGATCCCAACGGATTTCATGGCTAATCGAGTTTAGTACTTAGTTAACTTTGTTAAATTTCTAAAGGATTTAATCCTAATTGATTTCTGGTCGAGGTGGTACTTGAGCCAACGTACGGAAATTTACGGGTCGTTACAAAAGCAGGGGCATTTTCGACCTGAGAAATGGGGCCGTACAACTGGGGAAGTATTCTTGGAAGGTAAAAAGCGAGTGGGCTTTAAAAGTTTGTGGGCCATATACTAGTCGTACAGTTGGAAATTTCTTCTATTTAACCCGTTATTTATTCTACATGGTTGGCCTACCTGTGTTCTAAATCATAGTACCCAACTAAGGGTACAACATAATTTCAAAATACCTTTTAATAGAGGTGACTAGATATCTACCAATTGGGTCAGCTTGTGCTTCTGTACAGGTGCTTTTGATATCAAATAGGCCCATAATGCCCCTCAATCAACAGTCCACTAGGCCTAAAAATATATAAAGAAAATTTACCTTTGGTGGGGCTCACATGTCTGTTCACATGAACAACAAGTGGGGCCCCAAAGCTATCTTCTTTGGACAACAAGTGGGACTCATCTTAAGGCTATTTGAAGTGGGACCCGTTCTATTGGTGCAATTGTAACATTCTGGTTTTTGTAATCTGAGTTTAATACTCATTTTTTTCTAAAAATCAAAGTATTAACCATTAAAGATAGTGCAATTTTACATTTTTTAATGTTTTCTTTTTCAGAGTGAGCATTTCAACGGAAGATATACAAATTAAGCATATAGGAAAGTTTGTAAATATATTCAGAATATATGAGCAATCATAGGGCTTATACAAGCCAATGTCTCAATGCTAACAAATACATAAAAGAAATAATTTAGCATATGAATCATAATAAAATGTAGCTAGACTTGAACTGCAAGATCACATAACTTCTCTTAGGGTAGATACGGCCACATCCCGAAAATTATACTCTACTCCTCATCAATCTGAACATGAGAATCATTTAAACCACCCGCACTACCTATACTGTTATATATTTAAAGAAAAAGTGACCAATTCAGTATGAATTTTCCTAAAGATTACACACAATCGCATTAGTTAAATATAATAAAACAAGAAAATATACAAAACAATCCACAATGCAATCTTATTTAAATGCATGGATGCGTGAATGCGCATCAACTAGGGATGCACATCTAGTTGGCTTTTGAACAAAACCCATAAGTGGGGCAAAACCCACATGTAAGTGGCCAGCCACTAGTGGAAATACATCTAGTACATGCGTGGTGACTGACTCACACAAATTGGGTCGATTGTCAGTGGTCCGGGAGCTAGTGAAACATACCACGACAAAGTATACATGCTCCAACATCCAAAATTAGCTACTCGTCATCGCCTGTATGCTATGAATGCATGATTAACCCAACCATTATTATTCTAATTGCAAACAGCTAATTTAAAAAAGCTTAAGGGTCACCATGGGGAGCTCGTTACCCAACATTGGCCGACAGCTCGGGTATAGTGTCCCATAACACTATATTCAGCTCATGAGACTCGAAAGTATGATATTTAATGGTAACATCCTCAACTAGTGGTCAATCACAGTTTAATAAGCGAGACTTACCATCATGAGGTTATATAAAAGTAATCCAACAAGCCACAAAGGGAAAATATTCAATCGAAGTCATATAGGGCAAATATCAAATCGAAGTCAGATGGGGCAAATATAAAATATTAGCCACATAAGGCAAATAGTTCATCTAGGAATGCATTTAAAAAGAATTATTCATAAAGGCACAAATGATCCACGTGATGGTAAGTCCATAATAAAATTCTATTTAGTCCAATACACAGAATGGCCACTAGATCGAGAATCCATTGTAATCACAATCAATCAAGTTACATCTCAATCTAGATATATATATATATAAGTTGAGTTTTCTGCTAATCGATGTAGCAATTCAAGTTTCATAGACAATCTACAAGCATAAAGAGATATTCAAGTGCAATATGTAAGTGTTTATACCATATAAATATTGAGCATATGATTTAAGAATCAATTCTAATAACTAACAAAAGTGATCATGAAATAGAGATATCAATTATCAATTGAAGTTAAAATAGAAACTATTACTTAAGCTAACATGAAAACAGAAAGCCCCCAAGGGAAAAAGGCATTACCTTATGAGTTGAATCGCCTACCAATGTCATTAGGAAGTGTGTGCACCCTTAGAGTCGAATCATATCCTGAACTATAAAATTATACGGTTAGATTCAGGTTCTACCCACTATCTATGGTTAAGATTATAACATAGGGATTGGATTACTTAAATTTACTGTTTCATCCTAGAGTTTAGTTTTAGGCTTAGATTTTACGATTTGAATGTTAATTTATATACAATTATCACAATATTAATAATATTAATAATTACAAACTCACCATTAACATTAACGATATAATTAAAATTAGCTAACATGATAATAATAATCATTATGATAGTAAAAATAGTATGATCTACTATCAATAATAATATTTAAGAGTAATAAATAGAATATTAATATTTAGTAATTATAATTTTATTTATAATAACTAATATTAACATGAATAATTTACTAATGGCTAATAATATTTGTTATGGGTAAAAATGAATTGGTTAGGAGAATGAGGTCAGATCGGATATTTGTGCATGTCGTGTGGTTGGCTAGTGCCGATCATGACTAAGGAGCTCCTCAATAGTTAGAAAATGGTAATCTATTGTATGAGATATGTCCATCATCTATCTACCCGACGACCCTGCTTGCCAGGAAATGAAGTGCCTCCACCTTCTTTGAAAGAGGACAAGAACCAAGCTCTCTTGTGTCCATTTCCAAACTCCTACCCCATATAATAAGATAAAGAGGATGATCATCTAAGATGTTGCCTATTTCATTAAGGAATGGAGCTTGGTCTTAGTGCTCGGACGCGAGTAGGTCACTAATCCGATCAGAAGGTTCAACCATAGTCGACCAAAGGGCCCAGCTCAAGAAGCACTTTGTCACGCCCCAAACTCGGAAACCGGGCTCACAAAATTTTCGATCGCCGAATCCGGTGCCGACAGCCTCCGTAGAACCCCATTCTCGACTCCCAGCGCCCATACGCCAGGTTCCGATCCTGGGATGCTACAAGGAGGATTTTCAACATCAGTCTAATTTGTCATAAGCATAACCAAAGGCATAACCCACAAACAACAACCAAAAACTCCATCACATTTCCACTATGATCAAAAACTTTACAAGTACAATGAGCATAAAGGGAAATACAATGAGAGTGGACAAAAAGCTCCAAAATGATCTTCTCTGCGCTCCTGCCTCAGCGCTGCTGCGTCCTCGCGTCACCTACACGCAACGGTCATGCATAAGCTTATAGAAAGCTTAGAGGGTGGTGAAAGTGTGTGCGTAAGGTAGTAATGCAGATATGCAGTATCAGAGCAATGCAGAACATGCTGGTGAATCCATGAATACCATTAGCCGTATCGAGGCTATGCGATGCAAGGCATGAATGATGTCGGCCGTACCAAGGCTATGCGATGCAAGATGCAAGTCAAGCATACAAATCCTCATCTAAGTCCACATATCAGTACAGCTCAAAATCTGGGATATCACCGGGGTCTAATATACTCTAAACCAGATTGCCTCTCCATCGCGCGCAATAAGGTAAGTGGAAGAGACCTCACTACCCGCCTGCCAATATCGGGCTCGGCTCGTCGATAGCGGACCCATTCCTCGAGCTGGTCAGACTCAGCCTAGCATTGCCCCCTCCTCTTGGGCGGGTAAGGTCGTACCCCCTTCTAACCGACCACGACACAGTGGAAGCGTGACCTTCTGGTAATCGGCCCTCGGCGCTATGCACCCACTCGGTCTAGACGTTGAAGCAACCTCTTAGTACCATAAGGGTTTAAGGACTTTCACCCAGGGATATCTATAGCACCCCATGTAAAACCAGATTTCCGGTATCCAATCCTACTAACCACGATATGCCTGTGGAGACTACGGCCTTGATGTCGCTAGGGCGTACAGTAACCATATCACACAATGCGAATGCATGAATCACACTATCCAGTCATGCAGCAATCCCGCACGTCTCGTGCGCTCATGTGGGGCAACACCGCCTAACTATGAGCTCCTAAACAATCTGCCCGAAGGCATATGCTATGATCAGTCACTTCTCATACCAAGCATACATATGATGCGTATGATTATGAGTCATGGGACTATACTAAACATGTTATATGAGATAGATGTTGTTCATAAGGAGATGGGCCTAAACAGCCTACAAGTATGGGCCTAACAATGGGCCCTAGGGAGAATCATAATGCGGACATTTAACCAACATTATTCGACAATGTGGACGTCAAACAATCATTGCTCCCAAGGCATTGCCCGTCGTAAACATCATTACATGAACCAGGTTGGGGTTACACATTGCAATGGGCCTTAGGTTCATCCTATTGGGCCTTAGATACATCAAATGGGCATACCATATGGGCCTTTCATTCGTCAAGTGGGCCACATCAATAGGCCGCACCAATGGGCCTTATGCGCATTGCAATGGGTCATAACCCGTGAGCCTTAGATACATCAAATGGGCCTAGACTCATGGGTCTTATATGTAACAAATGGGCCATACCAATTGGGCCCCATGTGTACATCAAATGGGCCTCAACCCATAGGCCCTAATACATCTCAATGGGCCTTAACCCATGGGCCCTAGAATACATCAAATGGCCTAATGACATGGGCCTTACATGCACATCAAAGTGGGCCCCAATGATCTACCACAAATACATTAAGATGGACCTCAAAACATGCTAAGGTGGGGTCCACTTGGACTAGGGATCTGGCTTATCTTTAGCTCATGCCATAAAATGATCTTTCAAAATGGGTAGACGGATTGGATGCAACCCATGTATCTGGTGGGGCCCATGAAAGCCCGTCATCCGGTGTATTAGCTAATATAATATAATATATTTGTATATATATAATATATATACATGTAATTAAATAGAGTATACAATACAATAATATATATATACCTATAGATATATATATACAATAATATATGTATAAATATATATACAATAATATATATATAAATACATATACATATATATATATACACACACACACGTGTACTACACCACACGCACACACACCATGCATATGCACGCACGCACACAAGCATGCACCCACGCACACACAACATGCACATACACTGAGGGCTGGACGGTGAGATAAAACACATGAATCGTGTGGGCTCCACGTGGGGCCCACCGTAGTGTTTACATGCCATCCAACCCGTTGACAAGGTCACACGGTCCAGGGTGAAAGGAAAACACAAATTTCATCTTGATCCAAAACTTCTGTGGCCCACGGAAGGGTTTCAATGACAGAAGTTCAATCCCACTGTTTCCTTTGGTGTGGGCCAACCGGGACTCGGATCGGACCGATCTTTGGAGGGGGCCCACCTCAGGAGGTGGCCCACCAAATAAACGGGCTGGATGGAAAATATACATCATGGTGGGGCCCATGGCTAGAGCCGTGGGTGGCTGCCGTCCGCAGGCGGCTGGCGCAGGCCTGCCTCTCTGACAGCGGCAGCGCTGCAGCTGCTGCTGTTTTTTTCCTTTTTTCTTTTTTTTTTGTTTTTTCCATGAAAAATCGCAGGTGGGGCCCATTCCAATAAAATCCACCCCACCCAATGGCCACCATGGCTCAATACCAGCCAAACAAGCCCAATATTGAGCATTTTACGGTGTATAGAAATTCGAGGAGTATTTCAATGGTAACCATGCTGTTTGCCGTGCCATGGCCCACCAGAAAGTCGATTTGGTCTCATTTTTCAGCTCAACGCCTAAAATGATGTGGAGAATAGAATGGACGGTATGGATTAAATCTATACAATAAGGTGGGGACTACATGAACACCCACCCAAGTTTGAAATGAAACTGATATATATTTTTTTGCAAAACGTCCAGCGTCCAGGGACGCTGGACGGTTTGGGTGTAACACATACACAAGGTGGGTCCGGCTTAGGTGGGCCATCAACACATGTATAAAGTGGGCCCCATTTGTAGATTTCTTAGATATAATACATGCTTCAAGGTAGGGTCTATCCAAGTGGACCACACCATTTTAGATGGGTGGACAAGGTGGATGATCTAATGCTTCAAGGTGGGCCACAAGCCATCATACACAAGAGAGAGAGAGAGAGAGACATCGGTGAGGATGGAGGGACCCCGCCACTATGGGCCCCTCTTGCATAAAAATATACATCAAGGTGGGTCCCACATATGTGGACCCTTAATCAAACAAAATGTATGAAAAACAAGGATCTACGATCACCCACCGGCTTCTTCTTGGTCCCAAGGCTTCCTTTGCTCCTTTACTTCAATTCCGACAGAGGAGATGAGGAATGGATGGCTAGGATGGGGGGATCTTGGGATGGAAAGGTGGGCCACACTTGTGGTTCTCTTGGAAGAGTTGGAGAGGCTTGGGACGTGTGGATTTCTTGCTTGCTTGGGAATGGTTTGAAAAAATAAGAAAGAGAGTTGTAAAGAGAGAGGAGTGATGGTTGATGGAGTGATGGATGTGGTGGTGATGGGTGTGTAAGATACTTTTTTACTTTGGAGGCATTTGGTGTAAGAAAGGTATGGGCTTGTAAGAACTTTTTGACTTTTGTGGTTGCTTGGAAATGGGTGAAAAGTGATGTATACTTAACCCTTGATGGGATTGATTGATGGATGATTGATGTGAAATCTTGTAGAGATTCTCTTGGGTTTCGTAACGCGCGGCGTTTTCCTCGCACCGAACGCTGGCTCACATCTCCTGGCCAGAGTATCGCCTCGGCGCGCGAGTCGCGGCATCGGAACAGCGGCGACGGTGCGGTCGCATTGGTGCAAGTCTCGGTTTGAGTCGACACGGGTTGACGGCGTGTAAATCAGGGTTGCGCGCAAGGTCGGTTAAGGATCGAAGGTTGCCGGAATTCTATCAGAAAGATCGCAAGAACTTACGGAACGGTACGGTCTAGGATACGGGTCTTACACACTTTCTCAGGACGGCCGTGAAAATCAACTCTACTGGTCAGCCTCAACGTCCTACCATTGTTCACTCCCCAAGTCTAGGGTTGTGATGTAGTAATAAACTCGGTGAGACCGATGTCGAATCCACAGGGACTAAAACCTGTACGTAATCTGAAAGTAACCAGAACTAGAACTAGGGTAAGTTGAAATCTAAATCAGGGGTAAATATGAGAATAATGGTGAAAATATTAATCTAAAACTGGTGAAATTTAAAGGTAGGAAACTAGGGATTCAGAGGATCCACTTGTAGAGATCAGGGAGATCTTATGCCTGTTTCAAAAAATCAACTGGACTTACATGATATAGTTTTCAAAGAGATGAAAGGTATATGAATTAAAATGGATTCCATCACCAAACCATGCCCAGGAGACAAAGTAAACAATAGAATTAAACTAATTACCAACCAATCAACAATGCATGAAGGTTAGGAAGGGTACCATCATCTGACCATGCCCAGGAGGTGATGGTGAACAACAGGGCTTCTTGACGTCATAAACATAAAAGGAAAGAAAATATTGAAGTCATCACAGATCTACTGTAATTTCAGTCACAATAAACCATTAATAACTAAAATAATTTCTTAAAATCAAACTAGGATTAAATCAGTTCATAAGTATGAATCCAAGCCATTGAATCAGCTCATCACGCTACAAGCTTCACCTCTTAGCCCTAGCTAAGAGGTTCAGCCAACCATGATTAGCTAGATCTCTTAAACAAAACAGAATAAAATAAAAAGAAAAAGAAAGAAAAAAAAACAATTCTCTATCTTTCTGTCTCCCTCACGTTCCAGGCCTTCCCGGCTGCCCCATCTCCTAGCCACTGAATTCCCTTTTATAAGTAATAGAAGTCGGTGAGAATGGTTGTTGTAACAGAGTCGGAAACCACTCTGTTTACGCAACAGAAATTTCTGGAAACTCTTATGTGATGATTGGTGGGCCCATAATCTGACTTATCAACAAAATCTACCCCATCCATTGGTTTTCCCTCGAAAAATCAGTCGAACCTGATCGGTTTTAGATCAGATTCGTGGTGGCCCATGAATTATTTTAATTCACTGTTAGTCTTCCGTTTGGACGATCGAAAGCCGATATCCGATGTATCTTGAAATTTCACCACCTAGGCCCTGTTTATATGCCCCTTTTAAGCTTGATGGACGGTCACGATTATCTGATTCATCGACCATGTGGCCCATAAGAACGGACCGCAACCTCTGTTGCTAAGCAGAGTCGACGCACGTCGACGCTGTGATGACTGGTGTCCCACTGATTGACGTCAAGCAGGAAATCTACACAGTCCATTGAAATGCCCTCAAAAAACCGTTTGTAAAGGGTTTGTTTGGCTTGGATTAGGTGTGGTCCACTGATCTTTCTGCTCCGCCGTCCATCCTACGTTTAACGGCTGGGAATGTGTGGACGCTTACATGGGGCGAAAATTCCAACTTTCAGAGGCTTGTGGCCACCTCCCGGGATGAATGAACGGTTCGGATCTACGAAATGTGAGCTGGGTAGGCCCCACTACTCAAAACTGACAGCCTTACGTAAGACACTGGAGGTTTTTTTAAGAAAGTTTCGGTCAAAGACAGTTGACCATCTTTGCTGATACTAGTGCACGGCGGGCTCTCATGTGCATGGTGTACATGCGCTGCAGCATAGGCTCCAATTTGATGTTTTCGTGAAATCCACTCGGTCCATCCATTCTGTCATATCATTTAAACCATCAAGATCAATTTTGAAGCATATCCAGGTAACAGGTGGGCCTCAGATCAGTAATTCATGGGCTGATCTGACCGTTGGACCACTTCTGCAGGGATCGAACGGCTGAAATTCGACGTGTACGGCTTATTTAAGGTCTTTAGTCCATATATGAAGTTTCGAGCTAAATGGATGGTGGGAACCTTGTGATCTTGCATTCTGTACCAATTTCAGGCCATTTGAGCTTCAGTTTCTCGATTTTCTCGGGTCTCAAGCGTGTTATTTTGTCGATCTTAGTCCCCTGGGGTCCTTCCCATGCTTTGGTGAAATTTGAGCATTAAATCTTAGCTTTTAGCATCTTTTTTAGTCCACGCTTGCAAATGTACCTTGCATCACAAACACGATTAAAATAGGGCGTTAAATGGTATCATGTTCGTAAATTCATGTAATAAACGGGGTCTAATATGCAATATTTGACCCTCAACAACCATATGTCTTTAGAATTCGACCACTTGACCTTATCATCGCCGATAATCTCACGAATCGGTTGAGAAATGTTTATTAAACGCGTGCCTATGATTTAAGAAGCGTTTCTCTCCATGCAATCAATTCATGGCTTATAAATAGAGACCCTATCTATTGTGAAATGTACGCACTAGTGAACCCTCAACTCTACTCGACCCGGCTTACTTAATCCTGACTTAGGCATCAGAGGGTCCCCCTACTACAGCCAGGGTCTCTTTTATCTTCTTCGTGTGCAGGTGCTCGAAAGTCCATAGAGGGTTAACCAGATTTCTGCATCAATAATATGTAAAATAATCCTAAAAATAATGGTGGTAATAATGATAATTGTAAATCGAAATGATTCTAGTCTAGGAAGAAAACATTAACTCACCTTAGTCGACTCAGTAGCTTAACCTAGTGACTCGATTCGGCCTTGATTTGAACTCTGTACTCTAATGCCAATTAACTGAACTCAACTAAATGTATCTGAATTCAGTTGAACTCGGCTAGTCTTGGCTGAACTAAGCTAAACTCAGCTAAATTTGCCTACCACTGCCCTTTCTTCTTCTTCTTCTTCTTCTTCTTCCCTTCTTTCCTTTCCTTCTCTTTCTTCTCTTTGTGCCAAACAGGGCCCGCATTCGACCCAAACTCAACCAGATGGGAGTTGAGGCTTAAATATTGCATAATTTCCCCCATTTATATATTGATTTTATGAACATAAATTAGCTTAATATTCTATTTTACTCATGTATGTGTGCAAGGTAAATTTAAGTGCTTGGATTGAAAAGGGGTGCTAAAAGCATGAATTTGATGCTCAAAAATCACCAAGGCAAGGGATGGATCTTAGGAGACCAAGATTGAAGAATTCACATATCAAAGATCCAAGAAAACCAAGTGAAGAATAAAGAAAATTGAAGATTTGAAGTGAAGAATCCTGAAATCGTCCTGAAAAAGTGTATTCTGAAGCTCTGTAGTCTATTTTGAGAAACTACGCAGAGGAAAATCTATTTTAAAAAAACTGTATAGCGAGAAGCCAATTTTAAAAAAATATGTATATTTGAGGCGATTTATAGGGTTTTTCAACTTTGTACGAAAATTGGAGTTCCCTACTTATAAATAGGGTTTCCTAGAGCATTCCTAAGCATCATTCAAGGCATCCCAAAGCAAGAATTAGGATTTTTTAAGAGTTTTTAATTTTATTAAAATTCTATAAGTTATTTTTTAAGATCTTTTCTATTTTTATTTATTCTTTCTTCTTGTGTTTTCTTTCTTATTTTAATTATGTTTTTCTAAGTTCCCTCTAACCCAAGCTAGAAGGGAAGCACATAGGTTTAATAATTTTTTAAGTTATGATGATTGATTGTTTTGATGATGAGAAGAATTGTGTATGCATGTTATCTATTTTTTAGGTTTTATTTTTTATCCTCCTGTGAGATCCATATGTTTCCATCATATGAGATCCATATTGATGGATAGGCTTACCCTAGATCAATCAAATTTCCTAAATAGGAGAGGTTCTCAACCTGTTGATTTTCATTATTTCATTGATATTTAATTCTTAAAATTACTGACGCTTGAGAATATATATCAATGGTGCAAATCCATTATTTTCTAATCTTTTATATCATTTATTAAAATATTTAAACTGTTTTATTTTTCAATTAGGCTGACCATAGTGCTCAAATCCTAGTTGTGTTATCCAAGTCATCATAATTTTAGAATATTAACCTATGTGTGGAACTTTGAAGCTTGGGTGTTATTTTAATTCAGTTGAATTACATCCATTCAAAAATCTCAAAATCAAATCATCAATTTAGCTTTTATTACTTAGTTGGTTTTGCATTTGATTTTCTCCTTCTGGCAATTCATCTCCCTATGGGATCGACCCTGTATTCATAGGATATTACTTACGAACCTCTGCACTTGGAGACAAGCGATCAAGTTTTTGGCATCGTTGTCGGGGAGAGACTGAGATAGATTAGATCTGTGCAAGATAGATAAGGTAAGTTCCTTTTTAAGGTAAGTTCTCTTCTAAACCCTCCAAATTTTCTATAGATTTTATTTTTTATTTTTCTTCTTTGAAAGTAAATTCAGTTGGGTCTTTCAAGTACTAACTATTACATAAGGTTGCCCTACTTAGGATTTTATCACCCAAGTGCTATGGTTGTCCTACAGTTGTTGTTTGATTACAAAGATCATCCGCTGAATCTATTTTCCAGATTAGCATAGTTTAATTTCTGCATTATTTTTACTTTTGCTTTTATTGATTTATTTTTTTTAATTTATACTTTATAGATTGAACCCTCATGGTCGGCCCTGCCGCCTGGGTTGTTGATTATTTTGCTTTGTGGACTAAACCCTCACGGTCGGCCCTGTTGCCTGGGTTGTTGATTTATTTTTGTTTTGTGGACTGAACCCTCATGGTCGGCCCTGCCGCCTAGGTTGTTGGTTAAGTTTTTATTTTTATTTTAAGTATCATACTTGCTATTTGAATTAGTGGTATTTGTTATGTGGTATGGATGGTTTATGTCCCATTGGAGTAGGGATAAAAAAAAATTGACTCTCCTCTAAAGGTGGACTAGTTCTAGGCCTTAATCATTCACTTAGAAGAGGCACTCAACATCACTTGGATTCCATGGAAGACCCAGTTGATAATCCAAATCTAAATCTATCAGATCCAACTATAAATTAAAACAGAGAAAATCAACCTAATCCTCCTCTTGATGATGAAAATGAAGTTCATAGGAATGTGTTAAACCAACCACGAACTTTACGTGAACATTTACACCCTGAGAGATCAACTTTACCATCGTGCATAGTATTCCCCTGCTCACAAAAGGAACATTGATTTTAAACCAGGTGTGATTTAATTAATTCCTAAATTTCATGGCTTGGATTCTGAAAGCTCCTACTTGCACCTCAAGGACTTTGAGAAAGTAATTGCAACATTACAAGTAAACAATGGTAATAGAGATGTACTTAAGCTTAGATTATTCTCATTTTCTCTAAAGGATCAGGCCAAAGCATGGCTCAACTCTCTAAGACCTAATACCATCACTACATGGTAAGCCTTAAGTAGAGAGTATTTAAAAAAGTTATTTCCCGAGCACAAAACAAATGCGCTAAAACAAGAAATCATGTCATTCCCAAAAGGCCAAAAGGGGATGGAATGAACTATTTTTTCAAGCTTGGGAGCGCTTCAAAGACCTTCTAATTACTTATCCACATCATGGTTATGAACCATGGCATGGGATTGATGCGTTCCGAAAGGGGCTCACCACGGATACCCGTCAGTTCATAAAGATGATGTATGGTGGAACCTTTCTTGACAAGGATCATGATGAGGTTTGGATTTTCTAGATATGTTAGCAGAGAATACGCAAACATAGGATGTCTCTGATAAACCAGACCAAACTAGACCCATTCCTAGAGAGAAAGCGGGGATGTATATCCTAAGAGAGGAAGATGACCTTAATGCAAAATTCGCTGCATTAGCTATAAAGGTCGAAGCCTTGGAAATTAGTAAGGTTGATATGGTTAAAGCAAACACTTCATTGGGTCATTTTTGTAGCATTTGTCGTGGAACAGACCATGGCACAAAGGATTGTCCAATAATCTCAGTTATACAAAATATCACGAATGAGCATGAGCAAGCAAATGCTATAAATAACTACCAAAGGTCAGTTATGCAACGAATGTGAAACACGTATAATCCAGATTGGCATAACCATCCTATTCTTATTTGGAGGAATGAACCACAAATTAATGTGCCCAATGCACCTCAAATGCCTCCATAAAATAACTTCTTTAGGGCACCTAACAATACACCATATGTGCCCTCGCCAAAGCGATCATCTGTGGAGGATGCATTAACCACATTTATGAACTATCAAGCTCAAATGAATCAGGTTCTAATCCAATCAAATCAGGAATTAAAGATGGCTATGGCTAGGATTGAGACTCAACTAAATGCTAGGGAAAAAGGCACCCTTCCTTCTCAACCTGTGCCAAACCATAGAAACACACATTTCATTGGAGACTCAAATCCAAGTGAGATACATCATGAACAAGCTAAGGCCATCATTACCTTGAAAAGTGAAAAAAAGATCGATAACAAGATAATGCAACCGGTAAAAATACCGGAGGATGAGCCATCGTCTCAAGAAAATGATGAACCAGCTATAGTTCAAGAGCCACAACAACAAAAAGATAAAGAAACTAAGTCATATGAGCCTCCAGTTCCATTCTCATCTAAACTTCAGAATCCAACTGTCCCCATGAAATATCAAGAGGTGTTGGATGTGCTCCAAAAGGTTACTGTTAATATTCCTTTGCTTGATGTCATTAGATAAATTCCATCATATGCTAAATATCTCAAGGACTTGTGCATTGTAAAGAGAAAATTAAATGTGCACAAAAATGCCTTCTTTAATGAGAAAGTGAGCGCTATCATTCAACAAAGGGTCGTACCCAAATACAAAGACCCGGGAAGTCCCATTATTCCTTATATTATTGGGAATTTTCAAATTTGACATGCTTTGCTAGATTTGGGTGTAAGTGTCAACTTAATACCTTATTCGGTTTACAAACAAATGGGGTTGGGCGAGCTTAAACCAACCACAATTACACTCCAACTCGCTGACCGCTCCATTAAGGTACCAAGGGAAATTTTAGAGGACGTGTTAGTCCAAGTGGAGAAATTCTACTTCCCTGTGAATTTTATTGTACTAGACACTGAATCATGTGTAAACGCTAGCGCTCAAGTTCCTATCATTTTAGGTCGCCCATTCTTAGCAACTTCAAATGCAATCATAAATTGCAGGAATGGAATGATGAACTTGTCTTTTAGTAACATGACTCTATAGCTAAATATTTTCAATCTATGTAAGCAGCCCATTAATAATAATGAACTCCATGAGTTGAATTTCATGAACTGCTTGATAGAAGAAGAGGAATTGGAACCTAGTCTGGCTAAGGAATTGATTTAACTCTTTGGGGACTTAAAAATTTCTAATTTAGAAAAAGTGCTTGCTAAAATTTATAATGATAATGAGAGCACTACCACTCAGGACATTGGTATGTACCAATGGAGACCGCGCACTCAAATCCTATCTATCAAGGACTTGCAACCTCTGCCATCACCAACGAATGTTCCAAAGCTTGATTTAAAACCACTACCAAATGAGCTTATATATACTTAGGTGAAAATAAAACTTATCATGTAGTGATCTCTTCATTTTTAGATAAGGATCAAGAGATTAAATTATTGAATGTTTTAAGGGATCACAAAGGAGACTTGGGCTGGACCATTTCTGACATGAAGGGTATAAGCTTTTCCATATGCACCCATCGGATCCACCTCGATGAGGACGCCAAACTAATTAGACAACCTCAAAGGCGTCTCAATGGAAGTTGTAAAAATTGAGGTGATCAAATTGTTGGATGTGGGAATCATCTGCCCAATATCCGATAGTGTTTGAGTGAGTCCAACTCAAGTAGTCCCAAAGAAATTTGGAATAACTATTGTGCAAAATTCTAATAATGAACTCATACCAACACGTGTCACCACTGGCTGGCATGTTTGCATTGACTGTAGAAAATTGAACCAGGTCACAAAGAATGATCATTTCTCTCTACCATTCATTGATCAAGTTTTAGAGAGGGTAACAGGTCACTCCTATAGTTTTCTTGATGAATATTCTGGATATAACCAAATAGAGATAGCCCTGGAAGACCAAGAGCAAACCACATTTACTTGTCCATTTTGCACATTTTCTTTCAAACGGATGCCATTTGGATTGTGTAACGCTCCAGCAACCTTCCAACGATGTATGTTAAGTATTTTTTTCAAATATAGTTGGGACGTTTCTTGAGGTTTCCATGGACTACTTCTCTGTATTTAGGAGTAGTTTTGAAGAACGACTCAATAATTTATCTCTTGTCTTGTCTAGGTGTGAAGAGAAACATCTTGTCTTAAATTGGGAGAAATGTCATTTCATGGTTCAAAAGGAAATTGTTTTGGGTCATGTTATCTCCAAAAATGGAATCGAGGTAGATCGATCAAAACTCGACATTATTGCTAATATACCTATCCCCCGAACTGTTAGAGATATTAAATCACTCCTAGGGCATGCTGGTTTTTATAGAAGATTCATCAAAGACTTTAGTGCCATTACTATACCCTTGACTAATCTTCTTCAAAAGGATGTTCCATTTAAGTGGACAGATGAGTGTGCAAGTGCCTTTAATAAAATTAAATCATCCCTTACCACTGCACATATCATACGTCTACCAGATTGGACACTTCCTTTTGAACTAATGTGTGATGCAAGTGATTCTGCCATAGGGCCTGTTTTGGGCCAAAGGAAAGATAAGCGGCCCTACGTTATTCACTATGCAAGTAAAACTATAAACTCAGCCCAAATGAACTACTCAACAACTGAAAAAGAGCTACTTGCAGTAGTTTTTGCTTTGGATAAGTTTAGGGCCTACTTGCTGGGATCCAAAGTGGTTATTTTCACGAACCACTCGTTTTTGAAATATTTGCTATCTAAGAAGGATGCAAAGTCGAGACTTTTAAGATAGATCCTCCTACTTCAGGAATTTGACTTAGAGAAAAATGATAAGAAATGAGTAAAAAACGTAGTAGCCGATCACCTTTCCAGATTAGTGTTAGATGATTCCACTGAAGAGATGCATATCCAAGACGCTTCTCCTGATGATCAATTAATTGCGATCTCCAAATTGCCTTGGTATGCGGATATAGTGAACTATCTTGTAACGGGAAAAATGCCATATCAT
The DNA here is from genome assembly GCA_030180095.1 of Magnolia changhungtana. NCBI lineage: Eukaryota > Viridiplantae > Streptophyta > Magnoliopsida > Magnoliales > Magnoliaceae > Magnolia > Magnolia changhungtana. Next base: position 3,036,509 of record JASAUF010000364.1, on the reverse strand, counting down.
TGGAAGTCACAAGATAGGAAGCATTTTGAAACTGAGGTTAGGAATTTCTTCTGGGATGACCCGTATTTATATAAATATGAGACTAATTAGATTTTTAGACGTTGTGTCCCAGATGATGAATTTCAGAGTGTTATTTTCTTTTGTCACATGAAGCATGTGGTGGCCATTTTTCTCCTAAGAAAACCACTGCAAAAATCCTTCAGTGTGATTTTTATTGGCCTACCATGTTTAAAGACACCCATGTTTTCTGTGTTACTTGTGATAGATGTCAAAGGTTGAGAAGAGTGTCCTAGCACAACATGATGCCTTTATCTCCAATTTTACCATTGGAGATTTTTTATTGTTGGAGTATTGATTTTATGGGCTCATTTCTATTTTCTTTTAGATTTCTTTATATATTGGTTAGTGTAGACTATGTTTCAAAGTAAATTGAGGCAGTTCCAAGTAGGACCAATGACAACAAAGTGATCATACGATTCCTTAAGGAAAATATTTTTTCTAAATTTGGAACTCCAAAGACCATCATCAGTGATGGCGGGTCTTACTTTTGCAATAGGACATTTGAGGCTTTGATGAAGAAATATGGCATCAAGCATAAAGTGAGCACCCCATACCACCCACAAATGAGTGGGCAAGCTGAGATTTCTAATCGGAAAATCAAACACATTTTAGAGAAAACTATAAGTCCAGATAAGAAGGATTGGTCTCTCAGACTATTCGACGCGTTATGGGCTTATAGGACTACTTATAAGACCCCGATTAGAATGTCTCCATACAAATTAGTGTATGGGAACGCTTGCCACTTGCCTGTGGAATTAGAACATAGATCCTACTAGGTAATAAAGAAATTAAACTTTGATATGAACCAAGCAAGTGGACAAAAGAATTTAGAATTGAATGAATTAGAGGAGCTGAAGAGAAACTCCTATGAAAATTCTAAAATCTACAAAGAGAGGACCAAAGCTTTTCATGACAAAAACATCCTTAGGAAGAATTTTGAACCTCAACAAAAGGTCCTATTGTACAATTCTCGTCTTCAGTTCTTTCCGGGAAAGTTAAGATCAAGATGGACAGGCCACTTCATTGTGAAGAATGTTTATATTCATGGGGCTATTGAAATTGAGCATCCACGTAATGGTAATGTGTACAAGGTTAATGGTCAAAGACTGAAGCTTTATGTGAAAAACTTTCATTTGGGAGATGAGTCTGTCTCTCTTCATGAGCCAGAATATTTAGATTAATGCTCCTAGTCTGACGGAGCATTTGTGTAGGATTTGTATTATATTTAATTTTTTTAGTGTCACCTAGCACGTAAGTTCTTCATGGTAGGTATTATCCACCATTTCTTTTATTTTTATTATTCTCCGCATTACATTTTCATTACATTGGGGACAATGTAGATTTTAGGTTGGGGGTGTGGAAAGTCATCCATGTGAGTTTATTTTATTTTATTTTATTTTATTAATTTTTATTTTATTTTTAGGTTTATGGGAAAAAAATTTAACTTTTTCAAAATAAACTTTTTATATACAAGAATGTGAACATGATATTATGCGAATTTCAAAAGTAAAGTTAATATTTATTCTAGGTCAATGGTAGTCAGAATTCTGATAATTGAAAATTATAGACTTGAGTTTAATTATCTAATCACTAGTTTAAAGTAAGTTGTAATCTAATGTACTGAATTCACGATACACCCTAGCTAACTAAGTGAGGAATATGATATGTGAACTAGAATAACAACTTTTGATTCAAACAAAGTTGAATGAACTAATACCATTGATATATGCTTAAAAGAGAGAATATTTAAGGGAAAAAAAGAAGAGTGATGGAAAAAGAAAATTTTATTATATAGCGTGAATGCAATGACCATAACAATCGTATCAGTAATCCAGATCTAGAGTAAGGATATCTAAGTATCCATTACTGTTACCATTACAAGTATGATAATTAGGTTATGAAGCAAACTCGGTGGGAATCTTCATCTAAGGGTAGTTTATAATAATGAGGATATGATGATAAAAGAAGAAATTACATGAAGAAAATGAGATAACTAGAGATTTCATAATCTTAGAATGATTGAAAAGAGTTGGGATAGGGAACATGCGTATTTCTCAAAGTTAGACTAGTGTCACGAGCACCTAAGTATATTTGATCATAACTATTCTAAATTTTGATTAGGTCTCTGAACTCAAGGATATAATGGATTAAGAAATTGAGATTCTAACTAACTTTAGACTTAGGGCAAGTATTGTTTTGTTTTGGAATTCATATGATGAAGGGAGGCATAATTGTATAAATTTCTAAGTGTTGAACTATTTTTTATGTTTTTAATGTTTGTAGGTAACATTTCTGAAAACCCTCATGAGACTATAACTCGTCAGGGGAAACCTAGTGGTTTAAAGACTTGTTACATATGCTAAATGCAATCAAGATTACCTACGAAAGTGGTGTAGTTAGAATTTTTTTTTTTTTAATTTGGTTTCTAGAATTAATTTTTATTCTTATTTTTATTTTTCTTCGCTTATTTTGCTTAGGACTAGCAAAATGCTGGTTGGGGGGCGTTGAGACTCAAATATTGCATAATTTTCCCCATTTATATCTTAGTTTTATGAACATAAATCAACTTAATATTTTATTTTACTCATGTATGTATGCAAGGTGAATTTAAGTGTTTGGATTGAAAAAGGGTGCTAAAAGCATGAATTTGATGCTTAAAAATCACCAAGGCAAGAGATGGATCTTAGGAGACCAAGATTGAAGAATTCACATGCTAAAGATTCAAGAAAACCAAGTAAATAATGAAAAAAATCAAAGATTTGAAGTGAAGAATCTTGAAATCGTCCTGAAAAAAATGTATTCTGAAGCTCTGAAGTCTATTTTGGAAAACTGCGCAGAGAAAAATCTATTTTAAATAGACTGTGCAGCAAGAAGTCAATTTTAAGAAAATACGTATATTTTAGGCGATTTCTAGTGTTTTTCAATTTTGTACGAAAATTGGAGTTCCCTACTTATAAATAAGACTTCCTAGGGCATTCCTAAGCATCATTCAAGGCATCCCAAAGCAAGAATTAGAGTTTTTAATTTTATTAAAGTTCTATAAGTTATTTTTTTAAAAGTTCTTTTCTATTTGTATTTATTTCTTTCTTCTTGTGTTTTTTTTCTTATTTTAATTTTGTTTTTCTAAGTTCCCTCTAGCCCAAGCTAGAAGGGAAGCACATGGGTTTAATAATTCTTTAAGCTATGATGATTGATTATTTTAATGAAAAGAATAATGTTGTATGCATGTTATTTATTATTTAAGTTTTATTTTTTATCCTCTTGTGAGATCCATATGTTTCCATCATATGAGATCCACATTGATGGATAGGTTTACCCTAGATTAATCAGATTTCCTAGATAGGAGAGGTTCTCAAACTATTATATTTCTTTGATTTTCATTATCTTATTGATATTGAATTCTTAAAATAACTAATGCTTAAGAATATATATCAATATGGTGCAAATCCATTATTTTCTAATCTTTTATATCATTTAATAAAATATTTAAACTATTTTATTTTCCGATTAGGCTGACCATAGGGCTCAGATCCTAGTTGTGTTATCCAAGTCATTATGATTTTGGAACATTAACCTATGTGTGGAACTTTGAAGCTTGGGTGTTATTTTAATTCAGTTGAATTGCATCCATTCAAAAACCTTAAAATCAAATCATCAGTTTAGTTTTTATTATTTAGTTGTTTTGATATTTGATTTTCTTCTTCTCGCAATTCATTTCCCTATGGGATCGACCCTGTATTCACAGGATATTACTTACGAACCTTTGCACTTTGAGGCAAGCAATCAATGGGTCAATCAACGAGTTGGACTTGGTGGGTAACTAAGTCAACTCGATTTGACCCAGTCGGCTTCTCCTCTCTTCCTCTTCCACTTTTCTTTTTTTTTGTTACACACCCCCACACACTCACGCCATAGTGGGATTTCACCACCTATGGATACTCGAACCCTTGATTGGGTGTGGAAACTCCTAAGAGTCTACCACTAGAGCAAGAGTAAGGATCCTTCCTCTTCCACTTCTTCCTACTTTCTTCTTCCTTTAACTTCTCTTTCTTTTCCCTTTCTTTCAATCATGGCCAGAACTCAGTTGGACTGGGCGAGTTTTAGCCAAGTCGACTCGATGGCAAGCATTACTCCTCTCTCTCTCTCTCTCTCTCTCTCTCTCTCTCTCTCTCTCTCTCTCTCTCTCTCTCTCTCTCTCTCCTTTCTTCAGTTTTTTTTCCTTGATCCTTTTTCCTTTGATTGAGAATGTTAAGAGGTACCTGAGCTTAGACGAGTCAGCTCTGACCCAACCCAATGACTCAACAGCGAGTCGAGTTGGTGCGACATTGACTCAAAGGGTGCAAGACCTAACTCGGTAGCAATTCGAACCAGCGACCCTCCCCTTTCCTCCTTCTCCTTTCTTTATCTCTTTCTTGTTATCTATCTATTATCTCAAGAGAAACTAGTGTGGTCTGAGTTCGCCCAAACCCAACCATAAAACTCGGATAGACTCGGCCAAAGTCGCCATTAAGTTCGGTAGTGAGTCGACTTCCTTGAACCCGAACTCAACTCGATACACCTCCCACTTCCTCCTACCTTCTCTCTTCTTCTCTAGGATGACCTGAACTAAGCCTGGACTCAACCCAGACAACTGTTTTGAAGCACGACCCGATCCAACTTGGTGTGGTAGAACGGCGGGGAAGAAGACAGCCATTAATGGCGTCTTCGACATCACTGCTTCTTCCTCCAATCTGGTCCCTACGGGCAGTCTTTATGGACCCTACAAAGCTTACAGATAAGCTTTTCCAAGCTTGGAGAAAGTTTGGGTGGTGGTCTTGGAGGAAGAAAGAAACATACGATTTTCTCCAACAGCCACAAAGAAGAGAGAAAACTCACTCCTATCTGAGTTTCTAGGGTTCCTCCACTTATAAAGATCTCCCATGGATGGTCCATATTAGTTTGGAGTGGTTTCTAAAAGCCCATATATGGCTGATATCGAACCAACATAGGAACACGAAGATTCTTTCCCAGCAGTGACCTTGCATAATGATGAAAACCCTAAAATGGATGGTCGAGGTTGCTTAGAAATAAAGGCTTAGGATCGAAGAATCCCCACGTACATGTATTGCCAGCATGGCAACCAAAACGATTTTCATTTTCGGAAATGCGCCGCACGCAGTCCAAATGCGCCGCACGCAATCCAAATGCGTTTGGATTTGTGCCCATGCGCAAGCGTACCCTCATGTGAAACAGCTTCGATTTTGGTTATAACTGACCCACCTACAAGATGGATGGTTCGGATTGGCTAAACCCATCATGATGGTGTGCCACATTGAAATGAAATGGGCTTCCTCCATTCAAATGCCCATTGGGCAGGAAAACTGAGAGAAACCTCACACCTATTTTGGGTTTGCGTCAGCACCCGTTTGACTGGCATTTAGGTCCCATGGGCCGTAGGTGTACCTCCTCCAGTGTATACGCACCATGAATGTGGACCTGCGATGATGCTTTGTAAAATCCACTCCGTCTATCATATCCTATTACACCTAATATAACGTCTATCCAACATTAAGGCAAATCCATAGCTCAGCCGAGCCATACTACATGATTTTTTAGTTCTCTTTTTGGGTTCATTTACTCAATCTGATCATCTCTAGATTTGATTGTTAGTGATTCTCAGGATAATGATTAAGAAACCATTCCCTAATGTTGAGAGATTGTCTCATATGCTAGACCTAATGCATACTGATACATGTGAGTTGAAAGGCATTCTTATCCGATGAGACAAGATGTATTTCATAACGTTCATAAATAATCGTTCAAGATATGTGTGTGTACCTGTTAAAAATCTAAAGATGAGATATTTTTCAAATCCTAAAAATCTGAAGTAAAAAATCAATTAATTAAAAAGATAAAAATCCCTCGCAGTGAAGCAATGGCTACTAGTCGGTGCTTGGTGGTCCCACCATGATGTATGTGTTTCATCCACGACGTTTATTATTATTATTATTATATATATATTATAGAGAGAGAGAGAGAGTAGGAGCTCAAAATTAGGTAGACCCAGTGTTCAAAATATTAGTATCGCGTTACGTATCACATTCTTAAAATACAGATACACATCGGTTATCTCACGGGATATATTGTTTGTATTAGTTAATTTATCGCACTGTTTGAAAACACATGAAGAAACATTATTGAAATGGTTGAATTTTTCAACAAAACTTTTGTGATTGTTAAAAAAATCTTAATACAAACTTTTAAATCATTATGAAAATGGTTGAATTTTTCAACAAAACTTTTGTGATTGTAAAAAAAATCTTAATACAAACTTTTAAATCATTACATTTCAAAAAAGAAGTGCACATAATAGGTTTCCTTTGTATAGGATCCTAAGTTATGCACTGTCTAACTGAATTAATACAACTATATTCACATTGAATGCATAACATTTAGAGTGCATATGATGATCATTTCATCGAGTACTCTTAAACATTTCAAAGTTAGTCTAAATTGACAGCTGGTTGAAGGAACATTTCAAGAAAAAATAATATTTTATTAATTTTTAATTAAAAATATTTTTATTTTTCAAAAATTGACAAGGACTGAGCAAATCAATAATTCATGATAGTTTCTTGAAAAAAAAAAAAAAAAAACATGAAGAATATGAACAACTAATGGATATCGAAATCAAAACTCCAATCCCACAATTATTATTATTTTTTTTTTAATATGAATAACCAATGAATTTATAACAATTTAAAACTAATTTAACATAACTTTAACAAAAAAAATAAAAATCAATAATGCTCATTTCATCCAACATGTGAACTACTTGTGCATTCCGTACTACATTGGTGGAATTCAAAATATATCATGAGATATATCGGGTGATATCATCGATATTTAAAACATTGGGTAGACCAAGTCCCAAGTGTTTTATATCACTTCCAAAAAAAAAAAAAAAATGATAATCGAAAGACTACTATTAAAAACTTCCTGGGCCACAAAAGTTTAGATTAAACTTATATTTGATTTTTCCATTCATCCTTGTCTGTATGACCTAATCAATAGTTGGATGTCAAATAAATATTACGTTGAGTATTAATAGGTTTTCAGTGGTAGACATTCAATCACTATTGTCTCCTATCATGTGGTCTACATGAGATTTAGATTTGCCTCGTTTCTTTTATCAAGCAATAAAATGATTTAGAATGGATGGTGTGGATAAAATAGATATATTACGATGGAGCACTGACCAGCGGGCCACATATGACATCTTCACCAGCCAAACCGCGTCCGATAATATACTGTTTTTGTTTTCCCTTCATGGTGTCTCATGGATAGAGTTGTATACGAGTCGAGTCGAGTCGAGTATCGCCCTACTCGTACTTGGCTCTTAACGCCCGAGTGCTGCTCGTACTCGGCTCTACTCGGCCAACGAACATGGATTCCATGCTCGTACTCTACTCGCCCGAGTACGAGCCGAGTACGAGTAGTAAACGAGTCGAGTCGAGTTCGAATTTTCGAGGCGAGTTCGAGTACGAGCAGAAATCTGTGGGATAAGAAAAAGGAAAAAAATAACAATTTTCTACCTTAAACAGGCCAGGGACAAGCTGCAGCAGGGACGGGCACTGGGCAAGGAAGGGACGGGCTGCGGACATGGCAGGGCAGTGACGAGCTGCGGACAGGGGCGCCGGACAGGGCAATGTGAGCGCCTGAGAGAGAGAGAGAGAGAGAGAGAGAGAGAGAGGGAAGAAGAAGGGTAAGGGAGAAGGTGACCGGGCAGGGCAGGGACCGTCAGACGATTGCTGTGGCCGTGCGGGTTAGGGTTTTTGGGGTTTTTTTTTTTTTGGAACATCGGAACGACCGAACGAGAGAGAGTACCACCGGACAAGGGCACCTGCACGACCGAAGGGTGGCGGGGCAGGGACGAGCTCCGCCAGACAGGGGAGTGAGGGAGAGGGGGAGAGAGAGAGAGAGAGAGAGAGAGAGAGAGAGAGAGAGAGAGAGAGAGAGAGGGAAGAAGAGGGATGGGCCGGACGGCGGACAGCACCTGAAGGGAATGAGAGGAGAGAGAAGGAGAGAGTATTTTAGAACGGGCGCTGGGAGGGAAGGGATTTGGGTATTTTCGAACGGGCGCTGGTAGGGAAGAGATTTGAGTATTTTCGAACGGGCGGGTTGCGCTGTGAAAACGATGGGCAAAACGAAAGGGGGCGTAGGTTTTTTTTTTTAGGTGGATATATATACGGTCGAGGACGAATCGAGTGCGAGTCGAACACACGAGTTGAGTACGAGTCGAGTACCGAGTCGAGTATCTCTGGACTCGTACTCTACTCGTAATCTAAACGAGTATGAGAAACCCACTCGTACTCGGCTCTAACTCAGACGAATCGAGTACGAGTCGAGTATTCCGAGTCGAGTCGAGCGAGTACTCGAGCCTTAGTCTGCTCGTATACAGCTCTACTCATGGATGGCAAAGACGCGTTACGGTGGTCCCGGTGAGTTTTCAAATGTAAGCATTCACTCCACACTATTTCCTATTGTGTGGTACGCCCAACCTTTGGATCTGCCTATTTTTTGGGTCATGCCCTTAAATGAGCTGGAAAAATGGATGAACGGCATAGATAAAACACAAACATCATGGTGGGGCCCACAGAGCTTTTCCACCACCGATTTGGCAGTGGAGTGTCCGCCACGTGTGTGCCTGGATGCCGACTGAGGAATGATGGGTCCTCGAGCCCAGGCTCTGAATAATATACTCGGGTTTTTGGTTTCGAGCCTTCTGACACGTGGGTAACATGTTTCAGTAATCCAGACCTTTGATACGATGGGCCTCGCTTTGGATGGACCACTTTCAATCTCTCTTGGATATGAAAATTTTACATTTCTGATCTATACCATACATATAAGCGGTTGAAAAGAGATAAACATCTGTTCTCGCCGTTCAATTGAAAAGGGGCCCGATATTGGCGGACTAGATTTCCCAGTTGGAAATTGTTTTGGCCATCGTCCATCTACAGAGACATTTAGCGGGGCAATGGTCTGGATTACGGATCTATGGGCCCACTTATCAGAAATCAAAGCCCGAGTATAGCTTTCAAGACCTCCTGTCGGGTCGAGATTGAAATGCCTCTGGCGGAGGATCCTATAACGGATCTTCAACATAAACGTGCGACCCGATCGATCCGACACCGTTCGCGGAGGGAAATGGAGAAGGGCGTCAGGAGATGGATGGTGGATATCTCTCTGTGGGACCCGGGTCCTGATGAATTCTCATCCATCATCTCTCTCCTCCCTCTCCACGAACACTCCAGCATCACCAGGTCTCTCTCTCTCTCTCTCTCTCTCTCTCTCTCTCTCTCTCTCTCTCTCTCTCTCTCTCTCTCTCTCTCTCTCTCTCTCTGCTAGACTATCTGAAATTATAGTCTACAGGGTCCTTTATTGCTCTTGGGCCCTTCTATCCACGATCAGAACAGTTCATCCAGTGCGCCGCTCCATGGATGGCGCGTGGTGCGAAAGGATCCATAGATTGGATGTCCAGGATCATCCAATCGGTGTAATTTTTTCTCCTGCGTGCCATCTACGGTGGATCCTGCCAGTTAAGTGGTTCTGATCACCAAGATGGATTCCACCCTGGTGTGAAGACCCCACCGATCGGATGGTCTGCTGGGCTAGCCATGGCTGGTGAAACGGACGGGGCGGCTAATGCTGATAAGTAGTTCGTTAGTCAATCGTTTTGGGATTGTTTGATTGGTCTATTCTTTGTGCAGTGGGCCATCCATGGTGGAGCCCACCAGATGAACGGTTCTGATTAAAAGATTCAGTTACTTGGATCGACTCGTTCGGCCCTGAGTCGTGTCCCAGCTTGACAAGTCGGGTTTGATTTGGGGGAGTGGGTGGTGGTATCAAACTGGACCCGGCATTGTCGAATGTGAGTCGACTTGGACGAGTCATATGACTCGTACGAACCATAATACCATGGCTGGAGCTCCAGATGCTACTAAACTGGTCCTCTTCTTTAGGCTGCATAATTCACGATTTTTGGGGTTTCTACTCTTAGTAGAATTTTAAAAGATCAGGGGTCGTTTGGTTGTATTTGATAGGCATTGGCAATTTCCGTGGAATCCATGTGAATTGGAATCAGTAGTTGTGTTTGGCAGCATGAAATCTAGTAATGTGGTAATCGGAATAACCAAATTGTGTTTGGCAGCCTGTATTTGGTAAAGAGAAAGAGTGAGAGACATGATTGCGACTTGCAGTTTGATGATGATCGGAATCCATGTGAAACGAAATCACATGGTTTTGTTGTGGTTTCAAAAAAGTGCCTTTTGGTTTATTTGTTGTGAATTGAATTCCAATTCACATCAAATATCCTCCTCCCAAATGCACCACTTACCACCTATTCATGCTTCCAAACGAGCCCAACAATACTTTTGTTGATCAATAGAAAAGAGTTGTTTCTTTCCAACACAACCAAACAAAGCCCCATTTTGTGATTTTTACTTAGATCAGAAATTCCAAAATTCGTAAATTATTTTTCTCCGCTGCGGAAATGATCTCAAGCCAAATGCCACTCTGTAGTTCATTTTTCCCCAAATGATCTCAAGTCAAATGCAGCTCTGTAGTTCTTTTTTCCCCCCTCTACTGGATTGGATGTTGAAGAATCTCTCACTAGCCATGTAAGGTTTGATTCATAAATTCAAGCTTGTGCTTCTAGGTTTATAAAGTTCAAAGATAGGAAACGAGCTCTCGTCAGCCGCTTGCTTCAATACGTGCTCATCCACCATGTGTTGGGAATTCCATTTGATGAAATAGTCATAAAGAGGACTATCGAAGGGAAACCATATTTGGTATGAGTTTGGTTGCAACATCTTGCTTGTTAGTTCACATTCATAAGATATGATCAAGATTTCAAGAACTCGTTGACTTTGGCTTTGGATCTTGTCAATGATATTCTTTTTAGATAGTGTTAATGCTATTTTTGGATATATTAGATTGATTATTCTAGGGCATGTCTACATGGTCTATCAAAGGATTGATCTAAGATGTTAAAGGGACTACTTTGTTTTCTTTAAGTACTCGTCATTGGTGCAAAGATTTCAATTTCTGATAAGTTGTTTATCCTTCTCTACTCCAATAACCTTCCGTGGTTTGCTTTATTTTTATTAATTGTCGTGATTTGTATGTCAAGTTCTTATTGAGTCAATCACCAAACAACATGAATTTAGTTGTTTGTTTCAATGATATTCTTGTTTTAACCCTGATTCTACTCTTTACCTTAATTGTTAGTGGAAATATCTAATGTAGTACCATGGAAGAAGTTCACTATATGTTAATTTGAAAAAAATGTTCATTCTTTGTGGATGATTTTGTGTTTTTAGTTTATATTGTTTTTGTTGAGGGATCAAAATTGATGAGGAGAAGATCAGGGTAATGAAGTAGCCCATGCCGCAAACTGTCACATAGGGTTGTTCTTGTCATAAAAAGCAAAGTTTTACATAAGATTTATATGGAAGTTTGGCACTATTATCATGCTTTTTGATATTGGATGAGTCAAAGCAACGGAGAAAAGCTTCAATGTCATTGAGAAGAAGACAATAAAGGCCCCCACTCTCGCACTTCTGGACTTCAACCAAGTCTTCGAGGTAAAAATGGATGCTTGAAATGTTGGTATCGATGCATTACATAACCAAAAAGTTTGTGGAAGTGAAGACAACCCCAATGCAATGTTTGACCTTGTAACACAATTGTGCATTCTTTGCTTACTAGTCTTCGGTTTCTTCATACGGATAGTGTTAGGGTCCATGGGTCAACTAGTGGGCCAAACCATTTGGATCAGTAAAGTAGGCCTAATCCATAGGTCAACTGGTAGGCCAAACCATTCGGGTCAACAAAGCTGTATTGGTATCTCCACTTAATATTTAAAATAAATTGTTACCTTTAAATTTAAATTTTGAACTTGAATTTTGAATTTGAAATAATAGTCCGACATTCAATGGAATAGTTGGCCTTAAATTTTGAATTTGAAATAATGGAATAGTTAGGCTTGATTGCAAGGAGTAAATTGGCCTTAGAGTTTGAATTTGATTTTTTTTACATGCACTCACATCACAGTGGTTACTCGAAATTGAAATAATTTGTTACAATTATTGTAGAATGCCACAATTATTTTTCTATCTTTCAACATTGGGGAAAGGAAGAAAAGAATTTCCCCAACAATCTTTTGCTTGATTGCAACGAGGGTACGGTCCATCCTTGAATATGGACTAGTTATCTTAATCATCCGAGTACGGTATCAGATAGAAACAGTATACAGTGCCTAATGTGGTTGTCCAAAGACTGTTGATCCTAGTTGGGCATAGTGGTGCAACTCGGTTTGTAGTAGGACATCTTGGGTTTAGCTCCAAGGGGAGCAAGTCATTGTAAATTTCTACATAATTCAGCAGATGCTGAGGAGCATTTTGATTCGCCCTCAGTTTGTCAATCATAGGAGCAATAAGTCAAAATAAAACAGTGGGTATTTTGAGTCAGGCATCTTATTGGAAACAGTTGTCATGGAGGTTGTGGGTTTCATGGCATTGAAGGTTAGCTAGGTGTTTGATAGATGTGTGAACAATTGATATCTAAAGTCCGAATTCATTACACATGATATCTATCTATTCAAGGGTTCATTCTCATGCCTCAGTGGTAGACTCACAAGGGTTTCAACACGAGGCCATGGGTTCAAGTACCCATTGTGGTGAAAATCCACTCTGGTGTGAGTGTGTGGGTGGGTGTGTGTGTGGGGTGCGAGTGCATGTGTTTTTTTTTTTTTTTTTTTTTTTTTAAAGGGTTCATGCTCATGTAATAGAATCTATACGGGAAAAGATCCTATTCAAGCTGGTAGTTATAGAGTTAGGCAGGCACTTAATGGGATACAAAACTTTGGCCTCCATAGAGTAATACTATTGGCACCACATTCATTGCAGGATAGAATGTCTCATAGCTCATCAGTGCTAAGTTTCCCAAGAGTAAATGCAAAACATCAGCATATATACACCTCTTTTCTTGTCCCACCCACACCCTTGGTGGATATTCTGTCAATTTTATTATTATATATTTATTTTTTTGGATCGTCTCAGAGGGGAGCAAATTTCTCTAGACTGGCTTTGCCCCAAACTTAGTTTTCCTACAACAACTAAGTAAATCTTACAATGGGAAAGTCCCCGTTTGAGATCATGATAGGCCCATAAGTCAACATTATGTACAGACGTAGTACCATTATTTGCATAGGATCAAGCAAGCAATGCGTTCATCATGCTGATTTTGGGATTGATTGCTGCTGATTGTTGGGGCTGGATTTCTTGAATTACAATTGCGTCTCTTGAAGGTTATTTTGCTGTTTTTTGGTGATTTTGGGGCTGATAATCTGGATCCAACTGCTGTTTTTAGGCTTTTACAATAGATTTTTTTTTTTTTTTTTTTTGGGCTAAATCTTTGTCGATACAGCTGTTGCGGCACAATATCCTATTTCGAATTCATAGATTGATTTCAGAGAAATTTAAAGGCTGGAAATCGTGACTAAAAATTTTACAGGGATTTCAAGCTGTTTTATTAGGGTCTATAAAGAATAGTTCTACAATTCAAAAGTGATTGCTAATTTTCTGATTATTTTTTTTTCTCAAGTACTTTTCATGAGTGTGAAGATTATAATGAGTTGTTCTTCCTCTCTACTCACATGCTCTTATGTGGTGCATTTACTTCCATCAATTCTTGTGATGAATTTTTATTTACTTGATGACTGGATTGAACTAGATCATTTGATTGTGTATGTCCTTTCAAAACCACAAGCATACATGAAGTCATCAGTATGAGGAAGGGCCGGTTAGGATCATCCCCAAAATGCAGAGGGGAGCATGCATCTGCTGCTCCATGCTGTTCTGATTTTAGGGTGCCTTTTGTGAATGGGACTTTTTGGCTCCAAACAGTTGTTTGGATTTTTCCAAACGGCCTTCAAATGTTTGTCTTGAACTTGGAACTATGAGCGATCCATCTCATACCAGGACATATCATGTCAAAGAACCAAGTCGATGGCCAACTGATATTGTTTTTTAATCAAATCTAACTGAGTTTAGTATCAAACCTTGCAAATTGCAATCAAAGTATCTAATTGTTTTTATATTGCAAAAACAATAATATTGTGCATGCAATTTGATATACTATTCATTTGGTTTTTTTAAAAACAATTTCGTTGAGACATTGACATTATTGCATGTGCGTGTATGAACACATTACCGAGTTCAAGAATACGTGACACAAATATAAGTTTATATTTTGATATTAAAATTTTAAATTTGTGGGAAAATATATCATACAATATGCATTATGTAATCAAGTTTGACTAAAAAAGTCATGTCTTTTGTTACATCTTAATTTGGAAGTCTTTGTTGTAGTTTTTGTTATTACTATGCCTATAAAATGTTGCTTGGACAGTGGAAAGTTGTAACTTAAAGGTGTATGCCTGTTGAACATGCTTGGTGATGATGGGGCTCCTTAAGCAGAACCACTGATACTTTGTTTTTCTTTTATTATCTCTGTATAAAACCATATTCATACTCATGATAAAAATTTACAAGATATACCATTTGTGGATTGCAGAACCTTCTCCTCTATTTCACCATGATCTTCAAAAGCATTAGGGGTGCCCATTTGGATGCACCCTCCAAAGGGAGATTGGAGGCCTAAACACTGTTTTGATCCAAACAGCAGTTAATGTTGTGCATTTTGATGCACTTTGCAAACCCCCTTCTCATCTCCTGCTCGACAAAATAGATGCTAAAATGCCAACTCGGCAAAAACGAATCCATTTGGTTTTTGCCGAGTCGACCCAAAAAAATAAGGCTTGAAACCCCCATTTGAATTAGTGCATCCAAATGGGCCTTTAATCTCTCTTGATCCACCAGTTGTTCCTCTTCCTTCTTTCCACAATGTTGTTCAACAGATAGGAATGGAAATGAGGATAAGAAGTGTGGTCTTAAAGATTATATAACAGCTCTACCAAAACCTGAAGACTTTTATCTTTGCTCATCTTTCTCATTTTCCAAGGATAGAGATGCCTTTCCGCTGACTGACTTGGGATATACGAGTCTACCAGATTTCATTGTTTATTGGAACACAACAGATGCAAGCAATGACATTCATGTAATAATTTGAGGAAGACATGGGTCCCAAGGGCCCAAGATATGGTTATACATCCCTTACGATGGGCCACATGTTCGATGTTCATATATTAAGCCTTCCAAGGCTTCTTTTTTTGTCGTTAGAGGAATTTTAGGTAGTATTTTCTTATTGGGTTTTATATGACCCCAGTTAGTTGGGATAAGACTTAGATGATGATGATGATGATTTTCTTATTGGGCTTTATTGACCTTCACCCCATTGTGCTCATTGATCTGAGCTGTATATTAGAATAGACAGCTCTTGGATAGGCCATTGCCCAAAGCCCATATTAGTTGGATGATCCAGACCAATAAAAAGTAGCTTACAATATCCATTAATCGGAATGACAAAAAAAGCACTGTTGTTGAAATTGTATGAACTGTCCATTTGTGGGCATTGTGAGCTACGATTTTCATGGTTCAACCATCCAATCAATATGGGTTTTGAGCAGTGGCCTACCCAAGTTAATCGGCATTGTATTTTCATATGTTCTGATTTTCTGTTTTTATTTGTTTCCTCTTCTTCTTGCATCCACCCTACGTCAACCACACATCAGGCAAATTACAAAGTATGCCTTTGCGTGCATTTTTTTTTTTTATCCAAGTCAATCTTCTCGCTTTGTAATACCTGCCAAGTCCACATTCCTAATTGTGTATTCCCCATCAGGTGGGTCCTATGTTTCCATTAGCTACCTAATATAGGCTTCTTAAATTCCAATAAATTGAAGCCCAATACATGCTTGAATATTAATCCTAATTAATTGAGACATTTTCATGGCATGATTTTCATATAGAACCATATTCAGAAATGAAGTTGTTAGCAATAACAGACTGGAACCATTATGTAATTTCATGAGATGGTATAAATGCATGTGCAACAATTTTCTATTGCAAATTCAAGTTTCAATTTTACAAGCATTCTACTTAGGAAGTTTATCGTTCTCCTAATATTCCCTATTGGACAAAATTTACCATTGGAAATTTAAATGGTACAAAATTTACTAAGTCATCGTCGTCGTCATCATAGCCTTCTCCCAACAATTTGCCATTGGCTTTACTAATCATTCCTTTCTATAGCCTTATCCTAAGATCGAAGAATCGTAAATTCCCTCAACACCGCCTCAATCCAATTGCTATGTGTCTTCCCATCATCCTCCTTTTAAAGCCCTTCAACCCTATAAGAGTTCTCCTCCTTACCAAGGCGATCTCCTGTTTTCATTGCACAAAAGGTGTACGAAATCAACTCTCCAAATGGAAAATGGGGGTAGACAAACCAATCATGAAGAGTTTAGATATCAATTCTATTCATAAATGATGTGGTCTACTGGTTATTTATTTTCAGGAAAGTGGTACAGAGAGCTCTGAATTCCCAAATTTCAATTTCAATTCATCTCATCATGGAGATTACGTGGCCATAGCATCGGAGCCACTATGCCTTGTAGGATTAGATATCGTTTCTCATACCCTCTCCAAGCAAGAAACAGCTCTCGAGTTCATCGAAAACTTCTCGTCATGCCTTACAAGTCTGGAATGGCAGAATATTATCAATGCTGGTTCTTCAGATGAAATATTGGTTGAGTTTTACAGGTATGAGTGTATTTCTTTCTCATATGGCTTTCTTGGAACTGTTCTGCATTACTTCCTATGATTGATGACAAAATTTCAGATCTCAACAATTTCTACCATACCATTGGAGATCTATGCCGTTAGTGATGTAGTCATTTGAGTTGATGCAACAATGTGTATGGCATATGGATAGGGGGGACAAGGGGCCGGATTTGGGCTGAGCTAGACCCAGGATCAACTCGATGTTTAAATTGCAAGGCCCGAGCCCGGCCCGAGCACATGCTTGAGCTTGAAAATATTGGTTGGGCCCAATGTTTTCATTATCGACAATATCGCCCGATATATCCTACCTGGCGATACAAAACCTCAAGGTAGTATATGAAATTCTTCATGTTGCAGAAGGTATCACAAGGTATCGCATATTATCGCAGATATCGTGAATAGTTCCTTTTATAACGTTCTCGATATCGACGATATCACACAGAAACGTGGAAAGTCCAGGGTTTTCTTCAGAAAAATCGAAGAAAAAAAAAAAAAAAAAAAAATCCCATTCTAAATCTCTTTTTCTTGATTCCTCTCAACTTATAATTAGATCTATCGTGAATTTCAACCCTTCCTCTTGAATCCCTTCAAACAAAAACAAAAATTTCGACTCAAAATCAAGATCCAAGTCGATTTGGCGCCGCTTTCAACCTGATGGGCATTTCGTGATTCGTTTTTTTTTTTTTTTTTGCTATAAAATCATGTGAAGTTGGTATCAAATTATTAGAAATCCATGGTTTTTCATGTTATGCATGAATATCATGCATAACATGATTTTCTCCCAAATCGGCTTGGAATTTGGGGGAGGAAACGATTTGCGGAAATTTGGGGGAAAATCAAAATTTCTCCAATTTCTCCCAAATTGATTGCAATTTTAATGTCCAAACACGAAATCAAACATATATATAACCTGATCTAGTAATTCTTGGTAATTTGGGATCACGATTGGGTGCCCCATTGAAGCCGTACAAATATGCTAATGCAACGGCATCGTGCCCAGTTTTTTTTTTTTTTTTTTTTAAGTAATCAACAAGCGTTTCTAATCAACTGTGGGGCCCTCTATTGCAGTAGCATGAAGCCTAGATCTTTTATTCAAACATGCGTGTGCTTGTTATTTTGCAGTCTCGTGTGGCATTTTATATTTCATGCAGCACCATTAGTCTCAGCTCATATGCCATTTTATTTGAATTGTAACTCATGTTGGGCCTAGAGTCTTGGCCGGCTGACCAGGCCCCATCCATTGACATAGTTTCTTCTTTGCCATTGGACATCCGTCAGTGCGCATCTACTCAGTTATAACTGAAACCTGTTAAGCCTTCTTGTGGGAGTAGCACCTTGAATCCCTACTCTCTCCTTGTGTGCGAAATCGAGACCTTTCATCAGGTTTACCTCACTGCGTGCTGTGGTCCATAAGCCAGTCTGGTTCTCAGGTGTGCCATACGAGGGCATCAAATCTGGATTGCCAGTTGACTCGTTTTCCATTCTTACCATATATACATGGCTCATCTGATGACAGAACCAACCTGATTTTCTAGCCACAGCACATACACAGTGCTGACCACTTGATAAATTGGATCTTGCATACATGTAGGGAGGGTAGTAATCAGAATCCTACTCAACATTTCTTATTGTAATTGGTGTGTTCTTGCACATGTTTATTTTTAAATTTCGATGCATTCAATTGTGAAAGGATTTATGACATGATGATGATGATTTTGTTCTTCCTTTGGGAAAGTATCTGATATTTCTTGCAAGCAAATATGTAAATGGGAGAGCCAAAGATGTAACTACAAAAGGAAAAATAAAAAAAGAGAAAATCAGAACCTTTTTTTAACTCCAAAGAAATCAGGACCTTTTTTGTTTTTCTTTTTTACTGAACCCTAGGCTAGTGTTGGTAGGTATTGGTGCCTGAAGGAGGCATATGTCAAAGCCATAGGGGCTGGTCTTGGATATGGGTTGGACAGATTGGAGTTCCATCACAACAACTGGACTGACATATCTATCCATGCTGATGGGGAGGAATCAAGAGCATGGAGATTTTGGCTTTTTGATCTGGGTAAACAGCATTGGGTCAGTGCTCCTTCTTGAACCTTTTCTTCTTCCTTTATTCTTCCCTTCTTATCTTGTAGAAGGGGACTGCTGATTCTAGGTGCCCATTTTTTCAGCATCCCAACATGAAACACGTGCAAGATCTGGGACATCAATAAAAAAAACATTTCCTATTCTAGAATTCAGGCTGACCCACTTACGAAGTGAGCAACACATGCCTTTTGAATGTAAACTGTTGGCTATCTGCCTATTTCATTGTACATGTGTGGCCCACCTGATAAACGGACTGGCCAGATTTTTTGGCTTAGGAAATTTAACCATGGGACCCCACCCTAAGACATCACCTGCACTGGTCATAGCTTTGAATACCGGTATCATGTCAGTCAATATGACAATATCATATCTGTATTAGCCTGATACGATATGTGATACAGGGCCAAACCGGTCCACCCAAATGAAAAAAATCAGCCGATATGCCCCAATGCGCCTGCAAAAGCCCAAGTTTGATCCTTTTTCAAATTTTGTTTTTCTCATTTTTCCTCTTTTCTTTTTTTTCATTTCATTATTGTGGGGCCCACCTGTATGGAGTGTTGGGCTAAAACTGAAATGCCACAGTTTTGGGCTGGGCATTGTATAATATCTCTTGGAGCATCTAGTTCCTCTCTACTTTTCTTTCTGTCATCTGCAGAACCTTGGGCACCCGAAAGCGATGGGAATATGATGCTTCATCAAGAGAAAGGACATTTATTCCTTCAACCAAACAATGGTAACATTGAACCTTCCTTTTGGTGGGCACATCGTGGATGGACCACACCCTCATATCTCCCCTATCAAAGATCATAACCATCCTAGGGAATGGACAACCAACAGTTCACATTTACTGGGTAGAATGTTAGAAACATCATATGATGGGAGAATTTCAGGATATCTCCCATCAGAAACATCATATGATGGGAGAATTTCAGGGTATCTCCCATCAGATGGGCCCCATGAGAATGTCGCTGATATGTACAAATATTTTGGGGCAAACAGAAGTTTGATCTATGGTTGTGTTCTCTCATGCTAGATCCAAAACACTTGGAGTAATCCTCTTACTGTTGTTATCGATCTGGTCTTGTTACAGTGAACAAGCTCCTAACGTAGTTTCACATTACAGGCATCTGTTGCAAGAGGTCCTCCAAATAGAGCCGTCGAGAGTTACAGGATAAGGCTGGAACGGGTCGAATTCAAGGAGGAAGAATATTATTCGAGTCTCAAGCTTCCGGATGCGGGTTTTGTCTTTCTTACTGTGGATCAGCTAATTTCAATGACAGGCAGGGGGAAATAATGATTGGTTTAGGGATGAGAGGGAACATAATGTGATGTCAGCTTAGAAGGTTGTTTTCATAGCCTCTCCCCTCAGGGTCTTGCAAAAAGTTAGCTGGGTCTTGTCAGCAGTACATTGGAAGAAGATGAGATGCAATTTGATGTATATTAGCAAAAATGTTCTTGCAATGAAGCATTTCTTTCTTCAGATGCAAGAAATAGAAAGGGAACGAATGGAAGATGTGCATGGCCCATGCTGTTAAGTGAGCATTTTTGTGCTACCTTATACTATCCTCTCTATACGCCACATAACTCTAGGGTGATCAGCACTGTTAATTTGTAGGCCACCATGCGAACGCAATGCCATTTGATGACCTTAACTGTCTGATCAATGAACGTTTGCACATTGAAATTAGATTTGCTCAAAAGTGGTGTTCTGTTTATTGGCTAGTGTTTTTTCCATCGTATGATTACAAATTTTGTAGAGCGGAGTGCGACCCACTAGATAGATTATCCAAACACCACATGAGACCAGCTATATGTTATTTGATCATAATACCAAATCTGACGAGGCCAGAAAAGATTTTCAGTTCAATAATTCAAAGGAACTGAGGAGCGCCCATTTTAACAAGAGTATGGTTGCTTACTCCGAAACTGATTGATTTGCAAACACCCATTTTCCATTTGCAAGTTGAAATGGCACATTTATGTACCACTTAGAATTCTGAGTGTGTTCTAATCAATCATGGTGGATCAAAATAGTGGCCTTCTACCTTTCAGTGATATGGTTGGAAGTGCAGTGGCCGGCAATTTCTTTTGAACTGATCTACTGTAGCTGGAAGAAATTACTGTGTATGCATGTCCTAACCATACTTCCAAAACTTGACTCAAGTCGATAATTGACTGAGTCAACTGACTTGGCAAGACATTGGGTCGAGTCTCTCTGTGAAACTCGCCTTTGAGACTGACCTAACCCATTTTCGGGGAGGCTCATTCGTTCATTCCCACGTGCCTGGCGGCCACTCGAGTTTTTAATTAAAGTAAGAAAAGTCGGTCTTTTCTTCAATTTTTTATTACTACCCTAATCATCTTTGCAAACACCCATTTTATTCAATTTTTTATTACACCCTCACATGTACTTTTAATGTGGACTGTCATCCGACTTCACCTGGCTGTCCGTCTCTCTATACAGTGGATGATTTGCCAGATTAGGCGTGGACCGTAGATGGACAGGTTGGACCTTGCTTTCTCTCAATTGACATGATTGATGATACGACTGCGCTTGTTTGAAAACCTTTTAAATGGTAAAAGCATCATTCCACTAAATAAAGAAGTGCGTTGCGTGCAGCAAAAGTTAAGGTGACAGGAGCATCTCCTTGAAACTAATCAACTCTTAGTGGAGTCTTTTCCAGTCTTTCGAATTCAAGCACTCTACAATCATGCCCTTTTTTCTTTTCTTTTTTCTAATTATTTTTTTACACATGCACACACACCCCCACACACTCAAGCCGAATTGGGCTTTCACCACATATGGATACTTGAACCCGTGACCGAGGGTTGAAACTCCTGAGAGTCTACCACCCGAGCAAGAGCAAGAATCCACCTAGAATCATGCCCTGAGTTGACCTAGAATCATCTGATGGATCCCACCATTACAGGGGTTAAACCCTTGGAACATCTCAATGCCTTGAATTAAGACAATTTCCGAGGGAATACAGCAACAGTGCAAGGTAATAAGAATGGCCAAAAAAAATTGGAGAGCAAAAAAATTCACAGAGGCCATTGACAATCTGGATTGGCAAAGCAAGCACCATCTACTTTCACTAATCATCAGGATCCTACAATTTCTCCCTTGATCATTCTCTTCAATCAATTTTTTTCTTGCCTTAAGCTACCCTTTCATTGGAAATTTCGAAGCTAAAATCACAAAAGCCGAACCCAAAACCCCGCTATTAACATATACACCATAGAGCAGCAATGCTACCAAAAGTTACAGATACAAGGAAAAGTTAGAAATCTGTAGATTACAATTGCATCATGACACACCCACCACATTTAACACCATATACCCCCAATATAGGTAAATAATCTCCCCTCCCCACCCTTTTTCAAAACTATAGTAAAGCCACAACAGTGATGAGTAGCAGCGACTGATTATCGTCTTTCCGCTCTAGCAACTTGTATCGTAGGCTACAAGCCCCTGTAGCTCTGGGCCTTCCAAGCGGGGGTTGTTCTCGAAGCTGCAATTTGGGAAATCATTAAATAGAAAGCAGTTACTGTTATTAACTGGCAGGGTCTCGGCGCACCTAGAAGAGGGGGGGATGAGGAACCCAGTTTTCAGCTGAGATTGAGATTAAGATGGGGTGGGGACCTCGTGGCACACTTGTCGCATCTGGTCCATTTGGGTTGGCCCATGGTCAACATGTCCCCACCCAAAAAACAGTCCACTCAACCGATTATACCACAATAAACTGGTGGGCTGTAATTAAATAGGATTACAAAATACACTGATGGGCCATAATTGCCATTTCCATGGTAGACCATTGGTAACATGTCCGCATGGCATATGGTTGTTTTGTGAAATTCTCCACGATATGATTCACTTGAAGAGGATTACACTGGCAATGCTGGGGATGGCTTCTCACCCGTCTCTAGCATCTCCACTGTATGCGGCAATGATGTTATGGATGTTCAGAACCGTTGATCTGGAGAGCAACCATGTGGACAGGCCACACTCCAAGAATCATGGGGATGGGACAATTTTAGCAATCCAATGACAATGAATCTTCCCCATTGAATGCAGACCATAGATACTTTTCTATTCTACTTCAGACAATCTGAATAATCCAAATATAGTAAAGAACTTACTTGTTCAAGGGAATGTGCTCAAAAGGCCCAGTGGTAGGAATTGTTCCACACAAATCATTGTTTGAGACATCTCTGAGGGCAAAAAAGGCATTTTCGTGTCATGAACTTCTGCAGTGGATGCATACAGACCAAAGTACCAAATGGAAGCATAAGGGCCCTGAACTTACACAACTTTGAGGCTTGAAACGCCAACAAGTTCCCTAGGAATTCGCCCAGTTAACTGATTGTCATTAAGCCGCCTACCAAAACAAAAACAAATCAGCACATGAAAACCAACTGTCTGGCAAGTTTCAGACAGATAGGACCAACAAGCCAATTACTCATAAGGCCATAAACAAATTATACACTCCTTGCTCGGGGAGATGGCGCTATTGCAACTTGCAACTGAACTTCTTTTTTTGAAAGGTACTAGTCACTTGCCTAATATTACGCATTTCTTATATTTTCCTCAACTCACGAGGGTTGTCTATGCGACTCCGACTCAGTGACATCGAAAGTGAGATGATTCTGATGAGTCGCACCTGGGACACCCAGTCAAGGGTTTTGATTTGATCATGACATAGAAAACCTCAGAACAAATCAAAGTCAATTCTACTTTAACCATCAAACATATGCATATGAAAGGTGACAATAAGATGTCTTGACTCACAAGAACACTAGTGACTTCAATTTCCCCAATGTTGGGGGAATGGTCCCTGAAATGTTGTTGTTATACAAGTCCAAGCTGATCAGGCTCTTCAAATTACCAAGCTCAGCTGGTATCGTCCCTTGAATATTGTTCTTGTAAAGTTCCCTGCATCAGCAGTTGGAAGGGAAAACAAGTTCTATAAATAGCCAGCTATGTATGTAAATCAAGTTACACCGCAGATGAGGAAAAGAAAACAATGTTCACCTGAATAATAAGCAATTAAAAGCAATTAAACAATGAACTTCTTTCTAACAGGCTAGCCGTTTTTTTCTTGAAAATCAAGGCATAGCCTGAGGCATAGTTCAAAAATCCAAAAACTTGACTTCACTCAATGTTCAGCCGGATCGGGTTTACTCAAAAGACTCAACCCGACTCAACTTGATATTTAACTATAAAGGTTGGAAATACTAGGATTTAGGAATGTTAATGAATGTTAAAAAATATGTAGATATCATATAACCTAATAGAAAACATAACTCAAAGCAACAACATTAACAATAAGGTATTGTTAATGTTGTTGCCTCCTTTAGTTGGTGTTCGGAGGTTCGAATCTCACTCCCAACATAACTATTTTTAATATAAAATCTCATCACTTAGGCAAGTGACTCGGTCGAAGCCACACCAAGTCATGTCGAGTCAACTGAGCCATCGAGTTGCGTCGACAACTCTCCAAGTCCAGGCTGAGTCAGGTCCAGTGAGGGATTCTCGAAATCTCGCTGAGTCAGGTTGACTCAGCCAAATTTTGAACGAGTTGACTAAGTTTTGAATCAAGTTGACTCAGCCTAGTTTCGAGTGAAGTCAGTGAGTTTTAGAATTATGGCCTAAGGCACCGCTGAAGAAGATAATTTCTGCCAAACAGACAGAAATATGCATCCATAGTGCATGATCCTACAAGGCATACTACATGGATATCATTGACATAGGACTCATCGAAAGAATACCATATCTGGTTAGAAGTATCAATAATGCAAAGAAAATGAATAGCAGAATCAATCACTAGGATAAGAAAATCCACATGGCAATGACTATTGACATCAAGTGACATCTACCTGAAACCTAGAAAAAAGAAATTGAAGATTGCAT
Source organism: Magnolia changhungtana (assembly GCA_030180095.1). Classification (NCBI taxonomy): domain Eukaryota; kingdom Viridiplantae; phylum Streptophyta; class Magnoliopsida; order Magnoliales; family Magnoliaceae; genus Magnolia; species Magnolia changhungtana. The sequence goes on along the minus strand of JASAUF010000364.1, from coordinate 3,011,669 downwards.
TACAAGCCCACGTGCGTACTCAAGTGAGCAGAAAGAAAAACCTCGAACTCAACTAAAACATGATTTTATTTTATTTTTCTGAAGTGTACTTAAGCATGAAGGTATGACAGCTCCATCTTGGTTGGATCCCGATACTTAAGACTCCATACTACACTACTTCTTCTTCTTCTTCTATTCATTAATTAAAGCCAAGGGGAATGCCACGTTGCATTTCCATGGTGAAACAATAGTGTCACTGAAATAACCAAGTTACGAGTTCCTTGTTGGATTGACACTTGTATTAATTTTTAAGATGAAAAGTACCCACTAGCATATTCCTTCAAAAAAGAAAGAAATGAAGAAAGTAACCACTAGCATATTGCAACTTGCAACACCAACTGAACAGATATAAAAGCTCACAAAAAGCTATGGCATGATAAATAAAGAGGCATCTATCGAAGAAAATGAACGAACCAAAGAAGGCACTTACAAATACTGTAGATGTTCAAGTTTTCCAAGTTCAGGTACCAGATGGCCTGATAAGTTCGAATTTCCAAGGTCCCTGAAGAACAAGAGCATCATAAGACAAATAAATAAATGTGTACAGCCAAGAATTATTTCTTGATATGCATGAAAATTACTTTTCTAAAAAGGTCAGATAATACAATATGAACCCTACAAACATTAGCAGACACTGAACTTAGCAAAAATCTAAGGTACAAGAACACCGCAGCGGCTCCAGCCCTCAGTATGAACATGAGTTTTGCTCAAACGATTCCAAAACTGAAAATATCATCAATCTCTTTGAAAATAAACCACTAAAACTTTGGCAAAGAAACAGGATTAAAGAAGGTTAGTCATAACATAAGACGTGGCAAACAACATAAACCTTCTCTCTATCAAACCAACCTCCCCATCCACCTTCTACTCAAGCATAAACCTAGAATCCGCTAAAGGGAGAAAACACAATTTTCCTAAGATTCCAGAATTCCATTCATTTTTCTAGATGGATTAAAAAACCATCCTCAATTGGTTTTGCAATCTATTTAGCAATCAATATTCCAGATTGCAGACAGCCGTAGGTGTCAAACGCCATTCGTAAATCACTCAATGTAGCAATCAAGTAAGAAAAAAAGTGAGCAACAAAATCTATTCAAGAACTTTAGGAATTAACAAACAAAGAGAAAAATGCAAAATCAATGACCTGGGACAAAAGCAGACCCAAATACAGTTCAAAGTTCACATTAAAATCAAACATAATAAAACCCTGAAAATAGAAATATGCATGTATAAAGACGGTTTTATTACCAATGCATTATAATTATGGTTTTAAATATCATCTGATACAACTCGGTATCATTTGAGTTGTACAAGTTTCAGTCCGAACAGAAACGAGTCACCGCACTGATATAGGACGAAGTCAGACTGAGTCAGGGTGAAATTGGGGAGAATCATATCAGTTTCAGTACCCAAATGAGTCCACAAGTTAAATCTATGATTATAACTTCCCAAAAATCAAAGGGTTCAACCCTACTAATGCAATCGGCAACTAGCCTCATCATCCAGTTAAAAAATAATTTACAAAAATTGAACATCGAATAGAGTTAGATTTATAAATAATTTCTTCAACAAATGTAACATTAACAGTAATGAATATTTGGATACAATCATGCTAGCATGGAACCGCAAGCAAGACCATTTTGATCATTCATGGGAGAACAAGGTGTAAGCTCCTAATACAGTTATTCTGAAACTATCAAAATAAAGACATGCAACAGTAAAGGCAAACCACAACCACAATTTAACAATCATTGAAAAAAGAAAGCCAAAGCTAAAAAAGGAAAACTATTTCTCATTAACAAAAATTACCTACAAAACCAAACCAATAAAGGAAATTGCAAGAATAATTCTATCAACCCTTAAATTTGACAAAATTTGCACTTTTCACCAGATCCTGAGTCCTAACACAGTACCCAACAGCTTTTTTCCACCACCATATACTAAACCCAATTGTCAGAGTAAAAGCTTGATGGTTACAAGAAGATCCCTGACAATCTACTGTAAATTCAACCAAAACTAACATCCCCTGCACAAAAAGCTACAGACTCATTCTCCCCTAACAGACACAATCAAGACTTCAAAGTAAAATCCACCACTGCAAAAGGAGCCCTAATCCCATCAATTGACCTTAATTTCAATTTTACAATTTCAATCTTAAATTCAACCAAACTAACATCTCTTGCACAAGCAGCTACAAATTCTTTGTACCGCAACAGACACAATCCAGACTTCAAAAGTAAAGTCCACAGCTGCAAAAGAGTACTATAAATTGACCTTAGTTTCAACTTTACAATTCACAAACAGAAAGCTCCATTCTTTCTAATCCAACCCAACAGTCAAAGCCCTAGCTTAAAATTCCTTACAACCACACAAAGAACCTTATCAATTGACCTTAAGTTACAATTCACCCATCAAGCCAACGTTCTCGCTTCCACTTTTTCCACACCTGCTTGTGCGGAAGCTTCCCTCTAAGTGGAACACTCCCCTACCGATGCAGTTTTACATCCCACGGCTTCATCAGATCGCTTAACCCTGTTCATGTTCAGTGCAAGAGTGCTCAATCCGTGAGCTATTAAGCTCTCTTTCAAGCGTGGCAACTGCCCATACGAACCAAAATAATAATAATAAAGTATCACTTTTCTAACCTCAATGGGGAAAAAAACACTTCAAAGTAAAGTCCCATGACCACCAGTTACAAACCCACCTTAAATCCAACGAAAATTACCACTTCAACCAGACAAATGTATAATTCTTCTGCCCCAACAAACAAAACTCTTAACTTCAAAGAAAATTCACCACAACTATGAGAAGGGTCGCATTCAACAAAAAATACAACTACCACTGAGAGTAACATCTTTCCAACCCATCAATAAAATAACAAGATAAACCCTACCTTCAAAGAAAAACTCCACGGCTACAGGAGGAACCTACCAATGAACCTCATTTCAATAAGGGCTACAAACCTTCCACCACAACAGACCAAAAAACCCCAACTTCAACAACAAGAAAATCCTACCAATTACCTTTAAATTCATCCCAAATTACAGTTCCCCACAGGACCTCAACATGAAATCAATAACACATAGCACTCCAACGAGTAACCTAAAATTAGGGTTTCCAATGTAAAACCGATGATTTTTCCAACTCAACAAAAAATTTAAATAAATAAATAAATAAAATCAGAACACTATAGAAGACTACACAGGCTAATCAAACAACAGATCGAAACAGTTAAAAAAAGTGTAAGAGAGACAGAGGATGAAAAGATCATCTTACAGCCTGGTGACCCGATTGTCCTGATTGCAGGTGATATGGAACCAGGTGCACGGATTGACAAGCGTCGGGTCCCAGCTCTGGAGCACGTTGTCAGGATCCGACAGGCTCCGCCGCAGCGTGTAGAGAGCGTCCCCCTCGGAGTTCGCCGAAGCCGACGATGACAGCAGCAGCAGCAGAGCTAGGGTTACGGTTAGGGAAACGAGATCGAGAGCCTGAGATGGGTAAAAGACGGCCATGGATCCCAGAACGAGGGGTTAGAGAGAGCTAGGGTTAGGGTTTCTCAGGGATTTTTTTCGCGGGAAATTTCTAGGGTTTTTTCGAAGGGGGTTTGAAGAGAAGAAGAGGAATTGCAGAGAGGGAGAGATGGGATTTTGAAGGGGTATTTATAGGAGAAGAGGAGAGATGGCAAATGAGTGAAGAGTAGAAGAGAATCGGTTTTGGGAATGGCAGAGGAAAACATGGCTGCTTTTTTCCTTGCGCCTGGACTCGTAGTCCGCTGACTACTGAAGTGTATTCGTAGTCCGCTACTGGGCCCACTTGTCTGAGTGATCCGAGCCGTTCTACTTTGCTAATTATTTCTATATTGATCAACGTTTCCATATACCTCCTTTTTGTTTGATGCTCTGGCCACATATGAAACTTGATACCCAGGCACTTAGAAATGGTACATTTGGCATGCATCAGTTAAAATCAAACCGTCTTAATTGTGGAAATCACTGTTTTTAAGTTATATTCCAAAAATCAGATTGTTGGCACAATCCCAAACTCTGATCCGTGGACACTTGTTTGTTGAAATAGGGCCATCAGTGTGTATATATATATTTTATAATCTAAACTGAAAGACGTATTTTGTACGGTTTATTTGAATTACTTGTCCACCATTCATGAGTTTCTAAGTAATATATAAGTGCTTGTGTATCATAATCATACTCTATCAGAACATTAAAGTTTTTTCCTACTTATTTGGTACTCTGAGAGTGTATGATACTTGATAAACGAGCACTCCAAAACCATGCCCAATTGATTTACTCAAATTAAACTGCTTAAGCTGTGAAACACATTGCAAATCCCAAACGAAGATTGATTGAACAACCATAACCCCTGATTCACGGACACTCTTTCATTGAAGTGGAACTGTCATTTCAACCGTCTAATAAATGTCCACCTACCTGTTGGTTAGATAATCCTAGAAGTCGTGTTTGATATAGGATGAATTTGAAGAGTAACCCATGATTTGACTAGTTCAATAGGAAATAGTTTTGTGCCACGTACACAATTTCTCAACGTCTGTGTATCATCTACAAGACTTTTTCAGAGTATCAGAGTGAAAGTGGTTGAAACATTCCTAAGGCCCACCGTAATGTTTATATTTATATGTCATCTAAACCGTTCATAAGTTGATTCCCAGTGGGACAAAGGAAAATACCAAATATCATCCGGAGAAGGTTTCAGTATTAGGTGTCCCCTACTCTAAATTTTAATTGTGGTGTGGCCCACTCGAGATTTGGATTGGCTTATTCCTGGGCATTCAAACATGAGCTGAAGAAAATGATGGACGGAGTGGATATCACACACACACATTCCCTTGGCTACAAAGCGATTTGTTGCATTGCCTCCGGAAGTTTTTAACGGTAGGCATTCAATCACCACTTTTTCCTATGGTGTGATCGACTTGAGATTTCGATATGCTTTAATTTTAGGCTCATGGGCTAAAATGATCAGGAAAAACTGAATGAACGGAGTGGATTAAACATATACATCACGGTGGGCCATGCAGAGTCGTGCCACCACAGACGTCAGTGCTGGCAGGGTAACCACGCAATCCTCGTCCAATGGATGCAAATTAGCACTTTTTTGCTTTTGCCATCCGGAATAGGCTTTTGGAATTTGAAATCATGTGGAGGCATTTGTCTTGAATTTCAATTGAATTTGATTTTCGTTCAGCTCCTTTTCCTCCCTTTTTTCATCGGGCCTGAGACTTTCCGTGTCTCTTGACATACACAGATTAGCTTTGTTTAGCTCACACGCGTGTGCACCAAACGCCACACATGTGCCAGCATGGTATGATAGGCCCCGGATCCATCCAATCCATTCATCAAAAAGCTCCATTAGATTGATGACCTAGCACAAGAACTAGGCTGATCCACTGATTAGGTGGGGCCACGGTTTGCAAAAATGGACCAGATTTAGTTTTAGAAAACGATGTAGATAGACAGACTAACCTGATGGACGGGTCCTATCACATGAATTTTGTTGAGGTCAAAATCTGGATCGCCCTCCACTTCATGCGATGTTTTTCGGGTGGACCCTGGTCCTGCATAAATGGTGAACAAAGGAGACCCTGGCTAAGTCGGGGGACCCTCCAATGCCTAAGTCAGGTCAAGGGAATCGGGGTCTTAGTTGTAGGGTGGAGGGAGAATGCGAAATCTTGCGTACCTATAGCGATGGTGTCTTCATGTATTTATACTTGACTGTAGGATGGTCTGGATTCGTCAATCACGGCACGATCTGCTCAATCAGGGAGATTTTCGGATCATGGAGAAACTGCGCGCAATCCAAGGATCATGCTCCACATTCTTTGCGTCGTGCATATCCGCGAGTAAAGTAACCAGCTATGTTCACTTATGGCAGTTTCTAAATTTGGCCTGAGGAGTGTCCGCCTTGGAGTGTGCAATCGGCTCGGACCTTCAGGTAGGTACCGTTCGGAACAGTAGATCTTCATTGGATACCGTCTGCTCTCGGAATGCCTTGTAATCCGAGCCAATCCGTTAGCTCGGAGGATGTATCCTTCGGATCGGATCAACATGGCCTCAACCTCAGAATCGCAAGGGACTCGGATCTTCCCATAACAGAAGCCCCCTACTCTTCGAGTTTACTTGTGGACTCGGAGAGTAAGAAAGGGTTTCCCGCCTGTGCTTGGATTAATCATGGTTGGCCTAGTCGAAGCGTCACGTCTGGGGATTTCACGCCTGCGAACTGTTTCTTGGCTGACGCGTGGCGACGGTTACGATTCGTAATAATCATGAGCCAATTAGATGATGCCACGTGAGCCCGAGGAAGTGTGGTTATGGCGGCTTCCCCTGCTCGAGGGTCGTTTAATATATCGGAGCGCACTATTCGATGTCAGAATTACGTTGTCCGGTGCAAGCTGGTGTAATGAGGAGGAGCCACATGTGCTTGGGAATCGGCTCGAGATGATTCGACTGCGTCCATTATGGCTCGACTTTAATATGGAGATTCCCTGTAGCTTTATATAAACCGCGTCTTGATTCATTTCATTTACTTGTATTTTAAGTTCGAGAGTACCGGAGAAGGCGATTTCCGGCGAAGGCAATTCTGGTCGACTTGAAGTTTCCGGTGGGCGATTTCGACCGATCACACTTTCTCGAGAGAAGGTGATTTCTGGTAGCCGTCCAGTGAGTCTACTTCATCGATCCTTCTTCATTTCATAATGTTATCTGATCTTGAGACTATGTGAGAGTATGATGAGGACTCCGAGCTGGGGAGTTCTGATAACGGGAGGGGGGCCTCCGAAGGCCCCTTCGAAGTCGTACCTTCATACCCCCGCCTCGAAGGCAGAAGGGTGCAAGGGCTCGGACCCAACAGCCTAGCAGAAAGAAGACCGCCCGGGCTCCTCAGGTTACTACTGTTGGGGCTACTGAAATGTCCGCAAGTGGGCGTGCCGTGGAAGTAGTCCCAGGGGGCTCTATCCTGTCGGAGTCTCAGATGGAATGAGTCCGTTCGGAGTTTCAAATTCCTAACTCCGTTTAGATAAGGGCCCTTGGGCCCCTTGATACCGCTAGTGCCCCGCGGAGGGGGAAGTTGCAATCTTTCTCTGTACACTGCAGTGTGGGCTTCGGTTCCCTCTCCACCCCTTTATTCAAGCGATTGCAACTTACCTCGAACTTGCTTTGGGACAATTTACACCCAATGCCTGGAGGGTGTTAATTTCCGCATTCATCATCTGGCGACAAGTCAGGAATTCGGAGTTGACTCCGGAGGAGCTGGTGGGTTTGTACCTGGTTAAACACGATAACCAAGAACCATGGTACTATTTTGTGACCCGAGGCAGCAAAGGGTCGAGGCTGGTGATGAACCTTCCGTCCTCCAATAAGGATTGGAAGAATAAATGGTTCTGGGCGGTAAGCGAGTGGGAGGCGCCAGCGGCGGAGCTCGGGACATTGTCGACTCGGGTTCCGACTCGATTTACAAAACCAGTCCGATTTTGGTTACTCTTCGCATCTTTCAATCCCCATTTCCATTTACCCTAACTGATATAAATCTCATCTTCTTATCACAGCTTTCCCGAGGGGTACACCACTCCTCGACTCGGTTCAGAAGAATCGCATCACCAAGGCCAAGGCGCGATCAGCGGAGCTTTGCTTATGGACGGACCTGATCACAACGGACAATCTTCACTAGTCGGGACTTTGCAAGTCTCAACCTTTGCCCACATCCCTCAGTAAGCAATCGTACCTTCTTCAGCGAGATCAGTTTTGTTTATTCGGTCCCTGATCTAATCTGCGACGTCTTATGCAAGCATGGCTGAGGTGTCTGGCTCTCGGAGGAGGAAGACTACTTTGACAAAGAAGAATTGTTGAGGGCCGAACCCCTGAAGAAGGTTACTAGGAAGAAGCGGGTCCCCCCTAGTGGAGAGGTCCCTTCAGACCTGACTCCAAGAGTCGGGGTCCAGGATACAGCTCAATTTCCTGCCACCGGGGTCCTGACAACTATTGTTATGGCTTCAACAGCAGCGATAACTCCTTCCCCTGCATTCACGACTCTTGTCCCACCTCCTCCTGCCACCCCCTTGAATGTGAGGGTTCAGCCTACAACCCCTTGCATAGCTGTTCCTTCGTCTTCCGAGTGAGAGGAGGCTATTCGGATGGCTGATGCCCTGATATCCCCTATTGAGGTAGGGAATGCCCTTCTGTCCCCTATTGAGGTAGGGAATGCCCTTCTGTCCGAGGCTCAAGCATCAGCTGGTAGCAAGACTGGGGCTGCAGAGGAGGGGGGCTCAGCTCACATGGGGATGAGTGGAGCAAGGTACGAGCCGAGTTTTCATATGTCTTGCCTAGCTCACTGGGCATCCAAGCGTGCTCCGGAGGAGGAGATTGCTAGCTTGCTTTCTAAGCCGGACGACTCCTTCCTGAATGACCTGGCGGCAGTTTTTTACAAAGTATTTCTTCCCTTGCACTAATCGCCCTCCATTTTTGGATTTGTTTTCCTTATTTCGTTGTTTTTATTTTTGCTTAGTCCGTCCCGAGGATCCTCTTGGCTTGGGAAAGAGTGCGTGAGCGTCGGAAGGTAGATGCTGATATGAAGGCACTCAGGACTGAGGTAGGAGTCTTACGGGACGAGGTGACCCTCATCCAACTAGAGCAAGGTGAACTGCGCCGGCAACTTGAGGACGAGAAGTCCCAGGGTCTCCAGATGAAGAAGGTTGCTGAAGATTCTGAGGCTCGGCGTGAGGCATCGGAGGCTGAATTAACACGAGCTAAGGTTCACGCAGATTTGTTAGCCGAGGAGATCGCTCGATTAGGGGAAGTCTTAGAGCGGACTAAGGCTGAAGTGATAAAAGAGCGGAGCTAAGCAGTCTCTCAGGCAGTGGAAGCTCAGCGAGCTGAAAATGAAGCCTCTCTGGCGGTGGCCGTTGCAATTGCGATTGAGGCCCTCAAGACCTTTAAAGAGAGGGACACCGAGGCCGCTAAGTTTTATGACCGCGGTTTCGATGCTTGCATCGCTGCGGTCCTGGATTTATATCCGGACCTTGACCTCGATCCTCTGTTGCCCGAAGCCCCTGAAGATGCTCTCACCGAGGGTGTTCGCTCAAATTAAGCTCCCGACGCCCAAGCACCTCCACCTGCATAGTTTTTGCCCTCTTCTTTTTTTTTTTTTAGATCGAATGACATGTACCCCTTTTTTTAAAACAGATGAAATATAATTTTTTATCCTTTTTTTAAAAAAAAAGAGCATATGTATGATGGCTTTTCCTTGTGTTGATTTGCACTTAGTTTTTTCGAATGTTGACCGTAGACCACTTGATCGTCGAACTGGTAGGTTAATCTTTCTTAAGGCATGACTGAGTTGACCCTTTAACGGGTCAGTGTTTTCCCATACCATTTCATAGAGTTTTCGGAGCTTATGGCTCGTTCATTGAGTCCGGACCCCTAGGGAGTCGGCTCGTCCCACAATTGGCGAGAACCTTCCACTTTACCCATTAGTTCGCGAGCCGACTCCTATGTTAGGGGAGTCGAGTCGGCGTTTAGGCTTTTCCCCTAACATGGAGGGGATACCGTGTAAAATTTTTGTGGGATACTGTACTAACCCTTTTTTTAAGGGATTAGTCCATTGAGTCTGCCCCTGCATATGAGAGGTAACTTTTTCTTAGTAGATAATTCGTTCATGTAGATGAGAAGAGGCGAATTTTATTAGGAGCCTTAAAGGCTTGTCGCTCGGATGCGTACATTCCGTTGAGGGCCTTAAAGGCTTGTTTGTCATGGATAATAAACTTTCAGATGTTCGACATTCCAGGGGTGGGGGAGCTGATGACCCTCGAGGTCTTCTAGGTGGTAGGAGCCTGATTTGATCGATCAGACGACCCGATAAAGCCCTTCCCAGTTCGGTCCGAGTGTACCAGCTCTCGGCTCGGCGGTGTTCTGGAACACCCGACGAAGAACTAGGTCTCCTGGTCGGAATCTTCTAATCTTGACCTTCGAATTATATAACCGCGCTACTTGTTGATGCCGAGCGACGACTCGGAGCTTTGAGATATTCCTAACTTCTTCGAGCAAATCTAGGTTTGCAGCAATCTGCTTGGAATTTCATTTTTCTTGGTAGCTCCCGACCCGGGCTGTAGGAAGACCAATTTCTACTGGCACCATCGCCTCTGAGCCGTAAGAGAGCGAGAATGGAGTTTCTCTCGTTGAGGACTGAGCTGTGGTCCTATAAGCCCAGAGAACGAATGGGAGTTTTTCAACCCAACTGCCTTATGCTTTTTCCATCTTTGTCTTGAGATGGTGCTTGATGACCTTATTGACTGCCTCTACCTGTCCGTTCGACTGAGGATGTCGGGGAGAAAAGTATGCATTCGTGATATCGAGTCCCCGACACATGCCTCAAAATTTGTCGTTGTCGAACTGTTGACCGTTATCTAACACTATAGTTCAAGGAATCCCAAATCGGCAGACAATGTTTTTCCAGACAAAGTCAATCACTTTCTACTCAGTGATCTTAGCGACGGGCTCAGCCTCAGCCCATTTGGTGAAATAGTCGACGGCGACAATAGCGAACTTGACTTGTCCTTTTCCCATTGGTAGAGGGTCGATAATGTCGATTCCCCACTGAGCGAATGGCCATGGGCTGCACATACGAGTCATTTCTTCGGCCAGCTGCCTTGGCACGGCGGCGAAGCGCTGGCACTTATCACATTTCTGAATGTAATTTTTGGTGTCTTCCTTGATAGTCGGCCAAAAATACCCTTGTCTGAGTATCTTCAGGGCCAAGGCCCGACTACCGGAATGATTTCCGCAGATTCCTTCATGGATCTCACGTATGACGTACTCTGCCTCGTCGGTCCGGAGACACCTGAGGTAAGGCTGGGAGTATCCCTTTTGTACAAGATGTCGTCTAGGACAATGTATCGGGCCGCTCGAACTCTTAGCCGCCTGGCTTCTAGCTTGTTCGAAGGAACCTCGCATGTCGTGAGATAATTAAAGATTGGGTCCATCCAGCTCGGACTTGCTCAAACTGGATTGACTTCTTTTTCCTTCTTGCTGATACTTGGTTGTTCTATGAATTCGATAGGGATGATTCACAGGATCTTCCCTTCTGCGGCTGAGGTGAGCCGTGCTAGGGCATCTGCCCATGAATTTTTTGCTCTCGGGATTTGACAGATAGTTCAATTCCGAAACTTTTCAATCAGCTTCCTCGCCTCGTTGAGATAAGCAATCATCCTTGTTTCCTTAGCCTCGTACTCGGCAGAAATGTAATTTACGACCAATTGAGAATCGCATCGGACCTGAAGGGATTGGACACCCAGACTCGCCCCCAACTTGAGTCTGGCCAGCAAAGCTTCGTACTCCGCCTCATTGTACAAGGCCTTGAACCCCAGTCTAATTGCATAATTGGACTGTTGTGGAGTCAGGCGCAATCAGGATGATCCCGGCCCTGACCCCTTTTACATTTGACGACCCGTCCACATAGAGAACCCATTACGAACCTGATACCACTTTTTGGTCACCTGGAAGAGCAGGTGAACTTGCCTTAACTTCAGTACTAATCTCTCCGAGGCTCGGAGTAGTGAATTCGGCGATGAAGTTAGCTACGGCCTGGCCTTTGATCGCTGTTTTCGGACGAAACTGAATGTCGAACTCACCAAGTTCGTTCATCCTTCCCGACACTTCAGGCCTTTGCAGTATTTGTCTGAGAGGAGAATTTGTTAACACGATCACAGAATGAGCCTGAAAGTATGGACACAACCTCCGAGCTGAAACAACGAGGCTGAGTGTTAACTTCTCCAGGGGCGAGTACATTGTTTCTGCCGGTACCATGGCCTTGCTCACGTAGTAAACGGGGTGTTGTTTGCCTTCGACCTCTCTGATCAGGGCCGAGCTGATGGCTGAGGCCGAAACCGCGAGGTATAGGAATAAGAGTTCACCTTCTTCAGGTTTAGACAGCAGAGGGGGTGAACCTATATACTGTTTCAATTGCTGGAAGGCTTGCTCGCACTCCGATGTCACTCCGCCTTCTTATGACCCCTTCAACTGTTGGAAGAAGGGAAGGCATTTATCCGTCGCTCTGAAAATGAAACGTTCGAGTGCCGCAACTTGCCCTGTAAGGGATTAGATTTCCTTGACATTCCGAGGTGAACTCATGTCGAGTAGTACTTTGATCTTGTCGGAGTTTGCCTCAATTCCTCTCTGACTAACTTGAAAACTGAAAAATTTTCCTGAGCTGACTCCGAAAACACAATTCGTCGGATTCAGCTTCATCCGGTATTCTCGGAGGACGGTGAACATTTCTCCGAGATTCGTCAGGTGATCGGATGCTTTTACACTTTCCACTAACATGCCGTCGACATATACTTCCATGGTGCGTCTGATCTGCTCGGGGAATATCTGATTCACTAACCTTTGATATGTGGCCACAGTGTTTTTCAGGCCAAATAGCATGACCCGGTAACAGTAGTCCTTTATTCGTGAAAAGGTAATCTTCTGCCTGTCTAGGGGGTGCATCACAATCAGATTATATCCGGAATATGCGTCCAGGAAGGAGAGCATTTCATAACCCGATGTGTTGTCTACCAGCTGGTCAATTCAAGGTAACGAGAAGTTATCTTTCAGACAGGCTTTATTTAGATCTGAGTAATCTACACAAACCCGCTACTTCCCGTTGGCCTTCTTTACGAGGATGACATTTGCAATCCAATAGGGATAATACACCTCTTCTATGAATCCTACGTCGAGCAGGCCAGAGACCTTATCGGCTATTGCTTCATAGCGCTCAGCGTCAAATGGTCTCCTTTTCTGCTTAACAGGCTTGTGATCCGGATCCACATTCAGTTTATGAACCATGACTTCCGGTGAAATCTCTGACATATCTTGGTAAGACCATACAAAGACATCTCTATATTGCCGAAGAAACGTTAGAAGCTCAAGCCGTTGCTCAGGGTTCAGTGATGTTCCGAGCTAAACAATTCTGCTCGGATCGGCTTCATTGAGCGGCACTTTTTCCAGATCTTCTACAGATGAGCCTTCCGCTGGCCCTCGGGGGTCTAGAACATTGATAGCGAGCGTTTGCCTGACCGACCCCTTCTTTACCGCCACTGCATAACATCTCCGAGCCTCTTACTGATCACCTCGAAGGTAACCTATCCCGCCCTCAACAGGGAATTTCCTCATCAGGTGATAGGTGTAGACGACTGCTCTTATTGCGTTGAGAGAGGGTCTACCTAGGATAATGTTGTGTACAGACAGCACATTAACAATTAGGAAGTCTACCATAAGTGTGACTTGATGTTGTCCTTCTCCCGCAGTCATAGGAAGGGAAATGGTTCCTTCGGATATCACTCTTTCCCCGGAAAAGCCGTACAAGAGAGTCTTCACAGATCTGAGATGAGACTGCGGAATCCCCATTCTTTCAAAAGCCTCGGAATAGATCTCGTCGGCTGAACTCCCAGTGTCAACTAAAATGCGGTACACTTTACGATTCGTTATAGTCATGGTGACTACCAGAGCGTCGTCACGTAGGTGTTGAATCTCACGCGCATCTTCTTCTGTGAAGGTCAGAGTGCACGGACTGACCCGAAGTTCTTTACTGGGCCACTCGGTTAAATGGACGTAGTGCTCCAGTTCGGACTTTCTGGAATGGGCCTTTCGCGCCCTATTTGAATCTCTACCACCAGACGCACCCCCAAAGATGGTACGAATTTCTGCGAGTTCCTCCACAACGTTATTTGGTTGCTCTTGCTCCATTTCTCTTCTCCGAGTGGCTTTCCCTTCCTTTGTATATCGACACAGGTGCCCTTTCCGAATAAGGGCTTCAATCTCATCTTTAAAGTCTACACAATCATCCGTATTGTGGCCATGGTCTCAGTGGAAGCGGCAGTGCTTGCGCTTGTCTCGATGATCAGGATCGGCTCTCATGCAAATAGGCCAATTCAGCAGTTTTTCTCCTCGGATATCCATTAGGATCCGCTCGGCAGATGTGTTAAGGGGGGTATAGGAATGGAACTTTCCCTCTGGCCTTTGGCTCGCACGACGATTGCGAGGAGTGCGGTCGTCGGTGCCTTTGTTAGACATCTGGGATTCCTCGTTCCTAGGCCTCTTCCCCTTACTATTCAGCTCAGTCACCTGCATACTTTTCTGAGCATTGGTGAATTCCTCCGCGTTGGTATACTTCTAAGCTCTAGCCACAAGTTCAGCTAGAGTCTTGGGCGGGTTCTTCCCAATGGAGAATGTGAATTTCCCTTCTTTTAGGACGCTAAACACAGCAACGAGTGTCATTTTGTCATCATAATCTTTCATAAGTAATGCCTCCTCGTTGAAGTGAGTGATGTAGTCTTTTAGCGACTCCTTCGACCCTTCCTTGATGGTAAGCAAGTGAGTGTTGGGCTTTCGACTTCTCTTACCACTGATAAACTGGGTAGGAATAGCCGGCTCAACTCTGCGAAGGAGCTGACGGAGTTTGGTTTAAGCTGCCGATACCAATTCTGAGCGGATCCTGTGAGCGTGATCGAGAACCCCCGGCACATCATAGCGTCCATCGCTGTCTGGATCTGCGTCCAGGAGCGGTAGGCTTCCACGTGCTCTTACGGATCTCCAGACCCAGAGTATTGGATGACGAGAGGTACCCGGAACCTCTGAGGCATCACTTCGCTCATGATTTCCTAGATGAAGGAAGGTTCGGTCTCTTCCATCATTGCTTCAACGGCAGCGGGAACCGACGTTGGTTGTTGTTTCTTTTCTAGGGCCAAGAACTTGTCATTAAGTTCCTTGAACCGCTTCTCCCATAGGTCTCTGTTCTCTGCCACGATTTCTTGGGCATTTTCTATTTCCGGGGTTCTCCTTCCCCTCCTCCGTTCCAGCCGATGGCAAAGATCTATCAGAGTCAGGGCCGAAGTGACAGATGCATTGGTCGGAGCTCGCATGACGGTGTTCCGAGCCGAGGATCGGATCTGAGTAGGAGGAGGATGCTGACCCGACACCGGCGCTTATGGATGCTGGGAAGCCTCCGGCGCCGCACTCCTTGGTACGGAGTGAGCTTCCACAACCGGGCTGATCGATTCGGGGATAGAATTCCCCTGAGCCGGATGTAACCGCAGCTCATGTTGCTGCTTCATCCTATTCATTTCGTCACGTAAGGCTTGTATCTCGTCCTGTATGGCGAGATACTTACTTGCCCGATTGCGAGAGCGCTGGGAAGGCCCCGGGGCTGACTCCACATGGAGTAGTGAGGAGGAGCGAGTTCGTTCGTTTGACTCTGGTTTCGTAGCTATTGCTTTCTTCTTTCCTCTAGCCATTATACTCGAGAATAGAAACTTGGCTTTTTGTACCAGTTTTCCATAAACGGCGCCAAAAAATGTTGAGGTCAAAATCTGGATCACCCTCCACTTCGTGTGATGTTCCTCGGGAGGACCCTAGTCCTGCACAAATGGTGAACAAAGGAAACCCTGGCTAAGCCGGGGGACCCTCCGATGCCTAAGTTAGGTCAAGGGAATCGGGGTCTTAGTTGTAGGGTGGAGGGAGCATGCGAGATCTTGTGTATCTGTAGCAATGGTGTCCTCATGTATTTATACCTGACTGTAGGATGGTCTGGATCCGTCAATCACAGCACGATCTGCTCAATCAGGGAGATTTTCGGATCATGGAGATACTACGCACAATCCAAGGATCCATGCTCCATATTCTTCGCGTCGTGCATATCCGCGAGTGAAGTAACCGGCTATGTTCACTTATGGCAGTTTCTAAATTTGGCTTGACGAGTGCCCACCTCGGAGTGTGCAATCGGCTCGAACCTTCAGGTAGGTACCGCTCGGAACAGTAGATTTTCATTGGATACCGTCTGCTCTCGGAATGCCTTGTAATCCGAACCAATCCATTAGCTCGGAGGATGTATCCTTCGGATCGGATCAACAACCATCTCGTCACTACTTTGATGGATCCTTGAGATCGGATCAACAACCATCTCGTCACTACTTTGATGTATGGGAACAATATTGTGAAGCTTGAATAAATCACTACGATGCTCGTTTCCAACAATATGAGGGAGAAGTTGAGTGATGATGACCCTCAAGTGAAAGGGCTAATCGTGAAATGGAGTCAAGGACGTGGGCAATCCATGGAGTAACCTCAGTCTAATAAGAGAATAAAAAGTTCATATCAAAGTCAAAGGCAAAAGACGGATGCTTCTATTGTGGTAGTAATGGGCACTATAAGAGATACTGCTAGAAATAAAAGGATGACATGAAAAACAAAAGTAAAGGAGAAGAGAACGTGTGTGAACCAATGAGTATAGCAGAAGAGAACTCAGAAGGAGACCTCCTCTCGATCTCTCAAGGTTCGAGTCATTTCTCAAACACTTGGATCTTGTATTCATTATGTTCTTATCACGTGTCCGGATAAGACTTGGTTCGATTCCTACAAGTCCTATAATAGTAAAAATGTTCTGATGGGGAATAATGCAATATACAAGGCCATCAGAATAGGGACCATCAAGGTAAGGATGTTTGACGGAGTTATTCATACTCTTGATGATGTCATGCATGTCTCATAACTAAATAAAAATTTAATATCCGTGGGGTTTTAGATACGAACGGTTGCACATCCACCGCATCCGACGGTGAATTAAATGTCAAAAGAGATGCAATGGTGTTGATAAAGGGAAATAAGGTTGGAAATATGTACAAGTTGGTCGGGAGCACAATTATGAGTGAGGTCGTTACCACGTCACATGTAAAATCTGGCATAGATGATATAAATATGTGGTATATGTGGTTAGAGCATATGAGTGAGAAAGGCATGATGGAACTACGCA
The DNA here is from genome assembly GCA_030180095.1 of Magnolia changhungtana. Taxonomy (NCBI): domain Eukaryota; kingdom Viridiplantae; phylum Streptophyta; class Magnoliopsida; order Magnoliales; family Magnoliaceae; genus Magnolia; species Magnolia changhungtana. Next base: position 2,994,818 of record JASAUF010000364.1, on the reverse strand, counting down.
AATGGAAATTGTTGAAATGAGTTAAGGCATGCAAGGTGAATTTCTGTTAGCATTGCATTCTAGGCAAGCAGTGTAGGGTAAAGTTCAAAACTATACATAATAATAGTGGGGTTCTCGACGATATTCATCCCAATATTTGGGGGTAGTAATAATAATAGTGGGGTTCTCGACTAGATTCATCCCAATATTTGGGGGTAGTAATAATATTGTCTAACGCAGGGATACGATACTTTGTGGCCTTCATAGATGACTACTCGATGAAGGTTTGAGTCTACTTCATGAAGCATTTGTTTGATGTGTTCACCAAGTTTAAGTAATGGATTGTGGAGATAGATAAACAAATTGGGAGACATGTCAAGTGTCTTAGGTTAGGCAATGATACATAGTACAGAGAGGTAGAATTTATAAATTTCTGCAAGGATCAAAGAATCACAAGACACTTCTCAACTCTAGGGACTCCACAACATAATCAAGTGGCAGAGAAGATGAATAGAACTCTATTAGAGAGGACAAAAAGTATGCAGTTACATGTGTGGCTGTTTAAATGTTTCTGGGCTAAAGCGGTGAATAGGACATACTACATAGTAAATCAGTCACCATTTACATCGCTAAACTCCGAGGTTGCAGAAGAAGTCTGGACAAACAATGATATTGATTACTCAGGACTGAGAATCTTTAAGTGTTCAGCATATGTTCACGTGTAAAGTGAACATAGGTCGAAATTGAATCCAAACTCTAGAAAGTGCATCTTTGTTAGGTATGAGAAAAGTATCTAGGGCTACAAACTTTGGGATCCAGTTGCTCAGAAGGTAGTTATTAGCAGAGACGTTGTCTTCGATAAGACATCAATGTTGAAAACCAACAACGAAGCTACAACAGAGAAGTCAGAAACTCTGGTGAGATTGAGAGATCGTTTGTGCAGGTGGAGCCAGTTAATTATGTTCCTAAAGGTGAAAATCAGCAGGACTAAAACACTGACCAAAATAATCAGCATGATACTCAAGAAAGTATGGCCAGGAATATGGAGAAAAGAACCATTAGAGCCCCGGCTTGGTATGGGTTCGAAGACGTGGTCTCTTTTGCATTGTTCACAAGGAGTGGAGATCCCTCCACCTTTAAAGAGGTAAAATCTAGAAAGGGTTGCGACAAGTGATTGTCAAATATGGTAGATGAGATGGAATCGTTCCACAAGAATTAGACATGCTAGTGGAACTTCCTAAAGGTCAACGTGCTATAGGGTGCAAATGGGTCTATAGTAAAAAAGAAGCATTAACAGAAAATGATGGTATAAGTACAAGGCAAGACTTATAGCGAAGGGGTACTCCTAGAGTGAAGAGTGGATTAAAATGAAGTTTTTTCTCTAGACATGAAACATACCTCAATCAGGGGTGCAATTGGCAATGGTAGTGGAATTCAATTTGGAATTGCAGCAACTCGATGTAAAGACATCATTCCTTCATGAGAACTTGGAAAATGTCATTTACATGAAATAACCTGAAGGTTTCAAGAAGATTGGTAAGGAAGGCCACGTGTGTAGGCTAAAGAAGTCGTTGTATGTACTTGAACAGTCTCCCAGATAGAGGTACAAGCGATTAGATTCCTACGTGGTTGAAATTTGGTATAATATGTGCGAGAATAATTATTGTATATACTACAGGGTACTTGAGGACAAGTCTTACATTATACTAATGTTTTATGTAGATTATTTTTTTATTGCTGCAAAGGACAAGATGGAGATACACTTGCTTAAGTCTTTGTTAAGCAAGGAATTTGACATGAAGGATTTGAGCGCTGCGAAAAAGATCATACGCATGGAGATAAGCAGAGACAGAGTCTGAGAAATTGTGGCTTTCTCGAAAAAGTTATGTGCAGAATGTGCTAGAGAGGTTCCACATAGAAAGTTCAAAGCCATTTAGCACACCTCTAGCATGTCACTTTAAGTTGTCAGCCAGGTCGTGTCCAAGTACAGAAGAAGATATTTCATAAATGTCACGGGTGTCATACACTAGTGCAGTAGGGAGTTTTATGTATGTAATGGTTTGCACGATATCGAACATCTCATGGGTAGTCAGTTTAGTTAGCGGGTACATAACAAATCTAGGGAAGGAGCATTGGAATGTTGTTAAGTGAATTCTTATGTATCTCAGGGCACAATTTATACTAAACTCATGTTTGGTGGACACAGAACTTCAAGTAGAGTTATAAGCTACATGTATTAAAACTATGCAGGTGATCTAGACAACAAGAGGTCCATTATGGGGATATGTTTTCACATTTGTAGGTGAAATGGTATGTTAGATATCTACGATACAGTTTATGATAGCGTTGTCTACAACCGAAGTAGAGTACATGTTTACAGCAGAGGCGTCAAATAAGGCATTATGGTTGAATGGTCTGATAGGTTAACTCGGGTTGAAGCATGAAGTGATTCAGTTGCATTATCACAGTTAAAGTGTTATCCATCTAACGATGAATTAGATGTATCACCCGCGAACCAAGCACATTAATGTGAGGTTTTATAAAATACGAGGGCTCATTACTTAAGGTGAGATTCTATTTTAGAAGATTCATATAAATGAGAATGCTGCGAATGTGTTGACAAAGACAATGACCGTGGAGAAGTTCAAACATTGCTTAGATTTGATGAATCTCACTAGCTATTGATGAGATTGGGCACCCTTACACAGATGTGCGGATGAAGCTATATCATAGGTGGAGGGATGCATGGAGCAATCTATGTTGAAGGTTGCTTAGGAGTCTTTAAGGTGACTTGGTAGAAAGCAAATCAAGGTTAAGATTGTTGTGCTGATGCTTTGCATTCTGTAGGGCACAGTCGAACTTGGTGTAGCCGTCGAGTTTCATGATTTCGAGCGAAACAAAGTATTTAAGTTCAATTTTTCATTAGGACTAAATTCAATATGAGAGACTAGGGTTTGCCAAGGGAGAGGGTTTAATACACTTGTAAAGTAGTTGGGCATGATTTCTCGAGAGATCTAGGGGTTTCCTAGAGGTGCGCATCGCAAAGGAAGATTGGATACATCTGTAATCGAAGAAGATGAGTATGTACTACTACTACATACTCTAGGGTTCTGGTTATATTAGATCTCTTTCGCTTTGTGCTGTGATTTTTTCCTGCCTGAATTTTCTACATGAACTATTATGTATTTGTGAATTATTTGCTTTCGGTTTGGTTAGTCTGTATTATTATATTATTTTATCTTCATTTAGTCTGTATTGTTATATTATTCTATCTTCATTCATCACAGTACTTCTCCAAAGCAAATGGATTGATAGTAATGTTAGATCTAAATTCCTAACACCGAGAGTTTGATTCAAATTTGTTGCCGAGACGGGGCACTGGGTCACTCACATAATGGTCCACATAAAGTTACATTAATTGACCCAAAGTGATTGATGTTATCTTTTGATTAGTATCGTTTCTTAAAAGCAGGCCATGACAAGGCCAGATGATAGGATCTTCTTCGTTATATATGATCCAAACCGTCCATTTTTGTAAGTCTTGGTTTGGACAGAGCGATCCTCTTATCTGTACGAATTTTTTCATAGTAGCAGGAAGGATGAAGCGAACTTAATGGATGGCCCAGATTGATGATTAGACTGTCCACATGCATATAAAAACGGTTAGGAAAATCACGAACTGTCATTAACATCGTACGGATAGGATCATCCAATCTAGAACTTTTGAGGCATGATATATCACGTGTGGGCCCATAATGTCGACATTCTGGATCAATAAACAGATGGGCCCCACCTTTACCGATTTAGAATCATATACCCCAATCATATCAACATATATCCACGGGAGGGTCATCATCACGTACAACCATTGCATGCTACCCCGTCTTTTCCGCCAACATGTCATATGAGAAGGACAGAAGACCTGTGAGAGAATGGGTCCCACCAGGAAGATCACATGGCTTGTAGAACAATCCAGTCCATTCATCAAGCGATCCATACCGTAGAAATCAGTGGACGGTCAATGATCTGACCCAACATACAGATAGGCCGTGACAGTGGGGCCCACCTTGATTCACGTGCTGTATATCCAATCTGTCCATCAGTTTTTCCAGATAATTTTAAGGAATGATCCAAAAAATGAAGGAGATCCAAGTCTCAGTTGGACCACTCCACAGTAAAAAGTGGTGATTGAACACTCACCGTTAAGAACTTCTTAGGGCCCACCCTAATGCTTATTTGCCATTCAACCTCTTGATAAGGTCACACAGAAACACAAATATCAACTCGATTGAAAACTTTTGTGGCCCACAATAAGTTTTTAATTGGGGTATTCAATCACCACCGTTTCTTTTGGTGTGGTCCACATGAAACTTAGATCTACTTGATTTTTGGGCTCATGATCTAAAATGAGTTAAAAAGGCGGATGGACGGCATAGATATACAACATATAAATCAAGGTGCCCCGTTGTCACGGCCTCGATGAAATCGGTGCCCTCCCTGTCCGGTGGTCCACAGGCCCATTTAATAGGAGCTGTATTTTGTTATGTGGACCGTGGATAGCCTGTGTTCAGAAGCTGTGTGGGACCATTACAAATCCACTCCGTCCATCAGTTTCAAAATACCAAAATACGACCAAACAAAATGCAAATACAAAACTCATAGTGACCATACTATACGAAACAGCAGAGATTGAATACCCACCATTGGAAACTGTTTGAGGCCAGAGAAGTTTTCCATCAGGATGATATTTGTACCTACAGTTTATTTGAGTGTTAATAACCCTATGGACGGTTTAGATGGCATATAAACGTCATGGTCGGCTCCGGAAAAGTTTCAACATTGGACGTCTCTATTCCCACTATTTCGTGTGTTATGTCCCACGTGAGTTGTGGATCTTCATGTGTTTATACTCCTGTCCTATTGTATTCTTTTGAAACTGATGGATGGAGTGGATTTATCACGGACATCTCTGTGGGCCCCACACAGCTTACCGGCACAGGCAATCCCGTGATTGGTTACTCCCACTGTTGTTAAAAAACGGGCAGAAAATTATCACTGTAGACGCCACCTTTTATCCAGCGTCTTTTATGGAAAGTGCAAAGCTTGGCTTCCCAACTTAGCCCTTGTACGTACGGATAGAGCATCTGAAGACGAAAATACCCCTATCCGTACTGTAATGCGTTGTGAAAAGTAGGGCATTTTCGTCCTAAAATGATCTGTCCGGACGTGTAAGGTCTAAGTTGAGAAGTGAAGTTTTGTACTCATCAGAAAAGACGCTGGATAAAAGGTACCGTTTACAGTGGTAAATTTCTCAAAAACGGGGCACACATGCATGACGAACAAAACCATGCATACTGATTGTATTAGATCATCCTGACAATCCAATGAGTGGACCTTTCTCTCTGACGGTGAAACATTGCCAGATTTTTATTGTTTACAGTATAATGGGTCAGGATCGTCCCAACAGTGTTACTTTTAGAGTATGGTCCATTCGATATTTCGACATATCAAATGAATGGTTAGATCTACTACCAGATAAAAATGAACGGTTATATTTACCTTACACATGCCAAGTGAGTGACGTGGAGTCACTTTACCTACCATGTCTCGCGAAGCACCGGATCTCTAGGATAGAGCGTTTATTATTAAATACACACGTGTGCAGGTCACATGCCAGGAAGAAAATATGGGAACTTACAAGCGTGCATGTTCCACATGCCTTGTCGGAGCCGAATCCAGTGCTGCCTGACGCATGGGAGAAACTGTACCTCCAGCTCATTACTTCACACGTGGCAAAGAAGTCCCAGATCGAAACCGTTCATTTGATAGTGGATGGACCACAGTCCAGAAATCACACTATTAGGACAGTCATAAAACTTGTAATCAGTTGCAGAAATTGGATAGTAGGATATAAAAGTGAGGAAAGGTCCATTTGTTAAATGGTAAGGATAGTCCAATCAGAGCAATTTCTTGTTAGTAAAGAGTCGATGGTGGAACCCACAAAATGTGGGGTTAGGATCATCATGCACGTGTGCCACGTGTATAGTACATGATCTGGAAGAACAAATATGTGGTACATCCACAGGCAGTGGGCCAGCTCTCAATCATGCACCAGAAGTCAACCCCATTGGAAATGTCTTGGGCTGGCGGTGGGAAAGTTACATGGATGGGTGTTTGGTTTTCTTTTTCTTTTTGTCTTTTTGTCTTTTTTAATTTTTTAATTTTTATTTTCAAGCCAGCAATTTTTGTTAGCCAGTCCAATTAACCAATCTAAACTGTCCATTACCAATTAATCAATCCAAACTGTCCATTGAATTGATTTTCAACCATGCAGAAAACCACATTGACATGATTCAATCCATCCTTGATTTTGTCTTATTTTCTATATCCCTCCTTTTTCCAAGCCAAAGATGAAATGAAATGGATATGATAAGGGGTCGTTTGGCATTAGGGGTGTACACAAACAGGGCTAGCTGGGTTAGTTTGCTTGACTCGACTCGGAAAAGCTTGATTCGACTCGGTTCGAAGCCGAGTTCGAGCCGAGTCGAGCTGATTTTTTGAGCTTGAGCCGAGTTCGAGTTGGTCCCTGCTCGACTCAGATCAAACCCAGCTCGAATCGAACTCGGATCAAACTAGTGCGGTGACTCGGTTGCTTTGATATTAATGTTGCTCACCAAGTGTTTGATGAAATGACTCAAAGAAGTGTGGCTCATGGCAAAGAAGGTATGTATATGAAACCAACACCCTTTTTTCTTAATTTTTATGTTGCTTAGAAGGTGTTTAATAAAATACCTGTAAAACCATTGCTGTTATCTCAAATATAGTGAAATTTTGAAGGTGCAGTCCAAGTGTTTGTGTAAGACCCGTACCCTAGTCTGTACCATTTCGCAGGCTTCCGCGATTCTACCGGTCGAATTCCGGCAATCTTCGACCCATTTCCATCGTTGCGCACGATCCTAAGCTGAGTCCTGCATACCAAAGTCGGCTCGAACCGAAACTTGTATCCTAGCGATCGCGTCGTCGCCGCGGTTCCAACACCGCGACTCACGGACCGAACTGATACCTAGGTGGGAAGATGTCAGTCAGCGTTCGGTTCGAAGAAACACCGCACGTTACGAATCTCGAGGGAATCTCTACGAGATGTCCCATCAAATCAAGTCAAGTACACCACCTTATCTTCATGTCACCTCACCCAACAACAAGTACAAAGTGGCCTCTCTTCTTTTTCCCACAAGTCAAACCTCTCCCTCCCCTCACCACTCCTCTTTTTCACATTTTCAAACAAACCCATACCTTTCCTTACAAACACCACTCCATCCATTGCTTTAATCCATCATTTCTCATTTTCTCTCATTTCTCACAACTCAATCCAAAGCAACCCAAACTCCATACTCCAAGCTCCTCACCCCCAACTCTAAGTGTGGCCCACTCTTCCTACCTTCTCATCCTCCATCTCACCCTTCCAATTATCATCTATAACCGTCAAACTTGAAGGCAATGAGCTAAGGAAGCTAAGGGAGCAAGAAGAAGGAAGATAAGTGGGTGATCCACCGTTAAATTTCTTTTCTTAGGGCCACTTGTTGGTGGGACCCATTTTTTATGTATGAATTGTATCATGTGGGGCCCATAGTGGCGGGGCCCCACCATCACCACCTTTTATATCTTGTCTCATTCTCTATCTCTCTTTTTCTTTCTTTTCCCCTTGAATGTTGTGGACCCCACCAAATTATGTTAAATCCACTCCATCCATCAGACGGTGTGGTCCACCGCATTTCAGGTGAAACCCACCCTTCATATATACATATATATATATATATATATGTAGTAGTGTATTATATTATATTATTATAATATATATATATATATATGTACATGGTGGGCCACGTGCATGTGGGACCCACCATGAGATCTGTGTATGTGGGACCTACCATGAGGTCTGTGTATGTGGGACCCACCATGAGGTCGGTGTATACCGTCCAGCGTCTCTGGACGCTGGACGTGAAGGACAAGCTAACCAAAAGAAAAAAAAAATTGCTTTTAGGGTGGGCTGCTCATGCAGGCCCCACCTTGATGTATGAGGCTGATCCACACCGTCCATTCTGTTCTCCAGATAATTTTAGGCGTTGAGCCAAAATTTTAAGGTGATTCGATCATCAGGTGGGACATACCATCTAAAACCATGTGAAGACATGCCAGAACATATAAAAGTGCTTGGTGGGACCCACCTGGAGTTTGGAAATAGTTGAAATTCGGTCTGGACGGCCAAACAAGTGGGACACACATAATGCGTGGGCTGGATTGTGAATCACATCTCGGTGGGCCCCAAAAAAAAAAAAAAATTTAAAAAGCAAGCAGTAGCTGCTGCTGCAGATGCGCAGTAGCGCCACTGCATGGGTAGCGGGAGGACGAGTTTGGGCCCTCACGGCCCAGGTGTGGGCCTCATCGTGGTGCGTTTTGACCATCGGCACCATGCATTTGATGGTTCCCCTTTAAATTATGGGGTATCCCAAAAATCACCAGATATACTGGAACTCGGGTGGGCCATACCATCTAAAGTCATGTGAAGACATGCCTAAACATATAAAACCACTTGGTGGGGCCTACCGAGATTTGGACATGGTGAAATTTGGTTTGAACCCTCGGCCAAGTGGGACACACCTAATGGGTGGACTGGATCTGTGAACCATATCACAGTGGGCCCCAGTGTCACGTGTGACCTTATAAACAGGTTGCATGACAAATATACATCACGTGGGCCCTGGCTCACGTGACCTTATAAACAGGTTGCGTGGAAAATAAACATTACCGTGGGTCCCCTCCCCTGACCGTGGGCCCCTGGACAGATTGGATGTCAAATAAACGTTGTAGTGGGCCCCTGGCCCACTTGATCTCATAAACAGGTTGGTACCAAATAAACATTATGGTGGGCTTCACATGAGGCCCACTTGGATGCATATGGGCTCATGTACTTAGGCCCATCTTGATGTATTTTTAGGCCCATTATTAAGGCCCACTTGGATATATATGGGCTCATGTATTTAGGCCCATCTTGGCTGTATATGGGCCTAATATTGAGGCCCACTTAGATGTGTTAAGGCCCATATGATTAGGCCCACCTTGTTATATTTGAGACCTATGTTAGGTGACTAATGTGATGTATGCAAAGCCCATGGATGATGGCCCATTGCAATGTACCTAAGGCCCATTGGTGAGGTTCATTGAGGTGGCCCACTTGATGAATATAAGGCCTATGAGATATGACCCATTTGATATATTTAGGGCCCCATGGAATGTACCTAAGGCACATTGTAATGTGTAATTCCATTAGGGTTTATTTAATGGTATTTAAGGCGAACCGAGCCTTGGGGACAATGTTGGTTTGACGTCCACATTGTACGAGTAATGTTGGTTAGATGTCCACATTATAACTCTCCCTAAGGCCACTGATAGGCCCGTATCTGTTTCATGTAGGCCATCTGGGCCCATCTTCATTCAGAGGATAGTTTATTGCTTTATAACATGTTTAGTGCAGCCCCATGATTCATGATCATACGCATCATATGTATGCTTGAAATGAAGAGTATCTGATCATAGCATATGCCTTCGGGCAGACTGATTACGGGCTCCCTGATATGCGAAGTTATCCTACATGAGCACATGTATGCACATGATTGATGCATGTCTGGCAGTATGATTCATGCACTTGCATCTGTATGATTGAGATATGCCCTAGCGACATCAGGGCCATAGCCTCCACAGATATATCGTGGGTGGCTGGTTGGATACCGAAAAATCTTGTTCCAAGTAATTGGGGCGCCATAGATGTCCCTGGGTGAGAGTCCTTGAACCCGATAGTACCAGAGGATGACTCCAACGTCGAGACCGAGTGGATATATGAGCACATGAGGGCCGAATACCATGAGGCCGTGTCTCCCACTGTGTCGTGGTCGGTTGGAAAGGGGTGTAGCCTTACTTGCCCGAGAGCAGGGGGCATTACTAAGCTGAGTTTGACCAGCTCAGAAATGGGTTCGTTATCGACGTGCTGGATAGATATTGGCTGACTATTGGCCAGGCGGATAGTGAGGTTTCTTACACTCACTTGGACTGTGCTGCTTGGAGAGAGACAGTGTCATTTGGAGTGTACTGAACCCCGGAGATTATCCAGACTGAGAACCATACTGATTTGATGCTCTAATTAGGAGTTGCATTGGTATGAGGATTGGCATGCTTGACTTACATATTGCATCGCATGGCCTTGGTATGACCGATAGCATTCACATCTTGTACTGCATAGCCTTGGTACGGCTGGTTGCATTTACGTATTCATCAGCATGATTCCACATTACTCCGACATTGCATTCTGAGCACGATCGCACACACTTACACCGCCCTCTAAGCTTTCTATAAGCTTATGCACGATTGATGTGTGCAGGTGACGCCAGGACGTAGCTGTAGTCTCGCCGCAGTTGGAGCGTGCCGCCGAGCTTTTGGAGTTTTGATATTACCACTCTCTTGTATTTCCCTTTATACGCACTGTACTCAAAGTTTTTGATCATAGTGGATTTTGTGATGGTGTTCTTGTGGTTATTATTTGTGGGTTATGCTTGGTTATGCTCATTACGAATCAAATTGATATTAGAAATCCTCCTTGTAGCATCCCAGGATTGGAACCTGGTATATGGGTGCCGGGAGCCGAGAATGGGGTACTACGGAGGCTGTCGGCGCCGAATTCGGCAATCGGGAATTTTGTGAGCCCGGTTTCCGAGTTCGGGGCGTGACAGTTTGTGAAAATGCCTCAATGGAAAACTCGACTCGATCTTGGCTTGAACTCGGCCCGAGCTATTAACCGATTGAGGACCGAGTCGAGCGAGTTCGAGCTGAGGTCAGCTAGTGGCTGAGCCAAGTCAAGCTGAGGCTAGCTCGACTCGGTTCGACTCGATGTACACCCCTATTTGGCATCACAAATTTAAGACTTCGAGTTAGTATGAAACCATTGGCCACTTGCAGGGTGGATTACAGAGTATTTCGGTAGAGTTTTGTGATTTCTCTATTTCACATAGAAATATTTTTGATCCATAGGTCAAGTCATCTGATCATTGATTTTTAAGACGAACCATCAAATACTTTAGTATTGTCACTTATTCATCAAAATTTATCGTTCAATTAACTATTCACTACTATATAAAGATATATGACTGTACGCTTTGATTTTGTACCACCCAATCATAATAAATAAACTCCTTAATCTCTTTATCTGCTCATACACATATCAAATTAAGATTCCAATCTATTCATTTTATTTGTCATTTATGAATATGCTTAACTCACCATCAAAACTACAATCAAAGAAACTTACATATGTGAACAAGTTTCACTTGAATCTAACAGTGTATATGTCCTACCCATGGATTACTCCAAAACGTACTTTGTGCTTATTCATTTACAAAACTGACCGTAGAATAGATTATCAATTTTCTCATTTTTATTTGCTTGTTTTTAAAGGGAGAGAGTCACATGTGTTACACATGGCCTGTTAGGCTACTAATCTTTTATACATGTGGCCTACTGATGATATTCCAAAATAATTATTATCAACTACATCATTAAAATTACTTCAATAGAATGATCTGAGGAGTCCATATATTAGCCATGTAAATCAACAATTAAAAATCATTGGTTAGTTGCTCGGTTGTGATCATATGCTTGTGGCTCATCGGAGGCTTGGAATTTCATCATTTTTTTTGTCATAGTATAAATTTCAATGGGCTTATTACAATCATTGTGTCAAATATCACTTGTTTGCACTAATTACAAATATTAAAGTTGATCTAATGATTAAATTCAAACTTCTAACAATATACTATATAATTTAAGTGCATCGCTATTTTTGGATCACCTGAATCTAGGGTGCTAAATACAATTGGAGAATTTTGAATCTAGGGGATTTCCAATCCAGGTATTTCAAATCTACAGTGCCAAATGAGGCCTAACTGTAATGACATTGATTTTTGAGCTATAAAAAGAATGGAACTAACCAAATTAATAGTTTTATTTTGTGGTCATTAATAAAACCATGCACTTAACTTAGTTGGTAGAGGTACTCTTAGTGGAGGGATAGGTTAAAGGATTGAGTCTTAATATTGTAGTATTTTCTTTTTGCCAAAATTTATAAAACCCTGGTGGAATCTTCTAAATTTAAAGACTCCTATATTTAAGGGGAGAAACTGTAGGAAATTCTGCAGAAAACCCTAAAGCTTAAACACCTACCAGACATTAGAGAGAGACTCTATGGGTGGGATGATTCCACTGGCAAGAATTTTATTTTTTTCCTTTAATTTCTGATTTTCCTAACTTAAAAGCCCTAAATATGACCAATGAACGTTGAGAATTAACCCTACGTCCATCATTTTGATATGTGGAGAAGTTTTGAAGAAAAAAAATTGATTTTTATATGAGTTCCGATATTATAAGAGATCGGCTTTGCGAAATACAGTCATATCAGTATAGGAAGATTCGAATCAAAGAATCCTAAATCCGAATCAATTTAGAACCTTGAATCCTAAAGTGATTTGACTGAGAAATTCCACAGTGGTCTGCGAATAGTATAGATGCCAATAGCTTATGCCGAAAAATAGTTTTCAATTAACAATTATATATTTCAGATATTTTGGATCCGAATGATCCTTTGGTTATTTCGAATTCAACAATGAGAAAAACCATTGGATGGGTTGGACCCAATTTACAAATCAATGGAATTCGCAAAAGCTATGTAAGTGTAGGAAAAACCCTAAGATTTTCAGAAAATGGATCGTGTAACAGAACATATCCAACTTCGGTCGATCGATTGAAGTCAGTGTTCAATTAATCGAACGGATCAATTTTTGTCCAATGACCAAAGTTTAGAGTTTAGGGTTTAGTTTCGATTGATCGAGATACATGTTCAATCAATCGAGGGTCTCTTCGAGCAACCTCAATCGATCGAGGTACCGATCGAGAATGACCAAAATTGTTAAGCAACTAAATCGAATTAAATCCAATCATTTTCAATGATTAATGGGCAGGTTCGATCGATCAGAGGTGACCAAATTTATCTAGAGACTTGAGATGTTTAATTCCGACTTTTAACGATCTATAGTCAATCGATCGAAGGCCGTCGAGCTAGCTCGATCGATCGATAACATTGATCAAAAGTCCTCTGTTGATTTTGAAATGAATTTAAAGGAATAATGATGGGTCATTTTGGTTCGATCAAAGGCGGACCCAGCTTGATGAAATAATTTAATTGAATTCTAATATATTAAACCATCTTAATATCGAAGTTCAGATTCCAAAGTGTCCAACTATTTGACAGATTTGACTCTACCACGAATAGGTGAGTGAATGCCGACGTGTCTCACACCTATATAATTAAGGTAAATGATATGAATGTTATAACAATTGTGATGCATATGATCTTCATGACTGAAGAAATTGATTGTAGTGTTATTTGAATATATTTTCAGTTGTATGATTTACGTTTTGAATAATTATTATTGTGAATTAATTATAGGGCATGCAAAACATTGATAATATGAATTCATAATTTCGTTTTAATGAAATGTATATATTGGTCATACATAACAAATTGTAGACATTGAGCATGCACTACATGCATCCATATCATTCATACACTGATTCCTAGAGGCACTCTCTAGATGACTGGATGCACATCTTGTGCCTGAGTTCCTAGGGATCTCCCTAAATGGTTATGCCTGGTAGATTTGTTGCCAAATGTCCACGTAAGTGAAAGCGTACTCATGGAGTAAATGTATATTTGCCCATGCCTACCTATGGTAGATATTTAACGGGTATAGATTTGAGTTGATAAATATCTAACCCAAGCAAGTAAACGATCATCCCACTTGACATACATCTCATGACATCTTAGCATGCATACTCATATTTAAATACATACCATTTCATTTTTTATTGTACTATGTATGAACCTTGTTGGGTTTACTCACTAGCTTGGCCAACTAATGTTGTAAATTGATAACCGTACAGAGATGAATGAAGCAGGAAAACCAAATTAAGTACCGAAGAATGAGGCCGGGTTAATGAATGAGACTCAGGACCAATGGTTGTATTTGGTGGAAGATGAACTTGCCGCTTTAGATGGATAATGTTATTCATATAGTTATTTGATAGGTACACATTATTTATTTTTTTATTTACTAATGTTGATTAGATAATTTATTATTTATAGTTAAGATTTTGTTAAAGGTGGTGTTTGATAATCTAGTTAAAGTCACAAATGAGTAGACATAGTTACTTTTAGAGTTTATTTTGTGGTTGTGAATGTGATGGAATGACTAATAGAGAAAACCTGTGATTATGCCGATGTATGGACGTTAATGCAGTGAGAATATAGAATATAATAAATTATTCCTCCTAACAATTGCTTGATGCATGAAATTTTGTGCACTTGGTGCACGAATCATAGACCATAACTCAAGTCAGAGGGTGCACACTTTGTATCTGAAGTGCAAGGCATAACACTAACAAAAGTGATTCTTTAGAATCATAAGCAAGCCACAGTGTCTCTAAAAAATAGATAGATGTAATTGTTGATTGAACCCTTCTTGTGTAAATGATTTTGACTAATCATTTTAAATATTATTTATCGAATGGTTAATGTTTATTAGATTAGTGTTGTTCTTGCACAATTGGTCATGAAATGTGCGTTAGAACTAATGAATTGTCTAGATCAATGGATTGGACAATCTAAGCATTTAAATGCAACTAAGAGCATTATACTTTGCTTTGAGAGCATATAATCATTTCTCTTTCATTAATAATAAGTTTAGTTTATACTTTTTTTTTTTAATGATTTTTAAGTTTTGAAAAATAAAATAAAATTTTAGAATTTTTCAAATTAAAAAAAACCTAAATATCAACTAAATTAAATTTAATTATTCTCTGAAAAATGCTAAGCCAATTCTAACATTACCTAAGCAATAAATTTCTCAACAATTAAACAAGCTCTAATAGTAAAACCCATACAAGATATGCATAGTATTCTTAAAATTTTAAAATATACAATAATTCATTGATTCAAACCATAGGCTCGAAAAACTTCACTGTGGTTGGTCCACTCAATAAAAATATTGTTCTTAGGAAAAAAGTCAAAGGAATGTCCAAAGTGGCCTCGACAGTGACGACAACAACTATTGTAACGGTGTGTGCCATAAGGGAGTGAGAGACTCAATCAGGTAGTGGAGTGGAAGTCTTTTCTTGGGATCGTTAACTACTATTGATGGTTCATCAAAGGTTACTCAGGATGGGCAGCTCCACTGATAAATCTTCTGAAGAAGGAGCGGGCGTGGCAATGGACGAGCGAGTGCTAGGCAGCATTCGACAATCTTGAGTTGGCAGTCATTGAGGAACCGATCATCGATGTTGTCCAATCACACCATGCCATTCGAGGTGCGGACTAGTGCATCCGACTTTGCTATTGGCAGGGTACTTATGCAAGAGGGGCACCCCATAACGTCATGAGAGTAGAAGAATCATGACATCTTATTTTACAACTTATAAATAGACTATCTAGAAGAGAAGTACAACGATAACTTATATTCAATTGACAAAAGGAGCAATAACTAGGATAATTTTATGAAGGGTTCTATCAATTGGAGGTCTATCATATCAAATATTAGGATCACTAAGCTACAAAATTCATTTGGCATAAATTGAAAAACTTAGAGATACCGTATCTATAATATATTTAGTGGTGGGTATGACATAATGTAATATAAGTGAAGGGAGAGAGTTCGTGCAATGAAAGGTGTGGGTTACGCATGAGGAGAGAAATGGTGTGGGTTATATATAAATTAAGTTGCACTGAGTGGGGGTGAATGGAACTACAAGGAGAGAGAGAGGGTGCATGGAAATGAGAGAGTGTGGGCCACATATGTGTGCATTATTCACAGTTAAAGACACCCAAATTACCTAAATAAGCATCTTATATTGGAATTATGTTCCAATGTCCTATAAAAATCGAAAATGTATGATTCTTTCAGTACTAATTGCATGAGTAAAATTGTCTATAACTACTTGCATTATATAGGACAAATACATTATTATCATGTACATCAGTGCATATTAGTAGCAACATATCTCATATTGACATATATTACAGTAGTGAGGATGTAGGGGCTTTTATATTTGAGCAAAGTTGTATAATTGAAAAACAGTTAAGACAAAATCACATGTCTATGGTTTATCAACTCTCTTGTACTCAAGAACTTAATGCTTTTGGACAATTAATTGAAGACATATCTATACTATACATAACACAAGAAGCTTTTCGATATGTTTGCCTCTCAATTAATTTGTGCAAGGATGATAACTTTGAATATTTGAAAGATAATGAAAGACATCTTAAATGTAGGTATGAACATTTTGGGAACTTGAGTATAGTCCACTTGTAACATGTAAAAGCTTGATTTTTTTTTCTCTCTCCACGTGTGTTTGCAATGCTATACTCCTTGTGATTGTTAAAGTGTAGATTGCTTATCTTTACTAAAGAGGTACAATTTTTGATCAATGACACTTTACAGTTTCAGTTCATATAAGGAATACTTTCATTCATGTACACATGTATTATCATCTATTTAAATTTCTCACATGTGTCACAATTCATCTTTTTTCTTATTTTATCACATTTGACCAACAAGAAAATGAACAACTACTTACAACAAAATGTTCATAAACAATTAGTTTTGATAACATATTTATGAACAGTCTATCACAATATAATTCCGCTCGAATCTAAATTCATTAACTTCATCTAACCATGCAACTTGTTGATGACAAAATCTGGACCACCCTCCACTCCGTGCAATGCTCCTCGAGTGGACCTTGGCCCTGCACAATGGGTGAGCAAAGGAGACCCTGGCTAAGCCGGGGGACCTTCCGATGCATAAGTCAGGTCAATGGAACCGGGGTCTAAGTTGAAGTTTGAAGTGTAGAGGGAGAGTGCGAGATGTTTCGTACCTGTAGCAATGAGGTCCTCATGTATTTATACCTGACTGTAAGATGGTCTGGATCCATTAATCATGGCACGATTTGATCAATTAAGGAGATTTTCGAATCATGGAGATATTACACGTAATCTAAGGATCACGTACTATATCATGCGCGTTGTGCGTATCTGCGAGCGAAGTAACTGGCCACGTTCACTTATGTTAGTATCTAAGTTCAGCTTGAGGAGTGCCCGCCTTAGAATATGGAGTCGACTCGGATCTTTATGTAGGCAAGGTCTCAGTCGGAGTGGTTATAGACCTTTGTTGAATACTGCCCGCTCTCATAATCTGAGCTGAGCCATTAGTCATCCGTTCGATCAGATCAACATGTCATCAGGCCTCGGAATTACAAGGGGCTCGGATCTTCCCATAACACAACTCATACTTACTCATACAACAGATACATGTATAGGGATATAGAATTTAACTTCCATATAACTGTTGGTTCATTATATGTCTGATGTGTAAAACTAAGTTTGCATAACACAACATCACCGATGTATCATTTATGAAGATAACATGAACTTAAATAGATGAGAAGTTATTTCTTAACTTGATATCAATGACTATGCTGTACTTGAAATATTCTTTTTTAAACCCGGATATTCCACACCTTACACTTTTTTACAAACACTTCAATGGAACTTGAGTTTTCTATAACACCTAGAAATACTTCAATGATACTTACAATTTCTTTAACACAAAGACTTGTATTTATAGTAAAAAGATTTGAAGTTATTGCACTAATCAAAATACCTATATTTATTTAAGAAATGTCCGAAGTAGTTCAACTTATCAAAAGGCCTATATTATAAAATAAAAAAGGCATGAAGTACTTCAACCCATCAGAACTTCGCTTCTAGAGCTCCACATATGAGAATTTTCTCTCTTTAGTAGTTTTGACAACATGTCCATGAACAACCTATTGCAGCATAACTTAGATCGAGTGCAGCTTCATATAACCATGCAACTCATATTGACTCCTACAATAAAGACGTGCATAGGGATTTAGAATCCAACTTCCATTATTGCCGTTAATTCATTATATGCATGGTGTATAATACTAAATTTGCAAAATATATGATCACCTATTTATCATTTATGTAGATTACATACACTTAATTTAAATCTTACACTTGAATGGAAAATTATTCCTCAAATTGATATTAATAGCAGCATTGTATTTAAAACTTTCTTTATTTGACCTTGGTATTCTACACCTTCCACTCTTCTAGAAATACTTCATTGAAATTTGAATTTTCTATAAGACTTGAAAATGTTTTAATTTAACTTTAATTTTTATAAATTCAAGACTTATATTTATAAAAGAAATATCTTAAGTGATTCAACCCATCAGAATACATGTATTTATAAAAGAAATGCTTAAGAGTAGTTCAACCCATCAAAATACATATATCATATGAGAAAAGCTTGGAGTATTTCAACCCATACAACTCCACGTCTAAAAGTCTCCACACTATCATAATTCCATCTTTTTTGGAATTTATTTATAATTAAAATATTCTAGAAGCCATGTCTATATGAAATACTCTCGAATGCATACATCCCCATGTGAGAATTCCATCTTTTTGAGAATTCATTTATCATTAAAACATTCTAGAAGCCACGTCTATGTGAAATACTCTTGAATACATACATCACCCCTAACATGCGAGCCATTGACATGTTCAAGTTGTACGACTAATAAGTTTAATCAATCTGAAACATTAATTATGTAAGGCCCACCTAATAGAAATCTTACATGACTCGCTTCATACCTGCATTAATATTTAAAATGTAACAAGACATTCATGCGACGCCGCCGCCTTAGCGCATTGTCGGTCATTTTTCATGCATCATTTTATGACATGTTTCTAATAAATCTTCGAGAACCGTTGTTTATCGAGCCGTGTGGGGGCCATGGGCGGGTTTTGCTAACGACAAACATTTAAAACAAAAATCATAGATTAAATCCAAGAAAATTACTTAGTAATCATGTTTAGGTAACTTCGTGGCTGGGATATTCGGCCTCCTAATGATGGCCCTCATCCATAACTTTGGATCCGATGTTTCTAACCACTCAATGACATCCATGAGCATGCCACCATGCATTGATGACACTCAGCATGGCACAAGAACATGGACCCACACTCATCATGCTCTCATTGATACACTAGTACTTAGTGTGCCACCCATTGACATTTACCCCCACACGTGCCGATTTGGGAAATCCAAGTAGGCCCCACCTTGTGTATGACCTGACCCAAAAGTCCACTAATCAGGTGGATCGAAACTGGAGTTAACGTGCATGAAATCCACACCGTCCATCAGGTAGACCGCAGCTTATTATCCTTGGTCGAAAAAAATCTGGCTGATTCAAAACTCAGATGGGCCATCTAATTTAAAAATGTACAAAAACCTTTAATTTCTCGTGGTATGGCCCACCTGAGTTTTGGAATGTTGAAATTTTTGGGTGGAGGCACATCAGATAATATTAGGAATCCCAGCCTAACTGTTTCCTAATTCTGGCATACTTGAGTTTTTCATGATCATGATTTTAGTCGTCGCTGATGTACGGAGTGGATCTCATGAAAGTTTCACCCACGTGGCGATCAGCTAGTGGTACGTACCGAAGCCAGGTCCGTGAGATAGTCAAACAGGTACGGTGAACATGGACGGTTGGTGCTTCTTTTAAAACTGTCCACTGCATTCGTAAATGTGTAGCAAGCCAGACCAACTTAACCGACTGGATTTCATGCCAGGTCATCTACAAAGTGGGCCTGACCTAACATACGGCTTGGATGCTCCAAACACATGTAAAATTGGCACGTGTGGGGGTGCGCGCGTGTGACCTGCGTGGGCTTAGCATTTGATATTCCTTTTAAAAGTTACTGAATTGGGTGTCATTTTCTTTCTTTCCTTCTTTTGTAGTGGTTGGTAAGTGCATCCAACGGCCAAAAACACTCAGGTATAGATGGCCCACCAAGCATCATGGAAGTCAATTTGAAGCCGACCAGCTCCACTATATGGTGGACTTTGGCGGACATGCTTTGGAACTTGTTCCTCTCTTTAAACTATCATTTCTCCATAGAAAAGAGTATTCAAGAAAGAGCGGCCATTGATTTCTTTGGAAAGTCAGAATAATACTCTTGGGCTTTGGTAAGCTTTTCTCGCGCGTGTGTAAGTCAGCTAGTGTATATGCACACGTGTTTCCATCATGGTATGTAGGATCAAGATCTGGTCCATCAATCAGACGGTTATCACTGTATAGAAGGTTTGGTCCAAGAATCAGGTGGGTTCGTTTGGATGGCTGAGAAAAACTCAAGTTCTCTAACCTGTCCACTTATTTCTATGATCATGGACCACCTTCTAATGACTGGAAGAGTTTGAATTTCTCCATGAAATATCTAAATAATGGTCTGGGTCATCTTATGGATGGTTTGGATATTACACATGTTTTTCATGTTGTAGCTGACACGTGTGGTGGTTTAGAAAAGTTCAGTGTTCCTACGCTTCTGATTGGGTACTGACTGATATTCCACCTAAAAATTGCTGGGAAATGCTGAACACAATTAATTGCACGACTAACTAGTTATATGTGAAGCCCATCATGCTATATAAATAAAATCCAACCTGTCTAAAATGTCATTCCCATCATGAAATATATATTCCAAAAAATTAAGATAGACCCAACTATTATGTAGACCACATCATAGTAAAAAATAAATAACCACCCAAAAATCTCCACATTCATATGGATCATATTTAATGGTTGGATCGACCTGATTTTTGAGGAATCCATTTTCACTATAGGAGTACTACGATGGAAGGGTAAGATGGAATAAAAACGCCATGATTGGGCCCCACACGCCAACTTAGTAAGCCGTACAACCAGATGTGTGTTAGCATTTCTCAAAGTTGTTAGTCCACCACACAAGTGTTGTTTGACTAAGATTCTTATGATTCGAGTAATGCTACGGACAGGGAGGGCCCTGTAATACCGACACGCGTCGTCTGCTGGGTATTTATTTGTACGGAGGCAGCAACGGCAGTGACGTAAATACACATGGGCCCACCCTGATGTTAGTGAATCCAGACCGTTCATCATTTGTGACGGACCATTGTAGGACTTGATCTAAAAAATCAGTACCATCCGAACGGTGTGGACAACGGATTGTGTACTGAGTAACTCGTTACACTTTTATCGCACTGTGTGAACTCTGTTGGGCCCACCGTGAATATGTGGTTTATCCACGCCGTCCATCCGTTTTTTCAGCTCATTTTAGTGGATGGGCCAAAAATTGAAGCATATCCAAATCTCAAGTGGACCACACCACAGGTAACAGTGGGAATAATGATTTCCACCGTTGAAACCTTCCTACAGCCAACAGTGATGTTTATTTGTCATCCAAACTGTTCATAAGAATCACACAAACATGTATGAAAGGAAAATACAAATATCATCTGGATCCAAAACTTCAATGGCCGCCAATAAACTTTCAACTGTAGACATTCAAAATCCCACTGTTTCCTATGATGTGGTCCACTTAAACTTTTGATATGATTCATTTTTGGGATCAAGCCATAAAATTATCTAGAAAAATGGATGGACGGAGTGTATTGTTGACCCCACAGAGTTTACATAAATCATGGATGGGCCCTGTAGACATTCTCATGGTGTACTGCACCTGAGTTTTGGATGTCTTATTTTTTAACTCATGCTTTGAAAATAGATAAACTAAATAATGGCACATCCATATGGATGTTAGTTACGATTTTGGAAATCTTGCTGATTGTACATCTCATTTCATAGATAGTCATTGTACTACATTGGGTCCTTACTCTTGCTCCGGTGGTAGACTCTTATGCCTGTTTGGCTCTTAGGCCTGTTTGGTTTTCCAATTAACCCGGTAGTTGGGTGTAAAGAGGGCATTAATTAAATTTTAGATGTAAATGCAATGATTGGGTAAATTCCGGTTGACTGCTCTCCCACATTTGTTTTCCCGCAATTTGTCAGTGTAATAGACAATAATTCCCTATTCTTGTGTTTGGGTGTGCGGTGTACCAGTCATGGTAAAGAGAATTTAAATGTTATGGTGTCTAGTACCATAACTCTACAAGGACTGCATATCTGTGTTTGATTTCTTCATGAGTAGTAGTCAGAGGCCGATGAACCTATTTTGGTTGTTCCCCTCTATGTACAGGTGTGGATTGCGGTCATTGACCTGTGGGACCAACTATCTAAGATATCATCCAGACATGTGGGATCCACTATCTATGACACCATCCACCACAAAAACCGGATGGTGCAGTCCATCCACGTGGGGCCCATTTGGAGGTATGTTCTGTTGTATCAAATCCGTCCATTGAAATGTACATAACAATTTAGGAAATTATCCAAAAACTTAATCACATTCCACAAGCATGAGACCATTCCCCATGAGACGGTCTGTCTGTATTGCAAGTCGTTTTACGGTGGGAGTGTATGTCTGTATTTTCTATAGAAACTGTTGAAAACCTCACCGTCGTCATAGACGAAGGAAAGAAACCAATATCAGCTTCTAACAAATCTCTTCTGACCCATTATTGGTCAATCACCACAACATTCACCTGATAATAGAAAGTACCTCATATCTGGGATACTAATCTGCAACGTCGTTTGAACGGCGTGGATGCAGAATCAATATAGAAAGGTTGGCCCCAACAGCTTCGGTGAGTTTTTTTTATCTCACCTAATATGAGTCGAAAACAAACATGATTAAAGAACATCTATCATAAACCTACTTAAAACACAACTGCAACGAAGCGCAAAAAGCCACGCTAGCCACAAATTCATTGTCCAAAATTGGAGAAGACACTGTCTCCCTACAAACATACACATTTTTTAACATCTACTTCATGTCCAAAACCAATACTAATTAAACAGATAAAAAGATCCCAACCGAAAAAAAAAAAAATCAGAAACTACGAAGTCCATGTCAATCCGTCCAGTGGATTAGTGCCAATACATGACCTGAACGGTGATAATGAAAACCAGGCAACCAACGATTAGCCGAAACATTGCAGTAAGTGTATCTAGTGTATCTTCCACAGCTTCTTCATGTTTCAGTGTGTAATCGGTGTATGGACTGAAATAGGATGGTGCCGGCGCAGTCGCTGGAGGGATCATGTAATTGGTAGCGGAACCCAGTCCACTGTTTGACATAGGATTATCCAGTTCCTTCTCGTTTGACCATGCAGGTACACTTGTACGCTCCAATGACTCACAATAAGCTGACTAGTGAAAGAACGCCTCCGACGCAGATTCGTAACCTCGAAAACAGGCCATTGAGTAGCCCTCAACATGCTCCCGGCACTCTTCCCATGAATAATACACCCTAGGTCGTCATCCATTGAAAACAATATAAATCTTTTTACCCATCTGCACATGTAACGAAATTATGCATAATATAATCAATCAGATAGTTTTACTGACATAACATTTTTATATGAATAATCGAAATTTATTTTCTTTCCAACTATAGAAGAAATCAACATTGTGTACATCATACCTGGACAATGAAATCACATATTGAAGTACTTGTCAAGTTATCCTATACATCGTATACATATAACCATCATAGTCGACATCAAACATGCAAAATGCTGAACAAAATTATAAGCAGATAATGCAGGTTGAAATACATCGAATGATAAAGCATTAATTGAAGATAAGCATCGATCCCAAAAAATGATGTAAGATATTATCCAAAATTACCCACATATCAAGAGCTAGTAAACTATACTAGAAGCAGAAAAACGAAAAGTATGGTCCAAAAATTTAAATGGCTGACCAGTCATATTAAACATAAACCCTAAAAAATAGGGGAGGGTACTATGATCAGTCAGAAGACTGATCTGGTGCAAGCATCATCAACATAAAGTCCAACCTCCTGTACTTAGGAAGAGAAAGGAAAGAGGCAGATTTGGATTCATTTGCTGATAGGATCTTTACTGCGCGTAGGATCTCGTGACTTGTGAGACCTTCAATCTGCTCCAGTGTAGGTATAATCTGTTCCATACATATCATGTCCTTCCCTTTGTGTATGGTAATAGCTAGTGACCTGACAGCTTCTGCAACGTCACTCATTCTTTTGCCAATCACGTCGCAAGGATGTTCCATTCTAGCTCTCTTCCTAAAATTGTTTGTGCTGCCTGTGTTCACAGAGTTGTTGCCATTGAGATTCAGACTACGGTCTGCACTACGAGTCTCGTCATGACCTCGAAATGACCATTGGATGTTCTGTCCACTGTCTCCCATATCGTCACTCGATAAAACAAGTGTATCGTCATTAAGATCAACCGACATTGTCGGTGTAATATCGGGATCGCGAGACTTTCTCGAACGCATACTACTATGCATATTTTTGGTCAAAGCACGTTATCCAGTAGCTCGATCATTTTCAAATAAGAACGTGAGGTCATCATACTGTCGCACTGCTTTCCCTCGAATACATTGCGCATAGGGATGTGACTATTGACAACAATGATTAGAAAATATTAATTAGTACCATTCGAACAAATCTGGATAATATTAATTTAATCATCATTACATCATCTCACCCGTATGTAATCCTCCCAAACGTCATCTGGCACAGTTACTAGCTTCATGTCATCATCCCATCTAAACCCGTTAGCGCTCAGGGTGTCCCAAACTTCAAAATACAACCTCTTCAATGTCCTTAGGCGATCACCAACATGCTTCTCCTGAACTGATATCCCCAGTGTACTCCTGACAGTTTCCATGACCGTTTTATAGGTCTCTTTCTTAAATCTGTTGGCACTCTTGTGGCTATTTGCGACAACATTCATCAACGTATCAATAAGACAATCATCTATTTCATCAGTCCAACGCATTACACCACCAGATATAACATTTTCGTCAAGCGATTTTGATTTATATTTCCGTAGTGTCCTTCGTGGTGTGCCGCACGGGCCTTGCCAAGATTGTTTCGTTGGTGTAGACTGGTTGTCCCGCATATTCGGATCCATTTCGTCATCGGTATTAACTTCAATAATCTACAAATAGTACAATTAACATATTTCGTCAAACATGTATAACCTTGCATGTAAGTCATGTGAATGCAATAGTTTAACAAACCTAGAATATAATACACAAATACATAATATGGTATAAATATTTGAGGGTATTGATCGTCTTCTTATAAGCATCCCAAAATGATGGTTTCTAACACAGGTCCTGTAGGCAACAGAGTACATTCATGTGATGATATATATTACCTAGTACAAAATGACAAA
Organism: Magnolia changhungtana; assembly: GCA_030180095.1. Classification (NCBI taxonomy): domain Eukaryota; kingdom Viridiplantae; phylum Streptophyta; class Magnoliopsida; order Magnoliales; family Magnoliaceae; genus Magnolia; species Magnolia changhungtana. Next base: position 2,969,478 of record JASAUF010000364.1, on the reverse strand, counting down.
TTATAATTCAAATGTTGATTCGACATGACTCATAGGATGAGATTCATTCCACATCCTAGTAGTAATATTGTCTCGATATGTCGCTCATTCGTCCTTCTCACGTTGTGTCATATTAACATGAAGTGGTGATATATCTATACTCTCCGTTACATTCGTAGATGCGAGTTCTTCTTCCACCAAACTATCTCCTCCAGATAAACGGATAAAGTTGTGTAAGACACAACATGCGATGACTATCTTCACTTGTATTAGAAGGTTGTATGGTGGAGCTAATTTGAGGATTGGAAAGAGAGCTTTCAATAATCCAAAGATTCTCTCTATAACGTTTCGTAACTGAGCATGCTAATAGTTGAATAGTTCTTTTTTGTTGGAAGGATTTCGGCCCGTGCGGTATTCATTGAGGTGGTACCATATACAGCGGTAAGGAGCCATAAATCCAGGAGAATGAGCGTAACCAGCATCAACTATGTAATACTTTTCTACAATTCATTATGAGAAATTATCAATCTAATTTCATGACAAATCATATTATAAATTAGCTATCAAACAGATATACACGAAGTACCCTCAGGGATAGTAAAGCGATCGGTGGAATGTGTTAAAACACTATATAAGACGTGTGCGTAAGATGCTGATCCCTCCCATCCCTCGAGCACATATACGAACTTCATGTCAAATGTACATGCACCCATTATGTTCTGAGAGAGTACCCCTTTCCTGTTACAATATGTTGCACTTTTCAATGCCGATACATAGGCGTGTACATAAGTCCCATCAATTGCACCAATGTAGTCCTAAATTCACCTTGAATTATCAGAAAAAAAATATAGTATAAAAATATGACATGAGTGGACGATGCGTAATGTGTATACAATGGAACATACATGGAAGTAAGAGCTCCAATTGGGATTGGTAAGGATCTCGACTGGTATCTCCGCACCTGGGAGTTTCACAAACTCCGGATATAATCTGACAATAGCATCCATCACTTTACTAAAATACCGGCTCACTGTTTCTCCAGATCTTATAAATTGATGCCCGATGACACAGTTTCTAACATTATGCCCTACTGTGTGAAGGAACATGACAAGTTGTTCATCCATAGATACATGTTTCCCGTCTGGAAGAAGATTTCTATCATTGATAAACTAGCATAGATTGAAGAATGTGGCCTTGTTCATTCTGAGTTGTGCTACACATTCATTGTCACCCGCTCTAATTATCCAATTTATTAGCTTCCTTCTTTCAATGTCCCTGAATCTCGTGGATGATTTAAATAATATATTGTTACAATATTCCCCGATTGCAATTGTTGTAGTTACTGCAACAATTGTGGTTGCAAAAGAAGCCATCTCCTCTTCCGTCCATCATTGTCCCTCCATGTTTTGTTGTTTTCTTGTATATTATACGTTCGTGAAACTGATTCAGACATCAATATTCAGCACCGGTTCCATATATCTAGATTTATAATTTCAAATGTAATCTGACAATATACGAACTGGTATAAATTCTTAAAAATAGAAATCGTATATCTACCCACTCCTCTCCCTCAAGTATTTCTTTTTTCAAATAGAACAACTTACAAAGTCGATTAACACAGTAGATAGGAATGTTGTATAAATTCTTAATTAAGGTATTGATTTTAAATTCTTTATCCATCAAACACCACAACTGGTATATACGTATTCATAGAACATGCATTATTCGACACAGTAGATAGGCTTATGTGGAGGAGAAGCATAGCAGGATTTCAGTCTCTAATCATATGACCACAAATAAAGATCACCCTTTATGAAACAACAAGCCTGATAAGGAAATATTCTTAAAAGGTTTTTAATGGTGGATTTCTATATCAGTTGAGTTAGATATTTTACCTCTCAATTTTATTAGACATTCAACAGTGATTAGAGAATTCAATTACAATTTCGTCAGGGCATAGCCAGACAGTTCAAGAACATTTCTTCTTAAAAGGATTTTAATGATGGATATGCTTATGTGGCAGAAACATAGCATGATAAGTCTCTAATTCAAATGACTGTAAATAAATATCACCCTTTATAAAACAGGAAGCCTGATAATCTTACTCAATGCTCAATCATAAGGTGGATCATCTTGATGGATAGACAGCTCATTCATGCCAATAAATAAACAGTTTCTATAGATCACACAAATCTTGGAATCTAACAACTCTTTAACAGACATAAGCATTTGAGTCTGCAGAACAAGGTGAAATATCATTTGCAGGTTAAGGGGTTCTGCAATTGAATTATGAAGTTCAGGTTACTAAAAAGCTGTTGGGGTAAATGCAACTGTTGGACCATGCCTTGCACCACATGTCTGATCAGACGCTGACCTTTTGTCATTAGGTGTTACCCTCCAAAAAAGGAACAGGGTTCCACCATCGGTGTTGCTGACTCAAATGATAGGTACATTCAACCTTTGTCCAACGATCCCATAAGCCTAGGACTAACAAATAAACAAAGAAAAGAGACATGCACAACCGAGATTTAGATATTCACGGATTGAGAACAATCCGAATCCATCTGATGAACCTGGATGATATGAAACTCAAAGATGAAGAAGAAGAAGAAGAACGAGGGCTTTATCGGCTATTTAAGTGCTTAACAGACATAAGCATTTGAGCAGATTATTCCTACTATAATTTGTCATTTATAGGTTACTGGGAAGCTCATTGTGTAAATGCAACTTAGGTGGGCCGTGCCTTGCATACACAGGTCCGATCCACTCGTGTCTTTGGTCATCAGGTGGGCCAAAAAGCAAATAGAGGAACGTTCCACCATCAGTGCTATGGACCTAATGCCACCATTCATCCTCATAGTTAAACAAATGATAGCTACATTCAGGGAAGCACCAAGGGTCCCATAGGCCTATTGGACTGGTCCACTCGTGTCTTTGGTCATCAGGTGGGCCAACAAGCAAACAGAGCAACGTTCCACCATCAGTGCTGCGGACCCAATGCCACCATCCATCTTCGTAGTTTAACAAATGATAGATACATTCACATCTGACCAAGGGTCCCATAGGCCTATTGGACTGACAAATACACAAGGAAAAGAGGCATGCACAACCTCAATTTTGATATTCAAGGATTTACAACAATCCGAACCCATCTAATGAAACTGGATATTTCAATAGATAGTCAAAGAAGCAGAGGAAGCAGAAGAAGAGGCCTCTCTGCCTCTTAGAAGGTCATTGGAGGACCCATATGTCTTTCCCACAAAATCGACGTCATCAGGTGGGCCACATGTGTCCGACCAAATATCTTTCGTCCATTCTTTAATGTCCGCAAATGTCATTTATTCACTGTATACTGACATAAAAGAAAGGCAGATTGCTTACCTGTTCTACAGTTGCCTAGCTAATGGGGAGACGTCACTCGCACACGCTAGAGAATACCGCTGTAGGTGAGAGGAAACATTTCTATAAAATGGTAAATACGTCAAAGAAAAGGAATACCCGATACGCATACCGAAGAAAGGAAGATTTGTTACCTTTTTTGGAGATGCCGTAGGTTATGGCGAAGATGTCACTCCCAGACATCAGTGAGAACTGCTGATGGAGAGAGGAAACATGCAAGGCATGTTAATGCATGTAAATAATAATGAAGACTGAAGAGGATGAATCGAAAAGCGATAAAGAACATGAAGAACCCTGTAAAACCACTTGCTATCGTTTAGAGATGCTGCGGAATCTGCTGATGAGCACGTGGTAGACAAGCTCCAAACCCCTAACCTGTTGAGAATGGGATTAGGGAAGAAAGATGAGAAGAAACAAAAAAATCAAGAGAAGTTAGAAGAGAAGAATCATCTCTGAAAGGAACTCCAACCTCGTCGTCTTCCTCAGACGAAAAAACGCCTACGACCACTGGTTCAGTGCCTTGGTGAGGACGACGCGAATGAAGGATATTTGGTTTTTAAAATCTTCTACTTGCTGGTGTGCTTCACCTAGTATGCTCCTGCGGACTATGCAACGTCTTGTGTCAGGGAGACAGGCCTCGATATCCCATATCTGAACAACTGCATAGAGCTGTTATTTCGGGCGGCTCCTTTACGTCGAATTACCACCAAATTCGGACACTACAGTATTGCGTCTGAATCCCTCTATATTCAAACACATGTCAGCAGTCATCATTACATCTTTACGCTTGAATGACAGTAACTTCGGAAACCAAACAGGCCCTTAGGAGTTTCAACACCGGGTCAAGGGTTCGAGTACCCATAGGTGGTGAAATTCCACTACATGTGAGTGTGTGGGGTGTGTGTGCGTGCGTTTAAAAAAAAAAAAAAAAAAAAAAAAAAAAAAAAACATTGTACTGCATCATACCACACTACCAATTATAGGCTAGTGCACATGTATTTATACTAGACATTTTCAATGAAACACACATGGAGTCTGCAATCTATTACCAAGCTTAAAACGCATATATTATGGTGGGGCTCACAGGACTTCTTCCATTGGCCACCTGGCTCATGTAGGGGTCATCTGACCATCTGCCCACCGAATTGCCCTTTCCATTACTCAGATTCTTGAAAACACTACTAAAGGGATTATTTAAAAATAAAAATAAAAAATAAAAAAATCTAAGGTCCATTGTGAAGTTCCAAGACGCCTTTTTCGTCCACTTGGGCCGTTAGTTGAGGATAGTGCGACCTTTACAATGGGGCCCACCTTAATGTTTCCATAATTCATCCATGCCATTCATCCAAATCATTTTATGGCATGATCCCAAAAATAAAGAAGACTAAAATCTCATGTGGACTATACTTTAGGAAATAGTGGTGATTGAATGGCCTACTATTAATACTTCTTAGGGCAAACCTCAATGTTTCTTTAGTGTTTATCTGACATCCGATCTATTAATAAGGTCACGTAAATTTGGATGAAGGGAAAAACCAAATATCAGCTGGATCCGAAACTTTTTTGGCCCATTAATGGCCAATCACCATTGCTTCCTACGGTATGATCCACCTGGTGATTGGATCTGCTACATTTTTAGGAAAATGCAATAAAATGATATGGAAAAAAAAAATAAAAAGATAGATTGCATGGATACATAATAGATATATCCAGGTGGGCTGTACAATAGAGCCTCACCAAATCCGCTCCCATCAGAAATATACTAAAATAAAAAAAAAGTTCGACTTATAATTGAAATTTGACCCTCCAAAACAACCTTTTCTTATACAATGGTTTGGAATATCATGACAAGTTGTTAGCTTTATTATTAATTTTCCAATGATATTTTAGAATAATAATTCTGATAACTAATCGCAAAGTTATATTTATTAAAAACTATGTTGTGAATTAAGTAATTTCTATCCGGCCAGACTTTATTTGATCTTGACACTTTTAAAGTTATTCACAACCAGTTCTATCTCATCGTTGATTCGAGTTTAAAACTTCTAATCTAACTAGTAATTAGATGGTTCAGATGAAGGCCATTGATCTGTCTGATTGAGTTAGGTTGGGCACTAGCCATGATAACAATTGTGTGGACTTTGTTGGGCTTGGGCTTAGTGAGTTTTTTTTTTTTTTTTTTTTATCGGATTGGGCCTTAAAATTTTTCTTGATTGTTGCTTGGATTTGGATCCTGAATTACCAGCCTGGGCTTGGGCTTTTGCCAATCTGGCCTAGCCCAATTCACAATGCTAAATCTTAAGAGCTACAAGAAGAATTTGGATCTTTCTATCTTTTTTTTTTCTTTTTTTTAGGCAAAAAAAAAAAAAAATACACACTAAGAACAGCCCCATCCTGACCATTAATATGAAATTATCTTTTCCCCGGCCTAGTGATCAGGAAGGAGAAAATCCCACAACCCTCAAACCCCATAAAAGGCCATTGGATTCCCTCCCTAACTTCACCCCCTCCTCACTTATACATAGTGTACATGGTTTCATGAACATTTTGTATTTCTTACAACCTTCTCATGCTTCTCCCAGGGTCATCAATGTTGTTGCACTACCAAAAACCCCTTGACCGTCCAATATTTCCCCCCCCTCATGATCGGTCCCGATCAGACGAAAGAGTCCCGTCTCTTCTTCGGGTTCACTTCTGGATTTCCTTTTCTCATCATCGCACAGAATTCATCGTAGTTGATCCTTCCATCCTGCATGTGATCGCGCAACATGGATAAACATAAGCTCATTTCCAACTAGAGAAATATCTCGCGGTGATCTGGACCATCGTTTTTGGTGGGTCACCACATGGGTGGAGGCCATGACCAGAAAATTGCAGCTACTAGACAATCAATTACTCAACTTTGAGTTGATAGTCCATTTGTAGCCATTGACCCCATGGCTACCATAGTTTGAACCTGATGGTTTTTGGGGTGTGGCCCATCCACATGATAATTACATGGTATATAAATGGTCCTGATTGATGCATAGAAGTGCCATCTGTATGATGAAGATGTTTTGAAATCATCAACTCTTAGGAGTGATGATGGCTGAGACTTTCAGTAATGCAACAGTACACAGTTCTACTGCTGAATTACTAGAAGTAGACAAGATAGGTGTATCGATCGATCAAGGCCGGCGCAGATATTAACTCGATTCGGTAATAATTTAGAAAACAATCTCGACATTTACTTACATTATCTGCATCGACTTCGGAGATAATCTCCTTTATGTCCCGCCCGTCATGCATGCCATACTCCTTAAGAGCTTGTTCTAGCTCTTCAGTTGTGATGTATCTAACAGGGAGAAAAAGAAACAGAAAAATGGATTAATTGATCGTGGGGTCGATAATGTGGAATTTGCAAACAAGATCCTGGCTGTTCATCTGGTGGGCAATTCTATTGATTCCCCATTGCCTGAAAATCAAGGTGGTCCAGGTCACATGCGTACATTGTATGGACCGTTGGCCATTTTTATTCCATACATTGGCCACCAATCTGTTGACTGGACTGTGATTTTTGCACCATTAGAATATATGGTGGGGCCCATCATATGCACAACCATGAACTTGAGGTTTCAGTAGTTGTCGCATTTATCTTTACTCATACGTACCCACTGTTATCTTTATCGAAGTATTGGAATGCAGTGTAGAGATGCTCCTCTCTGTCCATTCTGTTCATGTGCATTGTCGCTGTGATGAATTCGTCGTAGTCGATTATTCCATTCCCATCTGCATCGGCCTTTTCAAAACTAAAGTATTAGGAAATCTTTAAGTATAAAAAGAAAAAAAGAAAAAAAAAGTTCCATGGTGAATGATGCATTTGGGTGCTTAATCAAACCAAATTGCAATTCATTCTAATCAAGCTAGCATAAATGATCAAAGTGGAGTTATGGAGACAAGCCCCTAATTGCAATTGTGTGAAGTTGGAGTTGATACAACTGTAATTGCAATTTGAGGGGCTAGTTTCTCATCACAGATGGGCTGTGGCTAGTTGTACTTTGGTCATTTGGTGTTTATCGAATTGAATTATTGACAACTGAACATCCAAACGGGGCCTATAATCCAACACGAGAACGTGGTTGCCAGACTGTGGCACATTTTTGAGTAAATGTGCCATTTCTAAAATTTGGGGAATGTTTATTGTTCGTTTGGATGGTTTATTGAACCGAACTGCAATCCGTTCAGCTCATGATTGTGGAAACAATCAAAGTGGGTTAACACCAACCAACCCATAATTGAGATTGATAAGAAAAACTTGATAAGAAAAAACTGCAACTCAGGCCAGTTTGTCATTACAAATGGGGTATGGCTAGCTCAACTTTGGCCATCTACTCTTTAGTCTTTATTGCAATTCGATGCAACCGGACGTCCAAACACAACCTACGATTCGACGCATCATGATGTGTTCGACTGATTTTCTACCACACTTGAGTAATCAAATGATATCTACCATTTCTTTTTAACTAATAACTTACAGCTTCCATCAGCTGTTTAACTTCAACTTCCGATAGTTTCGTTCCTTGCTTGGAGAGTCCTTGTTTTAGTTCTTCAAGTGTGATAGTCCCACTGTTATCTGTATCCATGCTTTTGAACATTGCCTTCAAACCCATGATTTCTTCCTCTGATAAACACCCTGCTATTACCTTCCCATTTCATAGAAACAAAAGAAAGAGCAGTCAGTAGAAGTAATCATACTATCTGATTACTAAGAGGAGAAATTTCAACTTGAAATTCAGTGTAGCAGATTAAGAACTGGGATTTGTCACTTGGGTATGTTAGATAATGATTGTAGAAACTGTAATTAGCAATCTAAAGATCTGATTATTAAAATTAAAATGTGATTTGAGAATTTAAGTTAGTTAGAAAACTATTTATGTTGACTGATTGATTGGCTAAAGTTTGAGATAGGCAAAGAACATATTAAAGTTGGTTAAGATCAAATCAAATATGACGATGCAATATTTAGAGCGCGTTTGTATGCACTATTGAATTGAATTGCGAATACGATGAATACAACTTCAGTAGAGAGGAAAGCACCAAATTTTCATTGAGGTGTTATACAATGCTCAACCTGAGAGCTTCTACTGTATGCTGGGGTTTTCATTTTGTATGAGTGGGGCCCATGGTTCAAATGACAATCCGTCGATAACATTTTCCTCACTCTGGGTGACCACAGATGGGAAAATCCTAACTCTTCAATTGTTAGCCACAGAATAGATGGTTAAGAAAGAATATAGCAGTCATCCACATTCAAAAGGGCCGATATTTTGATGTCTAGGATCATCCAATCTAGGGATTTTTGGTCAATGGGATATCTAATGGTAGGTCCCAGTCCCATCATATCAACGGTTTAGATCAATGAACCATGGACCCAACTTGTACAATTGAAAACTCAAGCATTCTATAGAAACTCTTGGCCGGGTATCAGACATACCTCATTGTAATTATCTTTCTTCGTATTCATAATGAGGAAGTAGCCCACTAAATAAAAAATTTCCCTTTCAAATCCAACTGAAAAGCGACACGGTTGCAATTTGAACACGGTTCCATTACTGAAGTAACTATCTCAATTTAATTCAATCGTGCATCCAAAAGCGAGATATGCTATTTACTGTGAAATTCATTTACAGTCTTCTAATTTCAATTAGAAAAATCAATATTTCGGATGAAATATTCATTAAGCAATGAAGAAATAACCCATAAATTTCAAAGATTGGAATTTATACCCTGAGAGCGACTTTCTTGAACTTGTTCATTTGTGTGAACTGTTTCAGCCTGTTCAGCACAGCATTGTCAAGAGGTGTATCTGGTGCCTCTCCATCTTCCTTAATCCATGGATGATCTGAAAACCCACATAGATAGATCAGTACATACATACCGTTTAACGCTATTTTGGGAAACATCTATCATATTTATAAGATAGTAACATAAGACTAAAAAATTGTGAGATTGAGAATTTCCATGGCCCACTAAACTATACATCTGGGGCCCACCTTTGGCAAACATTCATATGGTGGCCTGCATGGTGGATGAGGGATACTTCAAAGATCTCACCCATTTGGATGATCCAAGCTGTCTAATTGGCCCCCTTGTTAAATGTGGACCACTAGTTGTAGTTGCCCTTAGGGTTGGCCCCACCTGTAACACTTCTGGGTATCTTTTTCTTTTGATCAAGCATTATTCATATAGTCCTTTCATTTTTTTCACTGCCATTTTATTTACTGGTTGATGCAGGTCATTATCAAGGAAGTAAACCATACTTACTGAGAACTTGGAATGCTGTGAGCCTCTGCTTTGGGTCTGTATTTAGCATCTTTTTGACCAGATCCTTTGCCCCTGGTGAGATGGATGGCCACGGATCACTCGTGAAATCGATGTGCCCACGCAAGATGGCATTGAAAATTCCATGCTCCGACTCTGTCAGCATATGTTTTGATCAGATCATATATTCTTATTCGCTTATTTGTTATTAACCTCTCCTTATGGTAAGAATAACAGTTATGGAAATGCTAAGGAGATTTTCCCAATGACTATCGAGGGCCCCACATGAACATGCCGTGGCTAGAAAGTCAGGGTGGTCAGAGCTCATCAGGTGGGCCACTAACATGTGAGAAAAATGGACGGTTGGGAACAAATGAACAGAAGTCCTTATTCAAAGTACGAATTTAGCTCACACCTGATAAGTGGACTGAAGTGATTTTTGGACTAGGCAATGTTCATGTTGGGGCCCACCTGATGAAGGCTTAAAAAAGGGAAGGAAATGAATTACCAGCCCAAAAAGGAGGAACTCCACAGAGAAGAATATACAACATCACTCCAATACTCCAGATATCGACTTCAGGACCGTATCTTCGCTTCAACACTTCGGGTGCAATGTAATACGCGCTGCCGACGATGTCTCTGAAAACTTCACCTGTTCAGGGATTAAATGATGCTTGTCTTAGTGTGAAGACAGAGCAATAAAGTTGCTGATGGGAAAACTTCAATAATAAATCTTAATCTATTTCAAGTCTAAATGTAGAATTCGAGAAGCGGTCACACATGCCAACATCCAGATCATGCATTTGGTGGGTCCCACATTTTTTTAGATGACCTGTAGCAAGAACGGGGCTGGCCAACTCATCCGGTAAGAGAGGTGGGCCACACAAGCGATTTGCATTTGGATCATCAACGATCACTGTTAAATCGTCCAGTTGTTTTCTTGTGTGCGTGGCCCACTAGAGTAAGTTGGTAGGAAGTCTTTCAGCATAGGCTAAGCTCTACCTGATATATGGCCTGGATGTTCACATCTAGATGTGCATGTGGGCTTATAAGAATTTCAGGTATGGGCCACCCATGGAAATTGAGTGCAAGCACAACATCTATACCGTCAATCTAGATTTGAAGAATTCAACCGATAGAGTTGTAATTTCATGTGGTAATCAAGTGTGGTTGCAGTAGTATAACATATGTAAAAAATAGAAAGGTGACAGATTATGTCGTCAAAAGTACAGGAATATGAATAAAAAAGACAAAGCTCAGCTATTTTTAGATTTCTTGCAGAAATTGAGAATTTCAAAATTTCCATTTAATCATTCAAAACTTGCATTTCGATCAGTGTAGAATTATTATTATTATTATTTTTCAAAATTCAAGTGTATCTTGTAATCAGCCCATCGACAATTGAAAATTTCAAACATCACCTACTCCAAAGTGCTCTGATTTTGTGTACCAGAAACTAAAAATGAAAACTTCAAAGTTGAAACCATAACACTTATAGGTATTGTTTGGAAGAAATGCCAAATAGGGATTCGTTCTATGACTTGAGTGGAAGCCATCCTGCTTTGTGTTTGGGGCAACATGAAAAATGGAATAGAATTGGGTTTTATCGCTCTCTAATATATCAATCAGTGTTTTTTTTTTTGGAGCAAATAATATCCTCTCATCAATGCGGGAACTTCCAAACGCCACTCAAATTAAGAGCAGAGCCCACAAAATTGAAGTGATTCAATACAACTTTCACACAGCCCATCTCCCATTGTATTGGGGACAGAGGTGAAGGTGGGTTGGGAGTTTTGGGACCATTCATCTAGTGGGCCCCCACAGTTCGAACACAACAATAAGACGATCCTAGCCATCCAATCGAGTAGCCTTAAAAAGGGTAGTAAGAAACAGAACGGGCTAATGGTTGACAGTCAGCAGAGAAGTGCTTGCTATGATCGTCTGATCGGTTTGTGAAGTGCGGGCTGTCATCCTACCATTTCCCCCAACAAAGTGAGAGAAAGGAAAAAAAAAATCAAAATAAGATGCAAGATCAGCCTCAAACCTTGCTTGAAGAACACAGAGAGCCCGAAATCAGTGGCCTTGAGTGGCGCATTCTCATCCTTGCTCAGTAGAAGGAAGTTCTCAGGCTTGAGGTCCCTATGAATGACACCCATTGAATGGCACGTATGGACAATCTGTACAATCGTCCTCAACAGCGACGCGGCCGCACGTTCTGTGTAATGCCCCTTTGAAATAATCCTATCAAAGAGCTCCCCCCCGGCGCACAGCTCCATAACCAGATGGACAGAATGCTTATCCTCATACGCGCCCTTCAATTCCACGATATTCTGCTGGCCCGTCAGATGGTGCATGATCTGAACTTCCCTTCGGACATCCTCAATATCCTCCTTGTTCGCAAGCTTCCGCTTCGCGATCGTCTTGCATGCGAACTGCTCCCCACTGCTCTTGAGGGTGCACAGGTGGGTCACACCGAATTGGCCCCGCCCGAGCTCCTTCCCCATCGTGTAAACGGACTTCACATCCTCCATAGGCCGGCCCAAGACAGGCCCAATCGCCGCAGGCTTTGTGGGGTGGCGGGACCCATTAGCTGTAGTGGGTGGGGACTTTGTTGATGGGGCACTGGTGGGGTCTGCGGGGTTCTGGTCATCTGCGTCACCGTCAGGATTCGACTCAGCATTTTCAGTTTTTTCTGCTTTACCATGGGAGAAACAATTACCCATGGTGGAGGGAGATTGAGGAGGGGAAGGTTGGACCTGGAGGCAATGATGGGGTTTTGAGGGTTGAAGAAAGGGGTTTTCTGAGAAGGAAATGCATGTATAGAGGGATAGAGAAGAGAGAGAAAAAAGGGGGGAAAATGGAAGAAAGGGTGGGAAAAGTACAGGTAGGATTACTGAAGGAACTGCAAGGAGGGATTGATGGTGAGGGATTGTAGGGATGGTTGAGTTTGAAAATGGTTGAAATGGTCGTTACAGGTTGGGAGAGAATGGCGGGAAAGGCAACCGTTTTTTGTCCTTTAAGGAGTTTTATGATACTTCGGCAGAGTATGATTATCCATAAACATGCAAATGAAATTTTATATGTGAAACATTCATACCTTAAATAAACCGTTGAAATAGTTGAAGATCATTTTTATGGGTCAGAGACCCAATTTTGGTTTTAATTAAACGGTCCTGATCTCAGATTAGTGTTCAACTTTCTATTCCACCGTCCAATATATGTTCAATAACCAGTCATCATTATACGTTTAATGATTTTTTTTGTTATGGCCCACCTAGTGTTCCTTCATGATCTCGAAAGTGTAACTGGGTTAGGAATATGCCATGTGTACAGTTGTGCTTTGGTTCGGAGGAGCGGATTAGGTGCACCCCTGCCACCTCACCCAACACCGGGCGACCCTGACCATGAAGCCGGTCTTGATGTATGTATTGTATATCCATGTTGTACATCAGTTTTATCATATCATTTTAGGGCATGGAACCAAAAATTAAGAAAATCTAAATTTCAGGTGGACCACACCATAGGAAACAGTGGTGATTGACCATTAAAAACTTCTTATATCGGCCACAAAAGTTTTGGATCATGTTGATATTTGTTTGGTTTTTTTATTTTTTCACTTTCATTCAAGTCCGTGTGACTAGAAGTGGGCACGAGACGACTTGATTCGTCCAACTCGACTCGTCCGTCCGAACCGAGTAGGCTTTGCCCAATTCGAACTCAAACCGAGTCGAGTTACCTAGTAACTCGATCCAGCTCGACCCAAAACTCGATCCGGTTAGACTCGACTCGATCCGAAACCTGACTTGACTCGAGTTTGGGTGTGTGTGTGTGTGTGTGTGTGTGTGTGTGTGTGTGTGTGTGTGTGTGTGTGTGTGTGTGTGTGTGTGTGTGTATATATATATATATATATATATATATATATATATATATATATAGCAGTGATCTCCTACAAACCGTACCGCATAAGACTTCTTGCGCACTAAGGCCGGCTTACTTAGACAGTAGGTTGAGGGTGGACCCCACTGTGATTCGTTTGCGACATCCATTCCAACCATTATCTGCCTTGTTAAAATTCATGCAAGGAAATGAAAATTTTATACATATATACTATTGATATGACCACACCACATAAAAATATAGTTATTGAACGCCCACTACTAAAAGAATTTTAAGGGCTACAAAAGTTTTATAATAAGCTTATATTTGTGTTTCCCCTCATCCAAGCCTGTATGACATAATCAACAAGTTGGATATCAAATAAACATTATAGTCGACCCTAGGAAGTTTTTAATGGTCGGCATTTAATCACTATTGTTTTCTATGGTGTGGTCCACCTTAGATTGGATCTAACTCATTTTTTAAGCTCATGTCATAAAATGAGATAGCAAAGTGGATCGACTTGGATAAAACACATGGATCATTGTGCTGGCCACGAGCACAATTAATAACAAGGTCCGTATTGGTGAAATCGGATTACGTACTGAGTTACTCAGTGCACTCTTATTTTATTGAGTAAACTCATTTGGGACCACCTTGAATGTACGTGGTCTATCCATGCCATCCATCCATTTTTTCATCCAATTTAAGGGGTTGAGCCCAAAATTGAAGTATATCCAAAGATAAGGTGAATCATACCACAGGAAACAGTGGGGATAATGATTTCCACTGTTGAACCTTTTTAGGCCCCAAAGTGATGTTTATTTATCATCCAACCTGATCGTAAGATCTTAAAAATATGGATGAAGGGAAAAAATAATTATAAACTTGATTCAAAACTTCTGTGGCCCCTAATAGATTTTTAATGGTAGACGTTCACATGCATATAAATGGAATCCACGTCCCACGTCCCACTAGTCCTGCCCTCTTATGCCAATGGGATGTGTCGGGGATGCCCACCTTGACGTGTATGTGAAATCCACTTCAGCCATAAGGTGGGTGATAAAAAAATTATTAGTAGGGATCCCACATCAGTATGATCCGTAATTTAGGTAGGGCACATTAATAGAAATAGTGTGGGAGGATGCTTACCATCCAAATTAATTCACTTATTGTAGCCCGCATAAATTATATATGTGCTTAATTTTTTATAACCATGCATGAATATTCACGAGACAGGTAATGGTTAAAGTGAATTTCGTGGGCCCTTTAAAAATTCAACGGTAAATATTCCATTCTCTCACTTTTTCTTTTATTGTGGCCCACTTAAATCACGAGTCTAACTGGCTTTTGAATTACGTGGTTAAATTTTTATCACAGAGCTTGTGGTCACAGTGGATTTTATAAAATTATTGTGGTGGACCCACCCCTAGCGCACGAGCTAGTAAACTGGCCTCAATGTGCATGAAGTCTCTTACAGCTTATATGAATGCCTTAGTGCACATGAAATCTCATGCGGTACCGTTCGTAAGAGACCACTGTTATATATATATATATATATATATATATATTAATATATATGTCATAAATATTATAGTTATAATATATATGATATAATATTACTTGTAAGGGTTATATAATTTATAAGCTGTAACTAAATATATTAATATGATATATAATATATGTCATTGTGATATATTAAAATACCATTTATATGATATCTAAACAAATAATATTTATAATAAATTATAAAAAATATTTATCATGGTTATATAATATATAAATTTATTATATAAAGTTAAAATTATATATCACGTTATCATATAAGTTAATGACCTAATATATAATTATTATATTTAATGATATAACAATTGATTTGTTAATATTATGTTTAATTATAATTTAATATAATTGTTATATAATAATAACAATTTATATGATATTATTAATATATTATCTAAAATATGATATAATATATACGATTTATATCATTTATGTTAAAATTTAAATTAATATAACTATTTGTATATGTTATAATATATGTTATGTAAGATACATATATATAATTATATAACATATATAATAGTTTGAGATTATTAACATATAATATATTAAAATAGTATAACTTATGACTAATATAACATCAGTCATATAATATATAAGTTGTATGTTTTATTATAATACCATTACTATATAACATATAATATACAACACATTCTGTATAATTAGAATATAATACATATTAGTATACATTATATTTTATATATAAATAGTATATCATTACACTATTTATAATATATAAATATCTAAATAATATAAATATAAATTGATATTATAAATATATGTATTACATTACATATATATTTACATGTATATCATATTATATTTATATACATATAATTATAATATATTATAATTATATGTATAATAAAATATAAACATTATAATAATTATTATATATTACTAATAATCATATTTGTATATGATATAAAAATAATTTAATAAGATATATAATTTATATTACTATATAATAAGATACATTACATAATATATCTTATTATATATATTATATATAAGATATTATAACATAAAAATATGTTATATAATTTTATGTCTTTATTATATATTAAACTTATATTAATTTAATCATAACATTATATATAAAATATAATTAATATTTATATGTTTTTATATCATACATAAATATGATTATACTATTGTTAATATTTATCATAATTATATCATAACATTATTATAACAAATGATTATATAACATTTGATTATTATATACATATAAAACATATATAATGTATATATTATACTAAATTATATATCATAAAATATCATAAAACATGTCATCCTAAGTATAAAAATGATATAGCATTACAAATTATATAAGATATCATATATAATATATATTATATTATATAATTATCATATATATCATTAATATATATTTATATATCATAAATAATTGTTATAATTATAAATGAACATAAACTATAATAACATTTTAATACAATAAAAGACAATTAAAACATTTAAATTAATACTTATTATACTAGTCATATAATATATATTTATTATAGTTATAAGATAAATATAATAAATGGATTATATATATATATATATATATATATATATATATATATATATATATATATATATATATATATATATACTAATAAAATCTATATTTATATATGTTATATATAAATATATATGTTCTTTACAATATATATTATAAAGAATCATAGTACTTGATATTAAATATAATTATATAATTATATTTTATAAATATAATAATTTGGTTATATTTATTACATAACTATAGCATAAATATACTATATATATAAAATTTATGTTATATATTTATAATTATATATATTATAAATATATAATCATATCTGTAATTATTAATAAGTCTAATTATAATATCATTATTATATATTTATAAAGTTAATAAACAAGTGTACAGTTATGATATATATATACTCTTTTTAATGTATATGTATATCATAATCATAGTTTATAATATATTATATACTATAATATTTAGTAAATATTTTTTTAATTGCATTTGCGTTACAGCATGTTTCATATAATTGAACATATTGTAATTTTATATGTAATATGTCCTATTATATAATTATGATATTCATTATATTATATAAATTTAGTATATGATATTAAAATCCTTATATAGTTATATAATATATATATATATATATATATATATATCATATAAGTTATTAAAACATATAGTTATATATATAATATATTTAAAATATATAGTTAATATCTTTATATAATTATATTAGCCATTTACTATATACGATAACACGAGAATTAATATAATATTTGTATCATTTAGTAATATGTATTAAATTTTTTTATAAATTTTTTTATATTATATTTAGTATATCATAAAGATCTTATTAAAATTATATAATATATATAAAATGAATTTATATTTACAATTATATACATGTATAATATTTTAATATTATATATAAATATTTAAAATTTTATGTTTAATATATTTATATATAACAGTAACAAGTATGATATAATATTTATCACACAATATAATATTAATAATTATTACTGCAAAACTAATATTCAAAATATAGATGATTATCATATACTATTTTATAACATCACATTATTATATTATAAAATAGTTATGTGTGAAAAATATACTATAAATATAATATATCTCTTATTAGACATAATATTGAATATATATCATATTAACATAAATTATTATATATCATAATATGTTTTGTTATATGATAATTATATACAATAATATATGTAATATTAAATTTTTACCATATGTTATATATCATTATAATATTATAATAATATATTATATTATTAGGTTTATTTATATATATATATATATATATATATATATATATATATAGTTTTATATAAAAATTTATATCAATTTAAAATAATAGTTATACATATCAATAATATGGTATAATATATATAATTTGGATTATAACATATTTTAAGATATAAAGACGAAATATCATAAAAAATATTTATATAATTATATGATGTTATACAATATGTTATATAACTTCAAGATTGTTTATTATAATATAATACAAAACTATGACAATATGTAATATATATTATATAACCACATTTTATATCATATATGATTATATTATGTCATTTATAATTATATATTATAAATTTTTATTTATATTATAGTATAACAAATATATAAATATTGCTATTAATGATAATAATAATAAAATATAATAACATATATATTGAAATGTCATGCCCCAGACTCGGTAATCTGACTCATAAGAAATTCGACTGCTGGTTCTGGTCGCAACAACCTTTGTAGTATCACATTCTCGGCTCCTGAGGCAGGTTCCGATCCTGGGATCCTAAAAGGAGGATTTTCATAACAATATAATCATTTCCAATATGAGCATACCCAAGATCACAGCAAGTATATCTGAAAATAATAAGGCACACATCACAAAATTCACTAAGAATTTGAACTTTTACAAGCTTACATAAGGTCTAAAAGGACATACATAAGATAATAGAAGAAAGAAATGAAGCCTGCAACACTAGGTCCTCAAGCTCAGTTCTAGCCTAAACTCTGCCACTACGACACCTGCCTAAGATCTCCTGCACGCATCAATCATGCATAAGCTTATAAAAGCTTAGAGGATGGTGAAGATGTATGATAATAGTGCACAGAAGAATAATAGGAGATACAGGAAGGAAATATGATCAAAGCCAACACCACCAGCCTTACCAGGGCTGTCATGAACGTGAGAAGCTATACCAAGATAGTACAATAATGCAGGAAGCTATACCAAGGCTATATAATGAAATGAGTACTGTAATGCAATGAGTACTAGGCGCCATGCCAAGGTGATGTAATATAAGGCTCACATAGCTGATGCAAATGCAATGCGAAGTAATGTCAGTGCTCATATCCAATCCACATATCAAGTACATTTCCATCATAAGGAAATCACTGGGGTCCATTACACGGTTAAAATGACCGCTGCTCTACAGACCCCGCCAGTCAAACGAGGGTAAGAGACCTCACTACCCTGCCTGCGGACTACCAATCACTAGAAAGGTCTGAAAGTAGCGGACCCATTTACGAGCTGATCAGACTCAGCCTAGCAATGCCTCCTTACATCAGGCAAGTAAGGCCACACCCCTATCTAACTGACTACATGACAGTGAGAGTCGTGGCCTAACGGTATAAGGCCCTCGTGCGCTCATATATTCCACCCGGTCACGGCGCTGGAGCAGATCCTTGGTACTATGGAAGTTTTGAGAATTTCACCCATGGGCATCCTGTGCACCCGATATGCTCAAGTAACATTTTTGGTGTCCAAACATGGCCATTCACGATGTAATTGTAGAGGCTACAACCCTGATGAAGTAAGGGCGATTATTGTCTATATGCTATGAAATGCTAGATGCATGAATTACATAATCAACCATGCATCAATTCCAAGCATCCAACGTGCTCAAGAGGGAATACTACGTCGCATGGAGAAAGTAACATGAGATGCCCAATGGCACAATATGGCCACACACACAGTGTCAACCAAGCATACAATGATGTACATGGGTCATGAGGATTACACTATATGGCGATATACAATATATATTACATTCCTCCTATCCAAGAAGGAACCAAGACTAGGTACTTAGACAATATCCTTAAGGAATCCAATTTCTAGTGGAGGCCCATTTACCTGAGGTAGCCCACAAGACTAAGTATACATAAGACCCGTATCCTAGCTTGTACTGTTCCGTCGACTCCCGCGATCTTTTTCGTCGAATTTCGGCAACCTACGACCTATGATCAACGTTTGCAATAGACCCTAAGTCGTAACCTGTAGAATTGAGTCAGCTAAATCTGAAACTTGTACCATTGCGACCGCACCGTCGCCGCGGTTCTGACGCCGCGACTCGCGCATCGACCCGATACCCTGACCGAGAGATGTGAGCCGGCGTTCCGTTCGAGAAAACACCACACATTTGTAATTTCAAGAGAATCTATACAACATGTCCCATCAATCAATCACTTAAATCAATCAATCAATCACATCATGTCAAGTACAAAGCAACCCATGCTTTCTTTCTCCACAAGTTAAGCAACCACTAAAGTCAACCCATCTCTCACCTCACCCATCACTCACCTCACCCATCACTCTCTCTCCCTTACAACCCTCTCTCTCTCTCTCTCTCTCTCTCTCTCTCTCTCTTCTCAACATAATTCCAAGCACCAAAAGAGGTGCACACGTCCAACAATTTTTAAGAGAGAAAAGGTGTTTTGTGTAGCCCACTTTCCTATCTCAAATCCTTCATCCTAACCCTTAATTCCTCATCACTCACCATCAAAGTGAAGCTCAAGGAGATTGGCCTTCCAATGGACCGATAAGATCGAACGGTGGGTGCTCCTATAGGCTAGTTTTCATATTTTTATGATGGGCCAAGTGAGGCCTACCGATCAATGGTATGGATCTCACTTTGGACCCTAGGTGTGGCCGATGGCCCACCTTGATTCTCATGATCATTCCATAATGGGGCCAATCTCCATGGACCCCGTCATGATGTTTACTTTCTTAGTTGAATGAGGTTATCTAGACCTTTCATTTTTAGTGGAGAAGGGATCTCCACCGTTGATTCTTGATTTGGTGGGCCCACATGCAATGGGACCCACTCGATGTATGATTATTGTAAGGGAGGGCTCATAGTGGCGGAGTCCTGCGTCATGCGTGTCCCGTCTCTCTCTCTTTCTCTCTCTCTCTCTCTCTCTCTCTCTCTCTCTCTTCCTTTTATGTGATGATATGTCCATGTGGCCCACCCAAAGGGACCCCACCATAAAGCATGTATTTGATCCAAGTGATTTGTAGGTGGGGCCCACTTGTATATATGTTGTACCCACACCATCAATGCATTTGGTGGCCCACCTGAGCAAGGCACACCTTAAATGCATGTGTTATGGCAAGTCGTCCAGCGTCTCTCTGGACGTGAAGTGAAAAACCAAATATAAGCTTGATTCTACAAGCTTTGAGTGGACCGCATCATGTAGGCCCCACCTTGATGTATGTGTTTAATCCACGCTGTCCATTCCGTTCTCCAGATCATTTTAGGCGTTGAGCAGAAAAACGGAGCCAATCCGAGGTTCTGGCAGGCCATAGTATAGAAAATGGCGATTTTCACCATTAAAACCCATCTTGACATTTCGGTACACCAAAATATGCTGGATATTGGGCTCTGTTAGACGGTGTCAGGCCATGGAATCCAATGGTTGGGTCCGATCCACCCGATGCGGACCCTACCCACAAAAAACCTCAGAAAAACCATGTTTTCAAAAAAAAAAAAAAAAGAAGCGGGCGGTGCACTGCTTCTGATGTCTTTACTGTGAGAACGTCAAGGCGTGCGTTTGGCAGGTGGACAGGCCCACCCACGGCTCTAGCCATGGGCCCCACGATGATGTATGCTATATATCCACACTGTTCATTTGGTGGGCCACCTCCTGAGGTGGGCCCCCTCCAAAGAATAGGCCGATCTGAGTCTCAGATGGCCCACATCATAGGAAACAGTGTTGATTAAATGTCTACCATTGGGACCCTTTTTGTGGTCCAGAAGTTTTGGGTCAACATGAAATTTGTTTTAACTCTTCATTCAGGTCTACGTGACCTTATGAACGGGTTGGATGGAAAAATAAACATTATGGTGGGCCCCACGTGGGACCCACTATGATGTGTCTTATTGCCACCGTCTAGTGGACGGTGGGCACCACCATATATGTGTTTTATTAATGCCGTTTAGGCACTTGCAGGATGGCCAGTAGGCCCCACCTTGGTGTCTGTGTTATATCCACACAGTCCATTTAATTGGTGGACCCCATCATGATGCATGTGTTGCATTCTAACCATCCAACCATTTGGCGAGCTTGCCTGTAGACCCCACCATGATACATGAGACACATCCAAGCCATCCAGTCCCTTGAAAGCTCATTTTATGACATGAGCTAAAAGAAAGAGTCAGATCTAAGGTTTAAGTGGACCCCACCATTGAAAATAGTGGAGACAGTGGCATTCACTGTTCAAAACCTCTTAGGAGCCACATTAGCTTCCAACTAAGCTTATATTTTTCTTTCACTTCATCCATCTCTATGTTAAGTTATGAATTTGGTTGGATTTCAAATGCATCACGACGGACCACTCCGTGATATGATCATCCATTGAGGCCCACTTAGATGTGTTTTGTGGCCATCTGTGAGGCTCACCTTGTGGCCCATCCGTTAGGCCCATTGTGATGTATTTTGTGGCCTAATCGAGAGGCCCACCTTGAAATACATGTGACTCATCAGGAGGTATCTTTGACCCATGAGCGAGGCCCACCTGTTGTGTGTTTTGAGGCCCAGGTGCAGGGCTCACCTGTTATATATTTGAGGCCCGTGTATTGAGGCCCATTGTGATGTATTTGGGGCCCATGGATTGAGGCCTATTGTGATGTATTCAAGACCCGTTATTGAGGCCCACCTTGATGTGTATGAGAGTCCGTTATTAAGGCCCACCGTCATGTGTATGAGGCCCGTTGTTGAGGCCACCTTGACATATATGAGGACCATGTGATTAGGCCCATTTTAATGTGTTCTAGGGCCCATGGGTTAAGGCCCATTATGATGTATTAGGGCCCATGGGTTGAGAGCCATTGTGATGTATAAAGGCCCGTGGGTTGAGACCCATTATGATGTGGGTAGGGCCCATGGGTTGAGGCTCATTGTGATGTATTTGGAGCCCATGGGTTGAGGCCCATTGTAATGTGATTCCACCGTGGTTTATGTGTTGACATTTATGGCAGGCCATGCCTTGGGAGCAATGTTGGTTTGACGTCCACATTGTAAGAATAATGTTGGTTAAATGTCTACATTATAACTCTCCTTAGGGCCCATTATAGGCCTATACTTATTGAGTATAGGCCATTTAGGCCCATTTACATATAAGGATAGTTCATTACTTTATAACATGCTTAGTATAATTCCATGACTCATGCCATACGCATCATATGTATGCTTGATATGAGTAGTGACTGATCATTGCATACGCTATTGGGTAGACTATTTACGGGACTCCTTATGAGATGGAGTGCCCACATTATTGCGTTGTACGCGCAGGATTGCTACATGACTGGATAGTGTGATTTATGCATCTTGCATATATGTGACTTGATCATTGTACGCCCTAGCAACATCAGGGCCGTGGCCTCCACAGGCACGTCGTGGATGGCTAGATGGGACACTGAAAATATTTGGTTCTACCATTATGGGCACTTAGAATGTCCTTGGGTGAAAATCCCAGAACCTCCGAGGCCAGGAGTAGCCCCAACGTCTAGACCGAGTGGAACATGAGCGCCCAAGTGCCGAATACCAGTAGGCCGAGTCTCCCACTGTGTCGTGGTCTGTTGGGAGGGGATGTGGCCTTATCCAGCCGAGTGAGGGGGCTATAAGCTAGGCTGAGTATGACCAGCTCGTAAATGGGTCCGTTATCGACGAGCCGCATAGGTATTGGCAGACTACTGGTCAGGTGGATAGTGAGGTCTATTTCATTCGTTGGGCTGTGTAGCTAGGGAGGAGGCAGTCGGAGTGGAGTGTAATAAATTCTGGTGATTTTTCCAGAGAGCAATCGTACTGATATGTGGACTTATTGAGCAGGAATTGCATATCCATTCATTCATTCACTATCCACTCAGGCTGGTGGTGCGTAACTATTCGTTATATGTACCTTCGCATGGCCAGGATTTCGGTTGGGCGCGTGACTAACCTGAGATCGGAAGTTTACCACATTATGTCTGACTATCCAAATTTAGGTATGAGACTGGTTTGGATAGAAGTCCCTTGTGATGGACCCCATAGCCTGTGATACTTTGTACTATCATCCCGACTTCACATTCCAGCATGGTCATTTCATTCGCACTATATATTACATTACATCCGCAGTACTTAACATTTTAGGTTGCTATATTTTTGCACTTATATGGCCTAGATGAGGTTGATAGTATTTGTGGTTCGTTAGGGTTTGCATAGTGCATTGCATCCTCAGCATCTGTTATTGTCTTGTTATATTTTGCATTGCATAGCCTTGGTACGACTGATAGCACTTATGGACTTACTAGTATATTTTCGCTTACTCTGATATCGTATGATTTATAATCTTGTTAGTATTTCCATTTATCCCGATGATGTATGATTCATGTGCTTCATTATATACTTGGTACTTATCTCACACACACTTGCACCACCCTCTAAGCTTTCTATAAGCTTATGCACGATAAATGCGTGCAAGTGGCGTTAGGTTGCAATAGCGTCGAGCTTAGAGCGTGCAGCTGTCTTTTGGAGTTTACCTTTCGATAAATATATTTTCCTTTCGGCATTGTATTCAATTGATTATATTAGTGGATATGTGATGATAATGTTGCCTTTGTGAATTGGGTATGCTTGTGGTTATGCTTCTTATAAGACAAATGTACGTTTGAAAATCCTCCTTATAGGATCCCAGGATCGGAACCTGACGTATCGGCGCTAGGTGCCGAGAATGGGGTACTACGGAGGCTGTCGGCACCGGATTTCGGCGATCTGGATTCCTGTGAATCCGATTTCTGGGTTTGGGGCGTGACAGAAGTTGGTATCAGAGCCTAACTTGGGAATACTTGAGACATATCTGCTGAGCTACCTTGCACTCTATGATTGTTGAGAACTTAGAATGGTTAGATCCCTGAGTTCGAATAACTTAAAAACTTTCTGATATAGCTCCCTACTGTTGAGATTGTGAGGCTGCTTAGCGTTCTAGTTTCGATCATTTCTAATTCAGGATCCGTGGTTCAGTGGGATCATCGTAGTGTTGATGAGGCATCTTGGGAGCAAGAGGTTGAGATTCGTGGGTGTTGTCCCCATCTCTTAGGTGTTTGATTATGTTGGGATGTTGTGTTCTGATATGATTTCCCTCCCTTGGTAAGCTCTGTATTAGTTGTGTTCTGGTTTAAATTTCAAGGACAAAATTTATATTAGGTGGGGAGAGCTGTAAGACCCGTATCTTAGTCTGTACTGTTCTGTCGACTCCCGTGATCATTCCCATCGAATTTCGGTAATCTGTGACCTATGATCAACGTTTGCGATAGACCCTAATTCGTAATCTATAGAATTGAGCCGGCTAAATCTGAGACATGTACAATTGTGACCACACCGTCGCCGCGGTTCTGACGCCGCGACTCATGCATCGACCCGATACCCTGACCGAGAGATGTGAGCCGGCGTTCCGTTCGAGAAAACACCGCACGTTTGCAATCCTAAAAGAATTTCTACAACATGTCCAATCAATCAATCAATCAATCACATCATGTCAAGTACAAAAGCAACCCATGCTTTCTTTCTCCATAAGTTAAGCAACCACTAAAGTCAACCCATCTCTCACCTCACCCATCACTCACCTTACATCACTCTCTCTCCCTTACAACCCTCTCTCTCTCTCTTCCTTTTATGTGATGATATTTCCATGTGGCCCACCCAAAGGGACCCCACTATAAAGCATGTATTTAATCCAAGTGATTTGTAGGTGGGGCCCACTTGTATATATGTTGTACCCACACCATCAGTGCATTTGGTGGCCCACCTGAGCAAGGCACACCTTAAATGCATGTGTTATGGCAAGTCATCCAGCGTCTCTCTAGACGTGAAGTGAAAAACCAAATATAAGTTTGATTCTACAAGCTTTGAGTGGACCGCATCATGTAGGCCCCACCTTGATGTATGTGTTTAATCCACGCCGTCCATTCCATTCTCCAGATCATTTTAGGCGTTGGCCCAAAAAACGGAGCTAATCCGAGGTTTTGGCGGGCCATAGCATAGAAAATGGTGGTTTTCACCGTTAAAACCCATCTTGACATTTCGGTACACCAAAATATGCTAGATATTGGGATCTGTTAGACGGTGTCGGGCCATGGAATTCAATGGTTGGGTCCGATCCACCTGATGCGGGCCCTACCCACGAAAAACCTCAGAAAAACCATGTTTTCAAAAAAAAAAAAGCGAGCCTTTTCTTGCACCAACGCTATGACGGCAGTGAGCAACCTTCGCGTGCATTTGGCGGGCGGACAGGCCCACCCACGGCTCTAGCCGTGGGCCCCACCATGATGTATGCTATATATCCACACCATTCATTTGGTGGGCCACCTCCAAAGATCAGGCCGATCTGAGTCTCAGATGGCCCACATCATAGGGAACAGTGTTGATTAAATGTCTACCATTGGGACCCTTTTTGTGGTCCAGAAGTTTCGGGTCAACATGAAATTTGGTTTTACTCTTCATCCAGGTCTACATGACCTTATGAATGGGATAGATGGAAAAATAAACATTATGGTGGGCCCCACGTGGGACCCACTATGATATGTGTCTTATTGCCACCGTCCAGTGGACGGTGGGCACCACCATATATGTGTTTTATTAATGCCGTCTAGGCACTTGCTGGATGGCCAGTAGGCCCCACCTTGGTGTATGTGTTATATCCACACAGTCCATTTAATTGGTGGACCTCACCATGATGCATGTGTTGCATTCTAACCGTCCAACCATTTGGCAAGCTTGCCTGTAGACCCCAGCCATCCAGCCCCTTGATAGCTCATTTTATGACATGAGCTAAAAGAAAGAGTCAGATCTAAGGTTCAAGTGGACCCCACCATTGAAAATGGTGGAGACAGTGGCATTCACAGTTCAAAACCTCTTAGGAGCCACATTAGCATCCAACTAAGCCTATATTTTGCTTTCACTTCATCTAGCTCTATGTTAAGTTATGAATTTGGTTGGATCTCAAACGCATCATGGCGGACCACTCCGTTATATGATCATCCATACTTTAATGTGTTTTGTGGCTATCTGTGAGGCCCACCTTGTGGCCCATCCGTCAGGCCCATTGTGATGTATTTTGTGGCCTAATTGAGAGGCCCACCTTGATATACATGTGACTCATCCGGAGGTATCTTTGACCCATGAATGGGGCTCACCTGTTGTGTGTTTTGAGGCCCAGGTGCAGGGCCCACCTGTTATATATTTGAGGCCCGTGTATTGAGGCCCATTGTGATGTATTTGGGGCCCATGGATTGAGGCCCATTGTGATGTATTCAAGACCCGTTATTGAGGCCCACCTTGATGTGTATGAGAGCCCGTTATTGAGGCCCATCGTCATGTGTATGAGGCCCGTTGTTGAGGCCACCTTGACATATATGAGGACCATGTGATTAGACCCATTTTGATGTATTCTAGGGCCTATGGGTTAAGGCCCATTATGATGTATTAGGGCCCATGGGTTGAGAGCCATTGTGATGTATAAAGGCCCGTGGGTTGAGACCCATTATGATGTGGGTAGGGCCCATGGGTTGAGGCTCATTGTGATGTATTTGGAGCCCATGGGTTGAGGCCCATTGTAATGTGATTCCACCGTGGTTTATGTGTTGACATTTATGGCGGGCCATGCCTTGGGAGCAATGTTGGTTTGACGTTCACATTGTAAGAATAATGTTAGTTAAATGTCTACATTATAACTCTCCTTAGGGCCCATTATAGGCCTATACTTATTGAGTATAGGCCATTTAGGCCCATTTGCATTTAAGGATAGTTCATTACTTTATAACATGCTTAGTATAATTCCATGACTCATGCCATACGCATCATATGTATGCTTGATATGAGTAGTGACTGATCATTGCATATGCTATTAGGCAGACTATTTACGAGACTCCTTATGAGATGGAGTGCCCACATTATCGCGTTGTACGCGCAGGATTGCTGCATGACTGGATAGTGTGATTCATGCATCTTGCATATATGTGACTTGATCATTGTACGCCCTAGCAACATCAGGGCCGTGGCCTCCACAGGCACGTCGTGGATGGCTAGATGGGACACTGAAAATATTTGGTTCTACCATTATGGGCACTTAGAATGTCCTTGGGTGAAAATCCCAGAACCTCCGAGGCCAGGAGTAGCCCCAACGTCTAGACCGAGTGGAACATGAGTGCCTAAGTGCCGAATACCTGTAGGCCGTGTCTCCCACTGTGTCGTGGTCTGTTGGGAGGGGGTGTGGCCTTATCCAGCCGAGTGAGGGGGCTATAAGCTAGGCTGAGTATGACTAGCTCGTAAATGGCTCCACTATCGACGAGCCGCGTAAGTATTGACAGACTACTGGTCAGGCGGATAGTGAGGTCTACTCCGCTCGCTG
Source organism: Magnolia changhungtana (assembly GCA_030180095.1). Classification (NCBI taxonomy): domain Eukaryota; kingdom Viridiplantae; phylum Streptophyta; class Magnoliopsida; order Magnoliales; family Magnoliaceae; genus Magnolia; species Magnolia changhungtana. The sequence goes on along the minus strand of JASAUF010000364.1, from coordinate 2,941,138 downwards.
GGCTATGCAGCTAGGGAGGAGGCAGTCGGAGTGGAGTGTAATAGACCCCGGTGATTTCCCCAGAGAGAAATCTTATTAATATGTGGACTTATTGAGCAGGAATTGTATATTCATTCATTCATTCACTATCCACTCGGGCTAGTGGTGCGTAACTATTTGTTACGTGTACCTTCGCATGGCCAGGATTTCGGTTAGGCGCGTGACTAACCTGAGATCGGGATTGGTTTGGATAGAAGTCCCTTATGATGGACCCCATAGCCTGTGATACTTCGTACTATCATCCCGACTTCACATTCCAGCATGATCATTTCATTCGCACTATATATTACATTACATCCGCAGTACTTAACATTTTGGGTTACTATGTTTTTGCACTTATATGGCCTAGATGAGGTTGATAGTATTCGTGGTTCATCAGGGTTTGCATAGTGCATTGCATCCTCAGCATCTATTATTGTCTTGTTATATTTTGCATCGCATAGCCTTGGTACGGCTGATAGCACTCATGAACTTACTAGTATATTTTTGCTTACTCTGATATCATATGATTCATGATCTTGTTAGTATTTCCATTTATCCCGATGATGTATGATTCATGTGCTTCATTATATACTTAGTACTTACCTTACACACACTTGCACCACCCTCTAAGCTTTCTATAAGCTTATGCACGATAGATGCGTGCAGGTGGCGTTAAGTTGCAATAGCGTCGAACTTGGAGCGTGTAGCTGTCTTTTGGATTTTTCCTTTTGATAAATGTATTTCCCTTTCAGCATTGTATTCAATTGATTATATTAGTGGATATGTGATGATGATGTTGCCTTTGTGAATTGGGTATGCTTGTGGTTATGCTTCTTATAAGACAAATGTACGTTTGAAAATCCTCCTTATAGGATTCCAGGATCGGAACCTAGCGTATCGGTGCTGGGAGCTGAGAATGGGATACTACGAAGGCTGTCGGCACCGGATTCGGCGATCGGGATTCCTGTGAATCCGGTTTCCGGGTTTAAGGCATGACAGTATACAAGCTACGAGTTTAAGTAATATAAAAATGAGCCTAGTAAGAGTCTAAGATGATTATCCAATCACTCTTAAATACAACTGGGCCTAAAGGGTCCATAATGGGGATATTTAACTGCCATTCCCTAAAAAGGCATATCAACCATGAACTATATGGACAGAAGGCCTAAGGCTCACATTTAAGATAAAATTAAAGGTAATCACATACATATATTCCTCATAATAAGCCATAAAAAGATATAATACCACTTTTAACAACATGGGCTCCAAGAGTGGAATTAAGGCCCAAGGCTTAATTCCCAATGGCCATAGAATCCATGCATTAAGTTGGACTTGGTGGGCAGCCCGCGTACACAATATACGACCCAAAAATAAGTTTAAGTTTGGATGAAATGGGCTCTACTACATCAGCCCAATAACTAGCAATTTAAGTGGGCAACCAAGGGCCCAATACTATCCTTATCTTAGCCTAGAAGTCCATCAAAATGGTGGAGATCGGCCCAATATATGGTTGGGCCATGCTGCGACGTCCCTGCCCACTCTGGGCTCACTGGATGTCCTAAAATTCTGATCTTAAGATGGGGTCCTCATAAGATCACTAAAAGTGACCTAAAAGAATGCACTAATTAAGCCCGAAGATTATTAAAAAAATATAAGCATGTAATACGTATACAAGTTCTCAATATGGTGGGCCCTATAGCCAAATAAAGTTTTAACCATACAATTTTACATTTAAGGCCCTTTGATAAACTTTTGGCCCGTTTAACTTCCTGGACCTACTAAAGTCCAGAAATTAGTTAACTGTGTGGAAATAATCTCATGAAGGCCAACTACACTTGCTGGGGGACCCCACCAAATGGAGAGTGCGTATATATCATGAAAAGATCAAGTGGGCTTGTGACTGGATTGTGAGTCCAACGACAACCCAAGGCAGGGAGTGCTTCCATGATGGGGCGATCCAAGTATTGAATGGCCTGTACCAACATACGTTGAGGTAGGCTTCACATACATCCATATTTAGCCTTAAATAAATGGCCCAGGGTCTATGGCGGGCCTTTAACCATCCATAGAGAAACCCATGGGCCTATCTTAGGATTACCCAGGAGGACATTCAACCTCAACTGGTTTCTAAGAGGTAGCCTGCTACTACTCGAGCATGAAATAAGGCCCAAGGCTGAAGCAATTTATGGCTTAGTGGGCCATACACTGAGCCCAATACATAGGCAACCTAGTTGGCCCTTAAGTAAGGTTAGGGCCCAACCATAAAGGTCATGGGTTCACTCATTGTGGTGGGCCTAATGGGCAGCCCATTATCCTAACATATAGAAAATTCTTATATTTAACATAAGTAAGTTGGGCCTCACATCTCAGCCCAAGTATGGATCTATTATAGTGGGCAAGAAAGGGCTCAACTACTTGAGTATTTGGCCCATAAGACCCATCACAATGACATGGTAAATATAGGACCCAAGGGTCCAACGGGCCTATCAAAAGTTCCGGCCCAACCAAGGCTATAAGGCCCATAATTAACTAGGAGACTAGCCCAAGAAGAATCCAATTGGAATGTGCCTTTAATCATGCACTAATTTAGCCCAAAAATAAAGTTAAGATGGTAAAATAACTGACTTAAATACTTTTCAAATCTAGTGGGCCATACTGCCCCAAAACAACATTTGTAGGTAACAATTATTGGGCTCATTGCCAAATTCTGGCCCACCCATTCTCTGGGTTGTTGGAGTTCAACAATTTAATTAATTAATAGTATATTTATTTTTTGATGGCTCAATACATCACTGTGGGTATCACTAGATGAGAGGGGGATGCACAATACATATTATAAGTGGGCCATGCTGTTGGAATACAAGCCTAGCAACAACTCAAGGTAGGGGCGTCCCATGGTGGGTAGTCCTACAGGCCTAGGTATTTGGCCCAAAACTGACCCTAATTTGTAGTTCGTACCACGGTCATCTCGAATGTCCATTGGGTCTAAAATTTTGTAAGGTTACACTTACATGGGTGGGCCACATTTTCACAAAATTTTAGGATTTTTGGACACCTAAAAATATTTTAATTAATTTAAATGAAATAGACTATCCAGAAAATTGGACTGACCTGGACGTCCCAACGTGGTGGGCCAGTCCGGCTCTTGTCACGGTGTACATAGGGGTCCATTAACCCTAAAATTTGTTAAATAGGTCCTAACATAAGTGAACCACACCTCCACAAATTTTCAGAATTTTTGGATATCTAAAATTATTTTAATTTATTTAAAGAAATCAATGTCCTAAAAATTAGACTGATCGACACCATATTATAGTGGGCCGGTCCAGCCACCACCATGGTGTGTACAGGAATCTATTGGCCCCAAAATTTTGTATATAGGTCCTACCATGAGTAGGTCACCTCTCTGTAAATTTTTATAATTTTTGGACACTCAAAAGTATTTTAATAATTTTTGAAATTACAATCTATCCAGGGTAGAATGTTGCTGGAAATGTAACTGTCTTGAATTTGGGCCATCCAAATGGGTGGGTTTGGGCCTCCAAAATTCCTGAAATTTCGACCCAAGGTCCCTCATCAAGCCTAAAATAAAGTGAGACCAAAGATGGTCTGCGTTCTAAGAAAATGTTTTAAAATTTTTATTTTTATGGGACTATGCTGCTAGACTACACAACAGAAATTTCTGCCAGTCCACTATTTTGGCCCACCCTTTTGGATGCCCAAATGGGGTTCATTGGGGCTGAAATTTGGTATGGTTGTAGGTTGGTCATGCAGCTATAAGAATCACATATAAATTTGTATCATTCTTACCATAAAATTTCCAAAAATCAAGCCCCAAGGTGGCCCAAAAATCTATTCAGACTGTTTTTGGATAGCAACATTACATTGGAATAAAATAATTTTAATCAGTAATTAAAATAGGATTTAATCCCAAAAAATTAGAGGATGGACCACCCTAGTGGGCCCCACAAATATCTAGATCACCCTACCATACAAAACACCTTTGCATGTGCCCCAATTAGTTAGATTTCGGGGACACATGTCATAGGATGCGATGCCATGGGTGTTATCTCCTTTTTGGGTGGTTGGATTTTTGTTGGCCCACAAGGTGGGCCACACACCATGATCAGGAATGAGAATAAGGCAAAAGAAGAGAAGGAAGGAAAATCTGGCTATAGGGAAGGGCTCCACCACTATTAAGCCCTCCCAAGAAAATCCAACCACACTTCATACACCAATATACATCTATAAATCTTATACATGCATGACTAAAAATTAAAACGGATGGTTGAGATACCCCCCACCATAAAATGAAGGTCCAGAAGACCTTAGAATGATTTGTATCATGATGGAGTCCATGGAGAATGACCCCATCATGGAACAATGCATGCATGTAGGATGGGCCAAGGGCCATATCCGAGGGATCAAATGGGATCCCCACCATGGATTGGTGGGTCCCACATGTTACATATATGAATAAATAAAAGGATCAAGATAGAGAAGAAAGATCAGCAAGTTGTAGACACCCACCTTCAAATCAAGCTCTCAATCTCCCACACAAGATAGATCTTGGACCAAGGAAGAAGGTTTAATGGCTAGGATGGATTTCTAAGGGTGGGATTGAGGGATTTTGAAGCTTCAAGGGGCTAGAGTAATGGAGAAAAATGGGATGTTTGAGAGAGAAAATTACTGGAATGAAGAAAATGAGGAGGGAGAGAGAAAAGGAGAGAGAGAGATAGAAATGATCTATTTGTAAGAAAAGAAATGATTACCTTAGGGAGGAGAAACCAAAGTTGCTAGGGGTAGAGTAGGTTTGGGTGGTGTGTGATATCTTGCTAGTGTGAGTTATGGAGATTTAGGTGGTGTGTGTAGTGTTTATTAGAACTTGTGCAAAAAAGGGAGTGTGGGCCAGATGCACCACTCCAAGGTGGGTCACATGATCAAAATCAAGGGCCATATAATGAAACATACATAACTTTTGATCTACATATCGGATGGACACACAAGACACGTCGTTGGAACCGCAATGACGATGTGAATAAGATGGCATAGGTCTCAGGCCGATCCGAGTCGGGTCAACGTGATCGGACTCAAGGATGACTGCAAACGCTACCCAAAGATCGCGGGTCGCCGGGCTTCAACCGGTAGGACCGCAAGACCATGAGAAATGAAATGTATACCTACACACACATGCACACGTAAGAACTCGGGTCAGGTCTTACATGAAATTATATATTTGTCAATATAGTCGATAACTATTTGTTGATGATTATAATAAGATGTTACCAAATGTTGGTTTTAAGATTGATATATACTTATCATATATTCATCATTATAATAACATTATATTGACTAAAATAATTACTAATTATTAGTAACTATAATCATAATTATAAGTATAGAGAAATTATACGATATATTAATTTATAGGTAACATAAGATTTATAAGATATAAATATTTTATAAACTAACTCATTATGATGAATCTTCAATACATTATGGGTTGCTTTTACCATATTCCATTACTTAAAATCTGCATCAATTAGATCTGGGCATATTTGACCCGATTTGGTGAATCCGACCCGATCAGACCCGATTTGAACCGAACCGACCGTCTGGATCGGTGCGAATCGGGTAGAGCCATTTAGATTCGATACGTTCTTAAATCGAGATCAGGTCGTGGTCAATCCGGACTGATCCGATCAGACTCGATTCAGAGTGGTTCTTATCAATAATACTACTTTTTCCTATGATATGGTCCACTTGAGCTTTGGATATGCATCAATTTTAGGTTCAACTACTAAAATGATCTGGAAAATGAATGAATGGCGTGGATAAACCACATGCATTCATAGTGGGCCCCAACAGTGTTTAATGAGTATAATAAAAAGATACTTGCTGGTGTACCATACACAGCTATATAGCTTCTGCTGTATGCTGTAGGAGTAGGTACGTGTTGTGCGAAGAGGAGCACTGACGCTCCTCAAGCTCCGAGTTGTATGAACGGTTTAAAAGAGATCAAAGTTATATGGGCCCCACAGTGATGTATTTATTATATCTACACCGTTTATATAATTTTAGAGATCATTATAGAGCAGTATCTAAAAAATGAATCATATCCAAAAATCATCTGGACCACACCACAAATTGCAGCAGAGAATGATTTTCATCGTTAAACAATTCGTAGGGCCCACCATAACATTTATTTTTCATCCAATTTGTTCATAAGGTCACAAAGACCTTAATTAAGAGGAAAAACAAATTTCAAATTGATCCAAAACTTATGTGAGACTGTGACCCCAAAAAGGCTTTCAATGGTAGACGTTTAATCCCCACTGCTTTTTTCAGTATGGTACACTTGATAGTTAGATCTATCTTATTCTTTATCTCAAGCTATAAAACGAGTTCGCCAAATGGATGGACGGTTTGGATATAACACATATCACATGATAAGACCCACACAATATACTAACATCAATGCTAGCACTTTCATGCACAACATGCGTTACAGCTGTTAGCCATGCACAACACGTCAACAACTATAGGCTGTAACGCCTCGAGCTCCGAGTTGTATGAACGACTCAAATGAGATCAATTACATGGGCCCCACAAAGATGTATTTATTATATCCATACCGTTTATCCATTTTTGGTGATCATTTTGGATCATTTGGAAAAAAAATGAATCATATCTAAAGCTTAAATGGATCACACCGAAAATAGCAGCGATGATAATGATTTTTACCGTTAAAAAAGTTGATCCGATTCATACACATTCCGATCCGACTCGATTTTCTGATCGAGCCGAACTCGATTCGGGTTAGGCCAACTGTGTGTCGGATCTGTCCGAGTCCTATGTCCTGGACTTAGTCTCGGATCGAATCAGGTTCGGGTCAGGCCTACTACATTTTGGACCTAATCAGGTTAGACCCAATTCGATCCGACTTGGTCCGATGCCCAGCTCTAGCATCAATGTATCCACTTTTGCTAACCACTCAAATGCAATATGACAAACGTCAGTCGAGCATCCACATTCTCCTTGATGTTTCTTACTGAATGTCTTTTCTACCCATTATATTACATGTATAAAGATATAATACCATCACATAAAATTATATATACATAATATTGTAATAGATATTAAAAATTATAATCAAAATATAATTTTATCATTATAATAATATCATATACATAATAGAATTATTATTATTATATATTTATATAATAACATAATGTTATGTTATTTTATAAATTATAATTTTTATACAAAACATACTTATTTGTAGTAACATACGGATATAATATCAACCTTGGATTTAAACCAGAGACAATATAATTAATCAATTTTTGATTTATATATTTTATCTATAAATTATATAAATTTTTTATAATAACATTTTATGTAATTGATATGATTATTAATTTATAATATCATATAAATTAGTTAATGTAATAATTTATATTTTATAATACATTATATATTATTACCATTAATATTTTATAAATTATGATGTACCTATCATTAAGTTATTAAGATAAATAATTCAAAGGATATATATAATTATTATATGTTATTAATATATTATATACATAAAATAATACCTTAATATTATTAAATATTTATAAATCTATACCATATAATGATTATATATAAAAACATACAAATCAATTGTTATATCATTAAATACAATAGATATAATAATTATATATTATGTCATTAACTTATATGATAATGTGATATATAATTTTAACCTTATATAATAAATTTATATATTATATAACCATAATAAATATTTTTTTATAATATATTATAAATATTATTTATCTAGATATCATATAAATGGTATTTTACTATATCACAATGACATATATTATATATCATATTAATGATATTAATATATTTAGTTACAACTTATAAATTATATAACCCTTACATTATAATCATATATATTATAACTATAATGTTTATGATATATATATATATATATATATATAATATTACACACACACACATACACCTAATTTTTATCATCTTTAACCCTACCCGCTGCACCCTACCCTGACCTGATCCCAAACTCTCTCTTTCCCTCCCTCATCCTCCTCATCTTCCAAGCCCAACAACCACCCACCACCATCACCCTCATCCTCCTCCTCTCTTTCTTCTCTACTCTCTCGGTCTTTCCCTCCCTCATCTCTCAATCCGACTATAATGCCCTGAATTTCAAGGGTCGAGTAAAGCTCGATTCCTGCGATTCCAGGCATCACTTATGATCTGCGGAAGTTGATTTTCCGATTACTTCTACCTTTAGGCATTTTAGCATGCATAAAATTATACTAAACAGTGTATTATACGCTAGATTTAAAGTGACTGAAGCAAATGTGTAAATCAAAACATATTTAGTGTAATTTCTTCCAGAGTATGGGTTCACAACTGGGTTTAACATACAGTTCCAAAAAAAAAAGAGACAAAAATGTAGAAATGCGACATCATCTAAGCCCGTGCACCCAGCTCTCCTCGTCTAGAAGTGTATGGTCTACATCGGCCCGTCCGAGAGCTGAAAGTAGGAGAACTTTGTTGAGAAGTGGAGCCACATGCGCGGATTTCGTGTTGCAAGTCCTTTCGCAACTGGGATGCGAAAGGAGTTTCGAGGATTTCGTGTCGCAAGTCCTTTCACAACTGGGATGCGAAAGGAGTTTTGCAGATTTAGTGTCGCAAGTCCTTTCGCAACTGGGATGCGAAAGGGAAGTTGCCAAAACTATAAATTGGGGTCCCTAGGGCTATTCTAGGGTTAAGGTGAATATTAAAAAATTATTCTAAGGTGTGGACAAGGGATTTTCTCTGTACTTCTAAGGGAGAGGTTAGTATATTGCCTTGTAATCTTCGTTTCTCTTCATAGTAAAATTTTGCATCCATGGTTTTTTTACCCTAGTTTGAAATTTTTCCACGTATATCTTGTCTTGTGGTTTGTTTGAATACTTTTATTCCTTTTTAGTTTATATTTCTTCCTATTTATCGTTTATGGGTGAGGCCTGAGATTGGATCTAGGCTCACTGCGTTGTTGGCGTGCTGCGCAACAACTGGTATCAGAGCTATTAGTTTAGTTTTATTGGGAGCAATGGTGAAAGATGGAAAAACTAGAATTGAGAAGTTTAATGATTCAAACTTTGCCTTCTGGAAGATGCAGATGGAAGATTATCTGTATCAGAAGGACCTCTATATTCCTCTAGGAGGAAAAGAGAAGAGACCAGAAAAGATGACAGATGATGAATGGTTTTTACTAGATAGGAAGGCTTTAGGAATGATCCGACTCTCTTTATCTAAGAGCGTTGCCTTCAATATATCCAAAGTAAAAATGACAAAAGAATTAATGGAAGCCCTAGCCACCATGTATGAAAAGCCCTTAGCATCCAACAAGGTTCATCTTATAAAACAGCTATTCAACATGAAGATGTCAGATAATGGGAGCGTGACAGAACATCTAAACGAGTTCAATACAGTCACGAGCCAGTTGGAATCCGTTGGCATTGCTTTTGAGGATGAGGTCAGGGCATTATTGATCTTATCCAGTTTGTCAGACAGTTGAGATGGTTTGGTGATTGCTGTGAGCAATTCTTCAGGGTCGACAAAGTTGAAATTTGATGATGTGGCCGGTCTAATTCTCAGCGAAGAATCTAGAAGGAAGACATTAGGAGTTTTAGGGGACTCAGGAAATGCTCTAAACGTTGAAGAAAGAGGAAGATCGATGAACAAAGGAGGTAATAAACACGGGCGTTCTAAGTCGAGGAAGAAGTCCAAGGGACCGAAAGACAAAGACGGGTGTTGGTATTGCGGCAAGAAGGGATACATGAAACGTGATTGCAGGTCACTCAAGAAACAAGAAGAAAGCTCTCAAAGCGGGAAGGATTTAGTGAATCTATCTGAGGAGAGCGATACAAAGGCGTTGATCTTGTCTCTTGATGCGAGGAATGAGTCTTGGGTTATAGACTCAGGTGCTTCGTTTCATACCACTTCGTGTAAGGAAGTTCTGCGTGATTATGTGTCAGGTGACTTTGGGAGAGTCTACCTGAGTGATGATAAGCCGTGCAATATTGTTAGAAAGGGGGATGTTCATGTAAATCAGAAAGACGGAACGGTCTTGAAATTGAAGGATGTCAGACATGTACCGAGTTTGAAACGTAATCTAATCTCAGTGGGATAGTTGGCCGATACCGGTTATGTGACGATATTCACCAGTGACTCCTGGAAGATCACAAAAGGTGCTTTGGTAATATCTCGAGGCAAAAAGGAAGGTACTTTGTACGTGACTTCAGGATCGTATAGTTCACTCGCAGTCGCATCAACTAGAGTGAATGGGCAGTTATGGCATCAGAGGCTGGGACATATGAGTGAGAAAGGGATAAAAGTGCTATTGTCAAAAGGGAAGCTACCAGGGCTGAAGTCTATTGACTTGAAATTCTGCGAGGACTGCGTGTATGGTAAGCAGAAGAGGGTAAGCTTCAAGAAGGCGGGACGCGCTCCAAAGACACATTTGTTAGAGCTTGTATACACTGATGTGTGGGGACCGACACATGTATTATCTCTTGGTGGCTCTCGTTATTTTGTTACCTTTATTGATAATGCTAGTAGAAAACTATGGGTCTACTTCTTAAAACATAAATCTAATGTATTTGATGTATTTAAGAAGTGGAAAGTTATGATAGAAAATGAGACAGGTAAAACAGTAAAGTGTCTCAGATCTGACAATGAGGGAGAGTATTGTGATAAGAGGTTTGAGGAGTATTGTACAAAAAATGGAATCAAACATCAGAAAATGATTACAGGGACACCACAACAGAATGGTGTGGCTGAGCGCATTAACAGGATCATCCTTGAGGGCGCCAGGAGCATGGGGTTACATGTAGGGTTGCCCAAGACCTTTTAGACAGATGCTGTGAATACTGCAGCATATCTCATCAATAGAAGTCTCTCAGCACCATTGGATGGTAGGCTACCAGAAGAAGCGTGGACTGGGAAGGTAGTGAACCTTGCGCGTCTCAGAGTGTTCGGTTGCACTTCATATGTTCATATTGACGCAGAGCACAGAAATAAGCTGGATGCGAAGTCTAAGAGGTGCACATTTATAAGCTATGGGCAACATGATTTTGGCTACAGGTTCTGGGATGCAGAAAAAAGGAAAATCATCAGAAGCAAGGACGTAGTCTTCAATGAAAAAGTGATGTATAAGGACAATATGCAGGAAAATAAGGCTGAGAAAAAGGAATTCGTAGAGTTATAAGAGTTACCGGACATGGGTGTTACAGCGCCATAGGATGAGGTAGAGCCGTATACACCGGTTGTGAGGAGGTCTACTCGGGAGAGGAGACGAACGGTCCGATACTCACCCTCCTTACATTATCTACTACTGACAGATAATGGTGAGCCAGAGTGTTTTGAAGAGGCATTACAGTCAAATATACAGGTTAAGTGGGAGCAGGCCATGGATGATGAGATGGACTCTCTTGAGTCTAATAGTACATGAGAGCTAGTCACTCTACCCAAGGATAAGAAAGCTCTTCATAACAAGTGAGTTTACAGACTGAAGGAGGAGCATAATGGTTCGAAATGGTACAAGGCCAGATTGGTTGTGAAAGGATTTCAACAAAAGGCAGGTATCGATTTCACTAAAATATTTTCACCGATAGTGAAAATGTCTACGATTCGCATGGTCTTGAGTATAGTGGCTTCAAAGGACTTACATCTAGAACAGCTAGATGTTAAGACAGCCTTTCTTCATGGGAACCTTGAAGAAGAGATATATATGTATCAGCCGACAGGATACGTGGCACCAGGTAATGAGAATAAGGTATGCAGACTGAAGAAGAGTCTATGTCACGCCCCGAACTCGGAGACCGGGCTCACAAAATTCCTGATCGCCGAATCCAGCGCCGACAGCCTCCGTAGTACTCCATTCTCGGCACCCGGCACCTATATACCAGGTTCCGATCTTGGGACCGCTACAAGGAGGATTTCTAATATCAATTTGATTCGTAATGAGCATAACCACAAGCATAACCCACGAATAATAACCACAAGAACACCATCACAAATTCCACTATGAACAAAAACTTTAAGTACAATGCGTAGGAAAGGGAAATACAAGATAGTGCTAATATCAAAACTCCAGAAGCTCGGCTGCACACTCTAACTGCGGCGAGTCTACGGCTGCGTCCTGGCGTCACCTGCACGCATTAATTATGCATAAGCTTATGGAAAGCTTAGAGGGTGGTGTAAGTGTGTGTGTAATATGAGCGTGCTCAGAATGCAGGGTCAGAGTAATGCAGAATCGTGCTGATGAGTACATAAATACAACCAGCCGTACCAAGGCTATGCAGTACAAGATATGAGTGCAATCGGCCATACCAAGACCATGCGATGCAAGATACAGCTCAAGCATGCCAACCCTCATCCAAATCCTCATGTCAATACAGTTATCAGTCTGGATAATCACCAGGGTCTAGTACACTCTATGCCAACTTGTCGTCCCTATCCGGACGCACAACTGGAAGAGCGAAAGAGACCTCACTATCCGCCTGCCAATATCGGGCCCGACTCGTCGATAGTGGACCGATTCCTCAAGCTGGTCAAACTCAAACTAGAAGTTGCCCCCTCACTCAGGCAGGTAAAGTCACACCCCTTTCCAACCGACCACGACACAGTAGGAGACGCAGCCTACTGGTATACGGCCCTTGCGCGCTCGTGTATCCACTCGGTCTCGACGTTGGAGTCATCCTCTGGTACCATCGGATTTAGAGATTTTCACCTAAGGACATCTATGGCGCCCGTATGCTAGAACCAAATATTTTGGGTATCCAATCCAGCCTCCCACGGTGTGTCTGTGGAGGCTATGACCCTGATGTCGCTAGAGCATATCACAATCACACAAATGCAAGTGCATGTAATACACTATCAGTCATGCAATCATCCTGCGTGAAGCACGTGCTCATGTAGGGCAACTCCGCCTATCAGGGAGCCCGTAAACAGTCTGCCCGAAGGCAAATGCTATGATCAGACACTCCTCATCTCAAGCATACATATGATGCGTATGATCATGAATCATGGGGCTGTGCTAAACATGTTATAAAGTAATGAGCTATCCTCTCAATGAAGATGGGCCTAGATGGCCTACATGAAACAGATACGGGCCTATCAGTGGCCTTAGGGAGAGTTATAATGTGGACATCTAACCAACATTACTCGTAGAAAGTGGATGTCAAACCAACATTGTCCCCAAGGCTCGGCTCGCCTCAAATACTATTAAATAAATTCTGGTGGAATCACATATTGCAATGTGCCTTAGGTACATCCCATGGAGCCCTAAATACATCTAATGGGCCGTATCTCATAGGCCTTATATTCATCAAGTGGGCCACCTCAATGAGCATCATAATGAGCCTTAGGTATATTGCAATGGGTCATCACCCATGGGCCTGAGAATGCATTAAAATGAGCCCGATCACATAAGCTTTATGTGAATCAAGTGGGCCTAATCACATAGGCCATACACATATCAAAGTGGGCCTCAACAATGGGCCACAAATACATCAAACGGGCCTCATATCGTGGGCCTATATATAACATGGTAGGCCCCAACAACGAGCCCATAAACACATCAAGATGGCCTACATACATGGGCCCATATATATACCAAAGTGAGCCTCAACATGGGGCCTAAAAAATATATCAAGATGGGCCTCAATATATGGGCCTATATGCATCCAAGTGGGCCTCATGTGAAGCCTACCATAATGTTTATTTTACTATCCAATCTGTTGATAAGGCCACATGAATAGGGGGCCCACCAAAATGTTTATCTTCAATCCAACCTTTTCATAAGGTCTCATGGGCCTAGGGCCCACTGCATTGTTTATTTACCTCCAATCTGTTCATACGGTCATGTGGACCAAGGGTAGGGCCCACTGGGATGTTTATGTGACGTCCAAGCTGTTCATGAGATCACGTGGGCCAGGACCCACTGTATTTGCTCGCCACTCAACCAGTTCATAAGGTCATACGTGACCTGGGCCCACGGTCAGGGAGCCCACCGTAATGTTTATTGTCCAACCGACCTGTTGATAAGGTCACATTGTCAGGGGTCCCACCGCGAGGTGGCTCACAAATCCAGCCCATACATTATGTATGTCCCACCTGTCGGAGGGTCCAGACCAAGTTTCAGCCACATCAAAAATTCAGGTAGGCCCCACCAAGTGTTTTTTTTATGGTTTAGGCATGTCTTCACATGATTTAGATGGTATGGCCCACCTGAGTTCCGTTTGCGGTTGATTTTTGGGAATGCCCTACAAATAAAGGGGACCCACCAAATGTATGGTGTTGATGTTTGAAACGCATCACGTGGGGCCCACGGCTAGAGCCGCGGGGCCTGGCTCATCCGCCGGCCGCCGGTGCAGCGTGCAGGTCAGCACTGTACTGTCGGCAGAGCAGGCAGTCAAGCTCCCTCTTCTTCTTCCCTTTTTTTTAAAAACCACTATTTCTGTGATTTTTGGTAGGTGGGGCCTGCTTTAAACAAATCTGACCCATCCATTAGTTTCTGAGGCTCGATACAAACCCAACGAGTCCAATATTGGCCAGGTTTTTGGCATACAGAAGTGTCGGGGTGTAAATCAAGGGTAAAAGATACTATTCTTCCCGCTATGGCCCACCAGGAAGTCGGATGGGGCTCAAATTCCTATTCAACGCTTAAAATGATATGAGGGAGAGGATAGACGGTGTGGATTGAGTTCTTACATCAAGGTGGGGCCTAATGAGTGGCCCACCATTTCCTTCCCTTCTTTCCATGTTAGCAGCACGTCCAGCGTCCAGAGATGTTAGTAGTATGTCCAGTGTCCAGAGACGCTGGACGACATAGATATAACACAAGCATCGTGGCTGGGGTCCCACACGTGGGTGGCCTACGTTCATCAAGGTGGGTCCCGCATGTTTGTGGCCCACTATGCATATAAATATTAATAAAATATTATAATATGTCATATAATCTAAATAGGTGGTGGATCTCTCCTAAAATGAGGTGGGCCACCCCATTTGATGGATGGAGTAGATTTAACATATCGGTGGGGCCCATTTCATTCTAAGGAAGAGAGAAAGAGAGAGAGAAATAGAGAGAGATCGATGGAGTAGAGGGACCCCGCCACCATGGGCCCCTCTCTAATCACAAATACATACATAAAGGTGGATCCCATTATTTGTGGGCCCCTTTAATAGAAATCAACGATGGATCACCCACCTCTTGTACTCCTCCTTGCTCCCTTAGCCTTCTTAGCTCCTAGCCTCCACTTTCAATGGTGGTTGATGATGATCCAACGGTTGAGATGGGAGATGTGAGAGTAGGGGAAAGTGGGCCACCTTGGTGTTTGGGAGGGAGAGGAGGTTGGACGTGTGGGTGTTTTGGGAGATGAGAAATGGAATGAGAGAGAGAGGAGTAATGGTAAAAGGAATGAGGTAATGTGGTGGTTTAATGAAGAGCTAATGGGGAGGTGAGGTTAGGTTTGAAATTTGTGAAAAGAGGTATGGTGAAGGGAGAGAAAAGTTGACTTGGGAGAAAAGAGAGAATGGCCATGAGTACTTATTGTTGGGTGAGGTGGCATTAAGGTAAGGTGGTGTACTTGACATTGATTGACATGAGTGATTGATTAATTGATGGGACATCTCATAGAGATTCCCTCGTAATTTATAATGCGCGGTATTTTCTTCGAACTGAACGTGGGCCTACATCTTCTACCCTGGGTATCCGGTTGGTGCGCGAGTCGCGGCGTTAGAACCGCGGCGACGGCGGGTCGCCAAGGTACAAGTCTCGGGTCGAGCCGACTTTGGTATGCAGGACTCGGCTTAGGATCGTGCGCAACGTTGGAAATGTGTCGAGGATTGCCAGAATTCGACCGGTAGGATCGCGGAAGCCTACGGAACGATACAGACTAGGGTACGGGTCTTACAATCTATATGGCCTGAAGCAGGCCCCGAGGCAGTAGTACAAGAAGTTCGATAGTTTCATGTCAGAAAATGGTTTTAGGAGATGTCATGCAGACCACTGTTGTTACTTGAAGAAGTTTGATACGTCTTACATCATCCTTCTTCTGTACATTGATGATATGCTTGTGGCCAGTTCAAGCATGAAGGACATCTCAGATCTTAAAAGACAATTGTCTAGAGAATTTGACATGAAGGATTTAGGAGCTGCAAAATAAATCCTAGACATGAGGATAAAGCGTGACAGGGAAAACAAGAAATTAATTTTGTCACAGGCAGAGTACATAGCCAAAGTACTTAATCGATTCAATATGGGAGGTGCTAAGCCGGTTAGCACTCCATTAGCCAACCACTTCAAGCTATCTAAGGAGCAAGGTGCAAAGATGTAGGAGGAACAGGACTACGTGGCTAAAGTTTCATACGCGTCAGCTATTGTGAGTCTCATGTATGCTATGGTGAGCACGAGGCCAAACATTGCTCAAGCAGTGGGAGTTGTTAGCAGGTTCATGAACAACCCCAGGAAGGAACATTGAGAAGCTGTGAAGTGGATCTTTAGGTACTTGGTAAGTACTAAGGATGTAGGGCCGTGTTATGGTGGATCGAAAATCAAGTTACAAGGTTACGTGGATTCAAATTTGGCAGGAGAAATCGACAGCAGAAGAAGCACTACAGGTTATGTTTTTACTGCCGGTAGTCTTTGCGTCGATTAGGTCTCTCGCTTATAAAAGATAGTATCTATTAGTATGATAGAAGCAGAATATGTTGCGGCTATAGAAGCATGCAAGAAGATGGTGTGAATGTAAGGTTTTATGGAAGAGTTGGGTAAGAAGCAAGCAGATTACAAGCTGTACAGTAACAGTCAGAGTGCAATACACTTGGCTAAGAATTCAGCCTTTCATTCAAGGACCAAGCATATTGCCATCAGATATCACTTCATATGTTTGTTACTGGAAGATGGATCGATTGCTTGGAGAAGATTCATACAAGTGAGAATCCTGTAGATATGCTGACCAAGGCGGTCACAAGGGAGAAGCTGAAGCTCTGTTCAGCTTTAATTGGTCTTAAGGCTTGAAAATGGGGAGGTGATGCACTCCGGATGAAGAAGATAAAAGTTTATGGCGATGTGTCTCCAAGTGGGAGATTGTTGAGAAGTGGAGCCACATGCCCGGATTTCGTGTCGCAAGTCCTTTCACAACTGGGATGCGAAAGGAGTTTCGCGGATTTTGTGTCATAAGTCCTTTCGCAACTGGGATGCGAAAAGGAAGTTGCCAAAACTATAAATTGGGGTCCCCAGGGCTATTCTAGGGTTAAGGTGAATATTAGGAAATTATTCTAAGGTGTGGGCAAGGGATTTTCTCTGTACTTCCAAGGGAGAGGTTAGTATATTGCCTTGTAATCTTTGTTTCTCTTCATAGTAGAATTTTGCATCCGTGGTTTTTACCCTAGTTTAGGGTTTTTCCATGTATATCTTGTCTTGTGGTTTGTTTGAATGCTTTTATTCCTTTCTAGTTTATATTTCTTCCTGTTTATCGTTTATGGGTGAGGCCTGAGATTAGATCTAGGCTCACTGCGTTGTTGGCTGATGAGGGTCGAATATTGCATATCAGACCCCGACTATTACCTAATTTTACATACATGATAATGCTTAATGCCATATTTTAATTGTGTTTTTATTACAGGATGAAATCAGGAGCGTGTATTGAAAAATGATGTTAAAAGGATGGATTTGACGCTCCGAAATTACCAGAGCACGGGATGAACCTCAGAGGACTAATATTGAAGAATTTACATGCCAGGGACCCAAGGAAATCAAGCCGTTCACGTTTAAAGAGGCCCGAAACTGGTCAAGAATGAAAGATCACATGGTTCCCTCCATCCAATTGGCTCAAAACTTTATACATGGGATTAGGGACATAAATTAACAGTACATTTTAAATTTCAGCCCTCGGATCACTAGGGAAGTGCCCCAACGGACAGATCAGCCCATTAATCTCTAATTTGGGGCCCACGATATCTGGAACTGTCTCAACTTTGGTATTGACGGCTAAAATAATATGAGAAGATGAATGATCTAGTGCAGATTTCGTGAGAAACATCATAATGGGCCCCATACGGTGCATGTACATCATGTACAATATAGGTAAGCCGAGCACCACACCACCTTCCAAATTCAAACAGCCGCATTACTGGCTGACCGAGTCATCTTCCAAAAAACGGAAGTTACCGTTTCTGCAAGCGTCACGAATGGACGCTGGACCGTTTTTACGGTCGCTAGTGGGCCCCACTCATCACCTGTACGGATGATCCGAACCGTCCATCTTGAAGATGGGCTCGAGGACTTCAAAACCATGGTAATACTTTATACCCATGCGTGCACACGTGTGCGGTACAGAGGCCACAAAAGGGCTGCCCTGCAACGTCCAAATCTGATCTTTTTGTGTTTTCTTCTCTGGGCCGCATCATTGGACGTTCAAAACTACCTATTCTTGACTGAAATTTCGTCCTGAATCCAATGGATGGGGTGGATTTCCCAGAAAACACTTCCATGGGGCCCACCGATCACGACAGCGAAAGGGTGCGAAAGGTTTCGCACAATTTGAAAATCCGGTTTTCCAGGCGGTTGTGGGCCACCATCTTTGATCATATGGCAGATCTGAACCGTCTATCATGTAGAGGACCCAAGAAAGTCCTAAGGGACGGTGTTTGTTGGAATTTGAACGAGGAAAGTATGGTGTTTTGAGGTCCCGAACTTGGTGCGAAAAGGAATTTTGTCCAGCGCGTGCGACAGCTTCCCAAATCCGAATTTCACCACTCCAGCCACTCCATCAGCTATAAAAAGAGTTGCAAAACATGAGGAAGGGCATTCAGAAATTGAAAAAGTGGAGAATTCCAGATCTAGAGCAAAGGAGAGAAGAAAGAGAAGAAAGAAGAAAGAGAGAAATTGGTTTGATGTTTTTTTATGAATTTTATTTATCCATCTGTTTAATGGATTTTATGGGAAACTAATCTCTCAGCTAGGGCTGAGATGAAACCCTTAATTTGAACATCCATTGTTCTATGTTGATTTTACTTTAATTAGATTGATTTGTTTCTTTCCCTAGTGTGCTTGATTGTTTTAAATTCCATACTTCTCCATCTATCAACTTTGATCAGAGTCTATGCATGGATGTGGTCTGGATGCTTATGCTAGGTACTTGTGTCTGATTATGAACAGGTTCCTATAGAGGAAGAGACAGGGTGCTTTAATGAACGGTATATTCCATGTGCCCAACAAAGGACATGAGATATGTTATTCATGGCATTGCTTGAAGGAATTAGACAATCTGTATGCCCGATTAAGGACACAGATTGTGCTTTCTCTAGATAAGTTAGATCAATCTAAATTAAAGTGAATTAACAGACAAAACAAGGGTTAGGATAATTAGGGGTGGATTCGAAAGTCCTAGTGCTCTCTCTGATTGAATTTTCTTCCTTATTCTCAATAGTTATTTTCCATAAATTTGTGTTAGCAATTCGCTACATTAATCGTTGGATTAGTTAAGGGGAATCACAGATTTGATTTGTGACGACCAGTCCTCGTGGGATTCGACCTCGATCTTATCGAGTTTATTACTACATCACAACCCTATACTTGGGGTGAACAAGTTTTTAGGCGCCATGTTCTTGGGGACTCAAGTTTTCGTTCCAAATTGAATTTAAGATTCTCTCTTATCATAATTCATAGATTAGGATTTTACTAACTTAGAATTTTTTTTATTTTAGAAACTAACCTATTTCCTATTTTCTAGGATCCTGACATAAATTTCTAATTTGGTAATCCCTTTCTAAATTCTCTACTCTTTCTAATTTCTATTTTTAGAATTAGGATTTTATTTTTTAGAAATTTTTAGTTTCTAATTTTAGATTTAGATTCTTCTTTTAAGTAACTTTCTATTTTCTAGTTTTAGAAATTTTTTCCTTTTTAGAAACTAACTTAGCTTTCTATTTTTAGTAACTTTCTAATTCTAGGATTTCTTTCCTTTTTAGAAACTAACTTGTTTTGTTTCTTTTTTGTTGGCAGATTTTAACATAGATCTCCAATTGGTAACATCTTTCTAAATTCTCCAGTCCTCTCTACTTTCTATTTTGAGATTTAGGTTTTCAATTTTTAGGAATTTTTTACTTTCTAACTTTGGATTTGGTAACTTTCTATTTTCTAGTTTTAGAAACTTTCTTTTTAGAAATTAACCGTTGCTTAGGATTTTTCTATCATTATTTTAGGAAACTTGATTTGTTTTTGTTTTTATTTACGGGAATTGAGGAAGGAAGCTACTAAGTGAAGGAGGAGCTTCTTAAATCTTCTCCATCAATCATCTCCTTTTCTGGTTCTTTCTTCCCATTCTTATTCACATAGTTTTAACTTGTTTTTTTTTTAATAGCATAATTTCTAGTTCTAGTTTTCTTTCTCTTAGGTTGTTACTTAGTTTATGCTAGGGCGTAGATCTCTAGATAAAGAACTAGCACCTTTTGATCCCGAAATAGAAAGAACATTCCATAGAAGATTGAAAGACATCCCGTTGAAATGGCAGAAGAGAATGGAACTAAAACTCTTAGAGATTATTCAGCTCTGTCCAATTCAATGCGCCTTCATGCATAGTGTTGCCCACCACCACGGCGAAGACACTTTGAACTCAAGACTGGGGTCATACAGTTGTTGCCTTCCTTTTATGGTTTGGACAAGGAGGACCCATATCATCATGTGAAAGAATTCCTAGACATTTGCTCCACCTTTAAATTCCAAAACTTCTCAGACGATTCGATCCGCCTACGCTTTGTTTCCTTTTCTTTGAAGGATAAGGCGAAAGCATGGTTGAATTCTCTAGAAGTTGGGTCTATCACTACATGGGACCAATTGTCTAGAAAGTTCTTAAACAAGTTCTTCCCTGTTCACAAAACTAATGCTCTCCGTAGAGAAATCACTAATTTCACACAAAAGAGGGAGAGCACTTTCATGAATGTTGGGAAAGATGGAAGGACTTGCTTCTTAAATGTCCACACCACGGTTTTGAGAAGTGGCAACAAGTGCAATACTTTTATGACGGTCGACACCCCGAACCGTCGCATGGTTGATGCCACCGGTGGAGGGTCCTTCATGACCAAAAGCGATACTGCAGAAGCATGGAAATTCTTTGAAACCTTGTGTGAAAACTCCCAATGAATGGGACTATTCGATAGAGGTGAAAGAAGTTCCCAACCACAAAAGAGAGGTGGCATATATGAGATAGGAGTCACACAGGATCTCCATGCCAAGATTGATGGCCTGACAAAGAAGGTTGATGCTCTGATGTTACATAATGGACCTTCACAAACAACTCAAGCCGAGGCTTGTGCCATATGTTCTAGTTTTACCCATCCTACGCAATCTTGCCCATCCGTGCACATTTCCCGAATTCCTCTCGAACAAGTTCATACTTTGAACACCTTTCGAAACACAGAATGATCCTTACTCAAACACGTACAACCCAGGGTGGGCTAGGCATCCAAATTTCTCTTGGGCAAAAGGACCACAACAAGGAGGACCATCTGAAAATTCTCCCATGCAACCTTACCCTCAAGCTGACAATCAACAACTCCAACAGTTTCCGCAATATCAACAAGTCCCTTCACAATCACGGAAACCATCTCTTGAGGATACACTCCATCTTTTTATGCAGAGTTCTCTCCAATTCCAAAAAGACACCCAACAAACCTTACTAGCCAACCAGCAAAGCTTACACGCAAATGCGCAATCCATTACCAAGCTGGAAGTACAAATGGGTCAACTAGCTACCGCATTGAATGAGAGAGAAAAGGGTAAGTTCCCTAGTCAACCTGTGGCTAATCCAAAGGGACAGTATGAGATTGGCTCTAATTCCAACTAAGGGCAATACCACGAGCAAGCCAAATCAATCACTACCCTTAAGTCAGGCAAACAGATTGACAACAAAATAGAGATACCTAGGGATGAATCAAATCAAGTTGAAATAGAGAGACACACCAATGCATCCAAAGTCCAAAAACTCTCTGACTCTCCAAGAGCCGTTGACGTGCCACCTTACGTGCCCAAAGCACCTTTTCCTCAACGTCTGGCACCAATGAAGAAAAGAAACAATTTTGATGAAATCCTGGACGTGTTTAAAAAAGTGCAAGTCAACATCCCGTTGCTTGACGCTATCAAGCAAGTCCCTCCTTACGCTAAGTTTCTTAAAGATTTATGCACTCAAAAGCGTAAGCAGAATGTTCATAAGAAAGTCTTCCTTGCTGAGCAGCTCAGCTCCATGATTCAACATAACACCCCTCCTAAATTTAGGGATCCAGGAGCTCCCACCATTTCTTGCGGCATAGGAGATCATAAGATCGGGAAGGCATTGCTTGATTTAGGGCGAAGCGTCAATTTGTTACCATATTCGGTTTATGAGCGGTAGGACTTGGTGAGTTGAAACCGACTAAAATAACATTACAAGTAGGCGATAGATCTATCAAGGTGCCCGGGGTGTTATTGAAGATGTGTTAATACGAGTTGATAAATTTTATTTTCCGATGGATTTCATAGTTATAGATACTCGGCTTTGTCATCCTCATAGTCGGATCCCAGTCATCTTGGGTCGTCCATTTTTGGCCACATCTAATGCTATTATAAATTGCCGAAATGGAGTTATGAAGTTGTCCTTTGGTAACATGAATATTAAACTTAATGTTTTTAATGCGGACAACAATCCGCAGATTTGGATGACATATTTGAAGTGGACATGATCGAGAGCCTTGTGCGGGACTCCTTCCGTACATCTTTTGAAGATCCTCTTGAGACACCTTAGCACAATCGGGCATGGATTTTGACATCGATAGTCCCATCCACGAAGTCAATGCCTTTGCTCGACTCTGCTCCTATATTGGAGACCGAAAAATGGAGAGCGATAGTGGAACCTCTTCATCCCTCCGAGACTCTTCTTGGCCAGGTTTCTAACTCTGAGAGAGGCAAAGAGAACAAACGGGTTGCTTAATGTTCTTCGAACATATAAGGCAGCAATTGAACGGAAGATAGCAGAAATACAAGGAGTGTGCCCCACTGTATGTAAGGATCATGCTGTGGAAATGTCACGTAAAATACAAATGAAGCATGATTTTAACATGGAAGAAGTTGTTCGAGCGGAAGTCCTTAAATTGTTTGATGATAGTGTCAATTACCTCATTTCAGATAGCACGGCTCATGGGAACTCACATCACTTGTCTGAGATCGGTTAATTAAGGATGAGGTAATTTCTTTGGCGGACCCTGGTTATAATGATTAGTCATTCATGGTCCATTTCTGTCTGGCTGAAGACGTTAAACTTAGCGCTCCTGGGAGGCAACCCAGTCTTTTGTTTTATGTTTTTTTCTAGTTAGTTACTTCCATGTTTGTGGGTAACATTACTGCAAACCCTCACGAGACTACAACTCATCCACTAGGGGTAACCTAGGGGTTTAAAGGCTTGTTGCATACGCTAAATGCAATCGAGAGCACCTGCGAAAGTGGTATAGGTAGGATTTTCTTTTTCGGATTTTATTTATTTTTATTTTTTGTTTTTGTTTTTGTTGATATCTCTCTTGTGCTGACCTACTTTTATGTTGATATTTTTGAGAAAGTCTCTTGATTCTCCGTTCAGGTACCATCTTTCCATCACTCCTTTATTTTCGTTGTATCATGTGCATCGCATGCTTATTTCTTTTACATTGAGGACAATGTAGATTTTAGGTTGGGGGTGGGAAATTAGGTTACCTAATCAGTATTTTCTTAGTCTTGAGCAAAAATTGTGAAAATTTTTAAAATTTTTCTGGAATTTCTGTTGACTTTAAAGTGATTTTGAAGGATAGTTGTGATTTTAAAATTACAAGATACAGAATGTGAGTAATTTATGACTCTTGGATTCGGTTATGCAGTAGATTTCCCAGTTAAGTTTGAATTGTTAATCCATGATTAGAAGTTGTAAACATTGATTGAGCCAGGATTGCACATATCAGATCTCACTTACACATTAAGTTTTCAGTTCGATATTAATTGATAACATGGTAATCACTAAGCATGAAAGGAACCAGCCTGAAAAATAAAATTTTTAGCATCAGTCTATAAAGAAGAATTGAAAGAATAAGTCGCATAATCGACATCATAGGTTTGCTCCCTATAGATGAAGATTCGATTCCTCATAGTTGACATGAGAAAAGATTTAGGCGACAAGTTTTCACCATAGGTTTGCTCCCTATAGGTGCAGATTTGATTCTCCTCCTTGGCATACTATTCATAAAGAAAATAAAAAAAATGGTAGAATGAAAGGTTAATCTGTAAGCAAGTGTTGGTTCCAGTTTTGAGTGACATGAGCTCCGTTGTTAATTACCAATGATATCATGAAATTGACAATTGAATCTCTTAATGGTTGAAAGCTGAGATGACACTATACACTCATGAAACTCAATGTTTTAGGATTATTCTAATTCATGTCTTAATGTCTTAATATTTTGAACTTGATTATGAAATTTACAGTGAACTTCATTCCAGGAGAAAATTCCACTCACCATGCATGAATTTTAGAATTTTCACATCTCAACTATCTGTTCACACATCATTTGAGTTTACAGGAATTGTCTTTTATTTCTGAAATTATTTTTCGCATGTTTTGCTCGGGATTAGCAAAATGCTGGTTGGGGGTTGTGATGAGGGTCGAATATTGCATATCAGACCCCGACTATTACCTAATTTTACATACATGATAATGCTTAATGCCATATTTTAATTGTGTTTTTATTACAGGATGAAATCAGGAGCGTGTATTGAAAAATGATGTTAAAAGGATGGATTTGACGCTCCGAAATTACCAGAGCACGGGATGAACCTCAGAGGACTAATATTGAAGAATTTACATGCCAGGGACCCAAGGAAATCAAGCCGTTCACGTTTAAAGAGGCCCGAAACTGGTCAAGAATGAAAGATCACATGGTTCCCTCCATCCAATTGGCTCAAAACTTTATACATGGGATTAGGGACATAAATTAACAGTACATTTTAAATTTCAGCCCTCGGATCACTAGGGAAGTGCCCCAACGGACAGATCAGCCCATTAATCTCTAATTTGGGGCCCACCTGATATCTGGAACTGTCTCAACTTTGGTATTGACGGCTAAAATAATATGAGAAGATGAATGACTGGTGCAGATTTCGTAGAAACATCATAATGGGCCCTGCATATGGTGCATGTACAT
The DNA here is from genome assembly GCA_030180095.1 of Magnolia changhungtana. NCBI lineage: Eukaryota > Viridiplantae > Streptophyta > Magnoliopsida > Magnoliales > Magnoliaceae > Magnolia > Magnolia changhungtana. The sequence goes on along the minus strand of JASAUF010000364.1, from coordinate 2,915,851 downwards.
CATGTACAATATAGGTAAGCCGAGCACCACACCACCTTCCAAATTCAAACAGCCGCTGACCGAGTCATCTTCCAAAAAACGGAAGTTGCCGTTTCTGCAAGCGTCACGATCGGACGCTGGACCGTTTTTACGGTCGCTAGTGGGCCCCACTCATCACCTGTACGGATGATCCGAACCGTCCATCTTGAAGATGGGCTCGAGGACTTCAAAACCATGGTAATACTTTATACCCATGCGTGCACACGTGTGCGGTACAGAGGCCACAAAAGGGCTGCCCTGCAACGTCCAAATCTGATCTTTTTGTGTTTTCTTCTCTGGGCCGCATCATTGGACGTTCAAAACTACCTATTCTTGACTAAAATTTCGTCCTGAATCCAATGGATGGGGTGGATTTCCCAGAAAACACTTCCATGGGGCCCACCGATCACGACAGCGAAAGGGTGCGAAAGGTTTCGCACAATTTGAAAATCCGGTTTTCCAAGCGGTTGTGGGCCACCATCTTTGATCATATGGCAGATTTGAACCGTCTATCATGTAGAGGACCCAAGAAAGTCCTAAGGGACGGTGTTTGTTGGAATTTGAACGAGGAAAGTATGGTGTTTTGAGGTCCTGAACTTGGCTGCGAAAAGGAATTTTGTTTAAGCGTGCGTCGTGCAGCTTCCCAAATCCGAATTTCACCACTCCAGCCACTCCATCAGCTATAAAAAGAGTTGCAAAACATGAGGAAGGGCATTCAGAAATTAAAAAAGTGGAGAATTACAGATCTAGAGCAAAGGAGAGAAGAAAGAGAAGAAAGAAGAAAGAGAGAAATTGGTTTGATGTTTTTTATGAATTTTATTTATCCATCTGTTTAATGGATTTTATGGGAAACTAATCTCGCTAAATTTGAGATGAAACCCTAATTTGAACATCCATTGTTCTATGTTGATTTTACTTTAATTAGATTGATTTGTTTCTTTCCCTAGTGTGCTTGATTGTTTTAAATTCCATACTTCTCCATCTATCAACTTTGATCAGAGTCTATGCATGGATGTGGTGCGGATGCTTATGCTAGGTACTTGTGTCGATTATGAACGAGGTTCCTATAGAGGAAGAGACAGGGTGCTTTAATGAACGGTATATTCCATGTGCCCAACAAAGGACATGAGATATGTTATTCATGGCATTGCTTGAAGGAATTAGACAATCTGTATGCCCGATTAAGGACACAGTTGTGCTTTCTCTAGATAAGTTAGATCAATCTAAATTAAAGTGAATTAACAGACAAAACAAGGGTTAGGATAATTAGGGGTGGATTCGAAAGTCCTAGTGCTCTCTCGATTGAATTTTCTTCCTTATTCTCAATAGTTATTTTCCATAAATTTGTATTAGCAATTCGCTACATTAATCGTTGGATTAGTTAAGGGGAATCACAGATTTGATTTGTGACGACCAGTCCTCGTGGGATTCGACCTCGATCTTCTGAGTTTATTACTACATCACAACCCTATACTTGGGGAGTGAACATTGGCGTGCTGCACAACAAACTCCTCATCTAGGAATGCATGCTCCAGCACATCGGCCTCGCTGGTCCATGCATCTACATTAGCGTCTGGTTGATGTTTTAAAACATCATCCCAGAGTGGGAGTGAGTGATCAACTCAGTGGTTCCGTAAAGCATGGGTTACAAATGTTATCAAGTTTATCGGCACATGAATGATAAAGCAATGTAAAACAAACACTTCCTAATTATTCTTATTAATGCAAATAATGGGGTTTATGAAATGATGCATGCCCTCACCATCCAACACTCCCTCAACACGCGACTCCGACCACCTGGTTTGCAAATGACAACACTTCTTCGATATGCGACTTCAATGCCTGTTTTACCACATTCTATACTAGTGTGATGCGGTGAATGGTTATGCTAACTAAGTGATTAATTATGCCTATTCATCCGATAATTTGGGGAAGCTAAGACACCTCCCTTTTAATCATCGATCTCATCTGAATCACTAGGTGCGAGACGGCTGCAACGGTCCTATGCCTGTATTCTTGATCCGTCTGGGTTCATCACTCCTAGATAAATACATACGAAAGACAAATTGTAAAAGTGATGTTTGCAGTCACTACGGGAAGGCTCGTCACCCCAGCATAGGTCAATAGCACAGACACGGTGTCTCATACCACCATGCTCGACTCACTAGTTTTGAGGATCACGGTACCATGGTTAATAATGGACCTACACAATGGTAAGGTGGTGCCCTAGATTTAAGTAGTTATGGTCATACATGGTGAATATACAAGAGGTTGACTGGTTCTTTAGGCCATTTTAGTTGGTGCAAGTATACACTAATGTAACCGCCATAGAGCGCATAAGCGCCACACGTGGCCTAGCCATTGTCAGTAGTCAATGTTCGACCCGCATCGTTCGAACTTACCCAGGGCGGCCAACCTAATTCGGTCATTAAAATGCAAAAATTTAACGGCTACGTGGACTACTTTTGTAATCCTATTTCTCTTACTAGCTGACTTAAGTTGCATTTAGAACTAATGATATTTACATTTGATAATTAAATTTAGTCATGTATTCATTTGGGCATTTCATCGAACACATAAGTATTGCTACACTACAAACTTGCAATTCATTTAATAGAGATTTAAGTATACTTAAGGTAACAAGTAAACTCCACATTAGCAATCATAAATCATAACTGAACAATATCATTGATAAATTGCAACCTAAATGTTTATGGTTCACACCTAATGGCAGCACGTCTGACTCGGACTCGCTCCTAGGATTATGTTTCCAAGGAAGAATTGTCGGCCACCTATACAAGTACACGGGTTCATTAGGTTTGAGGAGACCTACATCTACAAAGAGGTTCGTAGTTTTACCTTAGGTCATCGCCGGAGAAGTTCCAATAGCAAGGATGGTTGGGGTTAGGATATCGAGTCAAGCAGGAGAGGGGTCACCCTTCGTAGCAAGCCTTCCTTCGATCTCTCTCCTTTCTCTTCTTTCTCCCACTTTAGGGCTCCTAAATTCAGATAAGGAGAAAATGTGGAAATTTGGGAGCTATTTATAGTCTCAGAGGGTGTGCAAAAGGCCCTAGGGCCACTCTATTTGATATATATACCCTATGGGCGGTCATTTTTAACCAAAGGGGCCCCCAGGAGGGCCCACATGCTCATCTATATCATAAGGTACGTTCCCCACCAATGAATCCAAGCTAAGACACAATCTCGGTACGATCAGATACATAGATCGGCCGTGGGAAACTCATGTCAGATCAACGGTCAGAAGTGTTCAATCGGAGTCACGGTTATACGAATGTGTGTGGAATTATCCTTACCCTACTTGTAAAATTTGGCCGTAAACCGACTGTCCAAAACTCTCAACTTTGCGCAAGAGTGGACAACCCCTTTTCGCTTAAGTTTTCGATTCTCCCTTGGGGCATTTGCACTTCTCACACACCCACCCTTCGACTCAAGTTGGGCGATTCTGGATATAATGTAGGTCCGACTCCCACGATGGACATCGAGCCCAATAAGACGAATATTGTTCTATAGTTTCAAGGCTAGTGGACCCCTGACGTGCGGTTTAGGTCCCTTACAAAGTTTTGGGGCACTCCCGAGAGGGGTGGGCTTTCGGAATTTCCCTTGGGTCTAGGATGTCATTGGGGCTAGTAGCACTTGCGATCATAGCTTCTCATCATTTGTAGAAACGGTGGCCCGAACTTAATTTTCCTAATGCTAAGTACCCACTTACATCTTGTCGTTATTAGCTAGTTGGGCATGGCCCTTGGGCGGCTCCGCCCATGGTCGAACTCGGTCTTTGTATGAATTTTCCCGAGACGCTACATCAACTCGGAGCTAACTCGACCCGACTTGGTACTTCTGACTTAATCAGACTTGGTCCGGATAAGTCCCTGCCAGACCGAACACGGATTGAGGGCATTCTAGACTCGGTATTCAGTCGGGTCGAGTTCAGGTCAGGCCTATTTCAAAACCGGGTCGAGGCAAGTCAGCCCTAACTCATTCCAACTCAACTCGATGCCCAGCTCTATGTGTGACTATCAACTGATTGGACGGAAAATAAACATTATGGTGAGCATTACCCTGTGCACAGGAAGTTTTTAACGGTGTACGTTCAATTACCACTGTTTCCTGTGGCGTGGTTCACGTGAGATTTGGATCCGATTAAAATTTTTTTTTTTTCCTATTGACGTAAAATGAGCTGGGAAAACGGATGGATGGACTGGATGTACAATACATATATCAAGGTGGGCCTACAGTCAGACGTGGATGTGGCTTTTGGATAGAGTGACATAAGAGAAAGACTTTGATCCTCTGGCACACTAATAAAACTATCCCAACGTAGGGGGCCAGTTCTACACACGTACACACGTGTACTGCAATCCGAGCTATCAAGGCTAGGTCAAGAAAATAGGAATTTGGAAACGGATCCACCATGACAGGCCCAGCCCACCCAACTTAAAATCCAGGCCGAAGTGTCGACGGCCCCACTCACACCGATGGTTAAAATCGCTTGAAAATGTGATTTTTGGAGTACGGCCCATCAGATGAACAGTCTGATGCTCTTAGTCTGCAGCACTTGTTTCAAGGGTGCGGATTAGATACCGACAAGGTCAGTAGCCAAATCGCTACTGAAGTGACGTCACCAAGCTCTGTGGACCCCACCATGATGCATGTGTTGTATCCATACCGTCCAACAATTTGTAGAGATATTTTTATGTCATTAGAAAAATAATGAGATAGATCTAAAGTTCAAGTGGACCCCACCATAGAAAACAGTGGGGACAATGACATCCACCGTTCAAAACTTCTTAGGGGCCACAGAAGTTTCCGATCAAGCTTATATTTTTGTTTTCACTTCATCTATCTCTATGTTAACTTATGAATAGGTTGGATCTAAAAAATACATCATGGTGGGCCCTATAAATGTTTCAACGGTGGGTGTGACTGATCCCACAGTTTTTTGTGGTGGGTCCACTTGAACTTTAGATCTATCTCATTCTTTTTCTCATGCCATAAAACGATGTCTACAAATTTTTGGACGGTATGGATACAACACACGCATCATGGTGGGGTCTACAAAGCTTGGTGACGTCACTTCAGTAGCGATTTGGCTAGTGACATTGTCAGTATCTAATCCACGCCCTGTTTTAAGGGCTAGATATCTAAGGAATAAAAGTTAAAAATATTAGATCCTACCAAATATTGATAAAAATGGATTTATTTATTTATTTATTTATTTTTTAATAAGATTGGTGGGTCGGTTTAGATCGGTACATCTGGACCTTTTATCACCGGTAGCTCAATTGTATAGTTCGAATGATTATCAAATAATGGGATTCTCTTGCAACTAAGGGGGTGTAGCTCATATGGTAGAGCGCTCGCTTCGCATGCGAGAGGCACGGGGTTCGATTCCCCGCACCTCCACTTTTTATTTTTTTTTGAATTTTTATTTTTTTATTTTTAAGAATTTGGCCCACCCACCACTGTTTGCAAGAGTTCGGATTAAAAGATCAATGGTGGGGCTTGGGTTTATGAGTTTTGGCTTATGGCACGTGACTTAGCTAGAGATGGACGGTTCTGGGGCTCTGTGGGGCCACCGTGACGTATGTGGTTTATCTAGACTGTCCATTCATTTTGAAAATTCATGTTAGGTGATGAGCCCCAGATTGATACAGGATCGAATGCTTAAGGAAAGAGTAGGGATTGAATTCCTACGGCTGAAAATCTCTTGGGGGCTACAAAAGTTTTGGATCAAGTTGATATTTATGTTTTCCCTTCATCCATGTTTATGTGACCTTATGAAGAGGCCGGATGGTAAATAAACATCGAGGTGGGCCCTAGAATGGTTTCAACGGTGGGGTGACTGTCACCATTGCACCCTGTGGTGTGGTGCACGCTTGCCTTCGATCTGCCTGCTTTTTTGAGGTCATTCGCTAGAATGATATTTCAAAATGGATGGACGGCTTGGATAAAATACATATGTCACAATGGGCCCATAGAACCCCAGACAGGACCGTCCGTCTATAGCTAGTTCTGGTGGGGTAGTATCCAATCCCCGCAGCTATGGCAGGGGCCGAGCTTGTGCCATGCTTCTACTTTTTGGGCGGGGCCGTTGACATCCCTAATTGCTTATAGGGGTGTACACCAACCGAGCTAGCTCGGTTAGCTTGCTCCACCCGACTTGAAAAAGCCCGAATCAACTCGGTTTGAAGCTGAGTTCAAGCCAAGTCGAACTGATTTTTTGAGCTCAAATATGAGTTCGAGCTGACCGCAGCTTGACTGAACTTGGATCGAACCCAACTAGAATTGAACTCAGATTAAACCAGTTTGATGACTCGGTTACTTTGATATTCTTGATGTTTCTCCCCTAGCGTTTGATGAGATGAAATGTGGCTTGTGGGAAGAAAGGTATGTATAAGAAACAAATACTTTTTTTTTTTTTCTTCATTTTTATGTTGCTTAGATCAAACACCTATGAACCATTGCTACTGTTTTACATATAATGAGATTTTGAAGGTGCAGTTTATGTGTTTGTGAAAATATTGTACAGGCAAACTCAGTTCAATCTTGGCTCAAACTCGGCTCGAACTGGCCTGAGCTGTTGATCGAACCGAGCTGAGCTAGCCAGTCAAGCTTGAGGACCAAGCAGAGCCGAGTTCAAGCGGGGGTCAGCTAGTGGCCGAGCCGAATCAGGCTGAGGCCAGCTTGACTCGGTTCGGCTCTGTGTACACCCCTAATTGCCGAGCAACACTTTTACTCACAACTTAAAACACTCAAGCCAATGGGGCCCACTATGTATTAAATGTCAAATCTACCCTCTTCATCAGGTTCTAGACTTGATGTTAGCTCCTGAATCAAGAATCAGCTACATCCATTAGATCACATGGGCCACACCACATCTAACATTGGAAATGGGATGCTAACCATAGGTTGCGTGTGGGCCATCATGTGGTGTATTTTTCATCAAACCCATTATATCAGTATACAGGAAAGATACAAAAATCATCCTGATTAAAACTCAAGTGGGCCACACTGTGTGGAAAGGGCATCTTAAGTACGAAACTGATTTCTCATGCAAGGACTTTTCTTATCCCTTGAATTTGGATGAGTGAACATTGATACCCTACCATAGAATCGATGCAAATGTACAATTTTTTTTTTTTAATTTTTTTAATTTTTATTTATATACAATCTAGATCGTCCAAAATACATTCCTCACCATCGATTTTTCATGATATAAAATCACACTCAGTGCATGTTCCAGGCCCATCATTGGATATCTATGGATGGTAAAAATGGAAGAAGATCATCACTCAGAATTCAGTAAAAATTATCTACTACCTAAACGATAGGATGGTCCAATCAATATAATTTTGATCATATGCCCCATTTATGGCGGATCGCACCATATGAACGGTTTGGATTTATGCACATATATGCAGTGTATGCGATAATTAAGTGCGAGCATACAATGAACGGTGTAGTTCAATTTTACTTGGAAATTAATAACGTGAAGGGGAAGGCATGAACATGGGGCGCGGATTGGGTTAAGGTCGGGCTCCGACGGGTCACTGTGATATCATTTATGGGTTTTATCCACTCTGTCCGTCCATTATACCATATCATTTTAGAATGCAAGCCCAAATATGAGGCAGATCCAAGGCTCAAGTGGACTACACCATAGAAAGTAAGAGTGATAATAACACCCACCATTGAAACCTTCCTAAGGCCCACTTTCATGGTTAATTGCCATCCAAACACCTTATAAGGTCACATAGACTCAAATAAATGGAAAACACAAATATCAGCTTGATTCAAAACTTATATGACCCTTACAAAGTTTTTAATAATAAATGTTAAATTCCTAAAGTGTGGTCCACTTGAGCTCGGGAACTGACTCATTTTTTTAACTTATACCTTAAAATGATATGAAAAAAATATAGATGGACATTGTGGATAAAATCCATACATCACAATGGCCCCTCATAGCCCTTGTCCATTCTTGTCTACCATGGGCCAATTTTAGGGTTACTATCCACTCCCTGTCCATAGAAATGAGGTGGGATGGGATTCAAAAAACATAATTATTATGTATGGTAATGATTGTCTCATGGTATAAACTTAATTTCACGCTATGTTTGTAATATGGGGGTACATTGAATGGATATACCCACTATCATTTGAAACTATTGAGAATAACACGTCTTATATCCAAAATGTTCATCTGTTTTGTAACTTCATTTTATGTCATGAGCCTAAAAATGAGGCAGATCTAAAACTTATGTGGCCCCAAAGAAGTTTTCAATTGTAAGTATTTAATGCCCACTGCTTTCTATGGTGGGGTCCACTTGAGCCTTAGATCTACCTAATTTTTTTGGCCCATGCTCTAAAATGATCTCAAAAAATGGGCGGACGGTGTGGATATATATAGCCAACACATCATGGTGGGACCTACACAACTTGCTAACACTGAGTAGAATTGGTGGGACCCAATGCAATTCCATCTCATCTAGTTCCAAGCTTTGCCAGTCTTCCTAAACGTTGAGTGGAATTGGCATGGGACCAAATGCAATTCCATCCCACCTAATCCCATATAATATCATATGCCAAACACCCGTTCAGCCTTCGCCCAGTGGTATGACTTGGTCGAATTTGATTGGATTGTATATTAATGTCAAAGATCTGCATGTGAGTACTTTACCGAACAACTTTCAAATAGCATGAGCGCCCTCATCTTTAATAAAAACTTGCCAATGGAAGGATTTAATTGATTGTAGACTACTGTTATAGATGGGCCCGGTTAAATACTTAATTACTTGAACAACTTTCTAATATGCTCTATGTGGGTTCATCTCTAACAATAGCACTTTATGTGAGTTTATCTCTAATATATAATAGCTTACTGTCCAATCAAATTCTACTGCATCAACACAAGTAGAGTCATATCAGTCCATGGATGATTACCCTGACATGACTAGCTTTCTTGTCACTAAGTAAGCACTATGTGGAAGAACTTTCACAAGATCCACCGTGCACAATGGATCCTGAAAAACAGTCAATTCCAAGACTAATTTCAGCCACACGATAGAGAACCAAGAAAAATCATGACTAAAAATCCTAAATAATATGTTGTGTCACATGAGTCTTCTAATTACCTTAGCTCAGGTGAGTCCACTCATCCTTGTGTGGACCATTAACTGATTGGATTGCAGGGAAACTGTAACTCCATTGGTAATAGGACCATAATGCTGTGCAACACTTGTTTTCATCAAATCCCAAGTTTAATTTGTTGGTCCATCATGTTATTTGTGTCGTATCCACCATCTCCATGGGGTGCACTTCTTAATGCTAGGATCTGAAGGCCAAAAAGAGTCATATCCACAACTCAAGTGGGTCCCACCACAGGGAAAAATGGGGATGGGACACTAACCATAGGTTGATACGTGGGGACACCTTGGTTTGTATCTTTCATCAAGCAAAAAATAACACCATAACTAAAGATCTGAGGTAGATATTTACGTTGTTCCATTTATCGTGGCCATCTCTGTCTCTTTATTGATATGATCTTTTATATTTATGGGAAACATATAGGTTCTCACCTGATGGACGGTATGGATTTTACGTATATAACATGGTGGACCCATGTATACTTGGTTGGCATGAATTCTACGGGAGAGCTTCCATGGAGGGGTTTGCTGATGGAACCAGATTCAGTGGGGCCCGGTTTTGCTAGGGATGCTGCCAGTAAAGGGAATCAGGGTTTCCTGATCATTTTTGGGCTTGATCCCAAAAATGAGGATCTAAATCTCAGGTGGACCATACTACTGGAAAACATTAGTGATGGAATATCCACCATTAAAAATCTCCTATGGCCCGCTGTAATGTTGACTTGACATTCAACCCATTGATTAGGTCATACACACTGGAAGAAGGGAAAAAACAAATATCAGCTTATTCTTACGGCGTCCAAGAAGTTTTTAATGGTGGGCCGTCAATCAACATTATTTTCTATGATGTGGTCCACTTGAGATTGCTTAATTTTTGGGCTATAAAATGATTTGGAAAATTGGATGGATCATATGGATAAAACACATACATCATGGTGGGGCAATAAAGCACCTACCACTGGCCATTAGCTTGTGGCAGGGTCACTAGCCAATGTACGTCCCAATCAAAGAGGGAGAGGAAACTTAGAGTTGGATAAGACAGACATGACATTACTTGGTCGGTCCAGCTCATGTGAGACTTTGGTCTAATACAAGTGCCCTATCAAACCACTTGCAAATATACTTTTATTATACATCTTTGAGAGCCACAGGTGGATCAATCAAATTTCGCCACATCATGACCTCATTGATGGGTGACATGAAAGATTTGATGGGCAGAAAATGGAAAGAAAAAAAAAGGACGGATTTTGAGACGGTTGTAGACCGTCTGTAAAATTCCTTGGTTTAAAGACGGTTTAGAGAGGCCGTAAACCGTCTCTAAAATTTTAGACGGCTCTTTACCGTTCTCAATAGTCTTAAAATGTTAAACATTCACAAATCATTTTAGATGGTCAGAATCCGTCGTTAACTACAGAGAAAAGACGGCCATCGACCGTCTGGAATAAAAGACGATCTTTGACCGTCTTATATGCGCTCATCTAAGACGGTAAAAAACCGTTCGCATTAGAGACGGTCATTGGGCATTTTTTACTTATAATCTGATTGTCAAGGACCGTCTGCATTAGAGATGGTCATTGGCCGTCTTTTACTGGTAATCTGAGACTGTCAAAGACTGTCTGTATTAGAGACGGTCCTTAGTGGTCTTATAGCGGTCATTTGAGACTATTATAGACCGTCTGCATTAGAGATGTTCCTTAACCATCTTATAGCCGTCATTTGAAACTGTCAAAGACCGTCTGCATTAGAGACGGTCCTAAACCGTCTCTTATGCTCAGGTCAAAAATTAAGAAGTTCAAAAAAATTATGAATTTTGAAAAAAAAAAAATAGTTGAGAAGCTTAGAAAAATAATTAACAATGTTTAAGAAAAATTTAAATTTTGAAAAAAAGAAACCGTGGTTTTATAAAAATCTGGATTTTGAAAAAAAAAAAATAAAAACTTCGAATAATGTTGATAATTTTGAAAAAAAAGATTTCGATAAAAAAATGATATTTTAGAAAAGAAAATTTAAAAAATTAAACAAAATTGTGAAAAAATTGACAAATTGTAAAAAAATATATATTTTAAAAAAGAAAACTAGATTTTGTATTTTGACAAGAAAAATTAAAAAGTTATATAACAAAAGTGAGATTAAAAAAATGATATTTTGAAAAAGAAAATTTAAAAAATTAAACAAAATTATGAAAAAATTGACAAATTATAAAAAAATATATATTTTAAAAAAGAAAACTAGATTTTGTATTTTGACAAGAAAAATTAAAAAGTTATATAATAAAAGTGAGATTAAAAAATGATATTTTGAAAAAGAAAATTTAAAAAATTAAACAAAATTGTGAAAAAATTGACAAATTGTAAAAAAAATAGATATTTTAAAAAAGAAAACTAAATTTTGTATTTTGACAAGAAAAATTGAAAAGTTAGATAACAAATGTGAGATTTTGATGATGTGTCGTATATCCTTACCGCCCCTATGTTTCTCCAACCCATTGTTGGGTCGGGTATAAAAAATTGTGTAGATTTAAATCTTAAGTAGACCACACCACTGGAAAGAATGATAATATAGTACCTCGCCAGTAATAAGTATAAAGAGCCTATCGTAAGGTTTTAGTAATGTTTATTTGCAATCCAACTTGTTGATAATGTAAAGAAGATCATGAAGGTAAACTACAAAGATCAAATTGATCCAAAACTTTTGTGGCATTCAAAAGGTTTTTAATAGTTATTCATCATTGTTTTGATTGGTATGGCTCACCTGAGATTATTGAGTTCTTATGATTTGAAATCACATCTTAAAATATGATGGAAAAATATATGGACGGTGTCGATATACATAAAATATATCAAGGTGGGCCCTACAGGGTTAGAGTAACACCCATGAAAGAGTTACCTAAATAGTGAAATGGTACTATAAGGTCACCTCATGGGAACTTCCTATAAGGTTAATCTGTGTGCGCCCCACCATGATGTGTGTAGAACATCAACACCATGCACTTAATGCATACCCTTTAAGTCCAAAAATCAGTCGTATAAGAAACTCAAGTGGGCCATAGCATCTAAAACTATGTGAAGACATCCCTAAAACATATAAAAGCATTTGGTGGGGCCCACATGAGTTTTGGATGTGTATGAAACTTGGTCTGACTCCTCATCCAAGTGGGACACACATAATGAATGGGTTGGATCTATGAACCACATCTAGGTGGGCCCAATAAATGATTATGAATGTTTTAATGGGAGGGTAACCCTCTCAACTATAGTATGTGGTGTGGCCCACCCAAGTCATGAATTGACTTTATTTTTAAGGTCATGGCCCACCATGGAATGGTGCATCTGACTAACGGGGCAGATCCAAAGTTCAAGTGGACCCACCATAGAAAAGAGTGGGATAGTGACACCCACTATCGAAACCTTCTTAGGGCCCGCCATGATGTTTATTTGAGATCCAACCTATTTATAAGTTAATACAGACATGGAATAAGGTGGGACATACACAGTTTTGATGTGTTCCCTTTAGCTTATGAGATATCTCAAAAATCATCCGTATATGAAACTCAGGTGGGCCATACCATCTAAAACTATGTGAAGACATCTAAAAAAATATAAAAGCACTTGGTGGGGCCCACATGAGTTTTGAATGTAGCTAAAACTGGGTCTGACCTCTCATCCAAGTGGGACACACATAATGAGCTTGATCTAAAACTTCTCCAGCTCCCAAGAAGTTTTTAATGGTGGAAGTGCAATGCCCAATTTGTAGTCCACTCAAGCCTTGTTCCTGCCTAATGTTTTGCATGATACCTTATAATGATCTGAGAAAAAAGATTAGGTTATAGGGCTCTATAGGGCCTATAAAAATATATGTTTTATATCGAAGCCATCCATCTATTTTGAAATATTATTATAGGGCTCTATAGGGTCTACAAAAATATATGTTTTATATCTAAGCCGTCCATCTATTTTGAAATATTATTATAGGTCATGAAACTAAAAATCAGGTATATTGAAGGCTAAAGTGGACCACACGGTAGGAAACATGGAGATTAAATCACATGTGCTTCCTATGGTATGGTTCTCTTAGGCCTTCAATCTACTTTATTTTTGGGATCATGTACTAAAATTATTTATTAAAATTAATGGACGGAATGGATAAACAAAATACATCATGGTGGGTCCCACAGAGCTCTGGACAGGGCATCCATGTCCGTCTTACCCCATCCACGCCCAAAATTGGGAAAGGATTGGCTACTCACCCAGCCACACTACAAGAAAGAGGGTTTTTAGCAACAAAACTAATTTTCGTCGCTAAAAGTGACTTTTAGCGATGAAACTAATTTTCGTCGCTGAAAGTGACTTTTAGGGACGAAACTAATTTTCATTGCTAAAAGTTTACTTTTAGCGAAATTTTAATTCTTAGGTAAAAGTCACTTTTACCAATGAAAATTTTCGTCGCTAAAAGTAATTTTCCCGCTATTGTGAAAATTTTCCCGCTAAGAGTTTTAGCGACGAAAATTTTCGTCGCTAAAGGGTGTTTTAGAATTTTTGAAAAAATAAAAAATTTGAAATGTTTCCTTTTAGCGACAAAATTAATTTCGTAGCTAAAAGCCACCTTTAGCGACGAAAACCCAAACCTAAACCCAAACCCGAACCCGATTTCCTAATCTTAAACCTTAACCTATTCACAATTCCCTAAAGCTTTAACCTATAACCTAAACCTTAACCTATAATCTATAACCTATAACCTAACCTTAAACTAAACCTAAAACCTAAACCTAAACCTTAACCTATTCATAATTCCCTAAAGCTTTAACCTATAACCTAAACCTTAACCTATAATCTATAACCTATAACCTAAACTTATAACCTATAACCTAACCTTAAACTAAACCTAAAACCTAAACCTAAACGTATAACCTAAATGTATAAACTAAAACCTAAACCTAAATCTAAAACCTAAATGTATTCTCAAATCCTAAACCTAAACCCACACCTAATCCTAATCATAACTCCTTAACCTAAACTCAAACTTGAAAACCCAAACCTAAACCCAAATCAGAACTGATTTCATAAACCTAAACCTTAACCTATTCTCAATTCCCTAAACCTAAACCTAAACCTAAACCTATATAATCTACACTTATAACCTAAACCTAAACCTATAACCTAAACCTAAAACCTAAATGTATTCTCAAATCCTTAAACCTTAAACCTTAAACCTTAACCTATAACCTAAACCCAATTCCCTAAACCTTAACCTATAACCTAACCTAAAAACCTAAACCTAAACCTATAACCTTAACCTAAACATAAAACCTAAACCTATACCTATACTTATAACCTAAACCTATTCTCAAATCCCAAAACCTATAACCTAAAACTAAACCTTAACCTATAACCTAAACCTATTCTCAAATCCCAAAACCTATAACCTAAACCTAAAACCTAAACCTAAATGTACACTTATAACCTATAACCTAAGCCTAAACCTAAAACCCAAACGTAAACCCGATCTCGACCCCGAACCCGATTTCCTAAACCTAAACCTTAAAGTATTCTCAATTCCCTAAACTTAAACCTACACCTAATCCTAATCTCAACTCCCTAACCTAAACCTATAACCTACACTTATAACCTAAACCTATAACCTTAACCTAAACATAAAACCTAAACCTAAACTCCGAACCTATACTTATAACCTAAACCTATTCTCAAATCCCAAAACCTATAACTATAACCTAAACCTAAAACCTAAACCTAAACCTAAACCTACACTTATAACCTAAAACTCAAACGTAAACCCGATCTCAAACCCGAACACTGATTTCTAAACCTAAACCTTAACGTATTCTCAAATCCTAAACCTAAATCTACACCTAATCCTAATCTCAACTCCCTAACCTAAACCTAAACCTAAACTTGAAAACCCAAACCCGATCCCTATTTTCTAAACCTAAACTTATAACCTTAACCTAAACCTATTCTCAAATCCCAAAACCTATAACCTATAACCTAAACTCAATTCCCTAAACCTTAACCTATAACCTAACCTAAACCTAAACCTAAACCTATAACCTTAACCTAAACATAAAACCTAAACCTAAACCTATACTTATAACCTAAACATTTTCTTATAAGCTAAACCTATTCTCAAATCCCAAAACTTATAACCTAAACCTAAACCTAAAACCTAAACCTAAACCTACACTTATAACCTATAACCTAAACCTAAACCTAAAACCCAAACGTAAACCCGATCTCGAATCCGAACCCGATTTCTAAACCTAAACCTTAACGTATTCTCAAATCGATCCCTAAACTTAAACTTACACCTAATCCTAATCTTAACTCCCTAACCTAAACCTAAACCTAAACTTGAAAACCCAAACCTAAACCCGAACCCGAACCCGATCCCGATTTCCTAAACCTAAACTTATAACCTTAACCTAAACCTATTCCCAAATCCCAAAACTTATAACCTAAACCTAAACCTAAACCTTAACCTAAAACCTAAACCTTAACCTATAACCTATAACCTAAACTCAATTCCCTAAACCTTAACCTATAACCTAACCTAAACCTAAACTGTAACAGCCCGAATTTTTCCCAACCTGGAATTAGACGTCTTTAGGCGATGGGTCAATCCTAACACCGGTTTAACTTCTTAAACACTCAATTAAAGCCTCAAATCCCTTTTCAAACCCTTTTCTTCACAAATCTCATCTTTCACTACCTTGTTCTTTAAATCCTTCTAAGTACTTTCATATTAGACACTATCTTAAAGTGTAGGTGATGAAGAACAATACTTAAACTAAACATTGCTACAAAGGTCTAAGTACCACCTCAGACCGAAATTACTCAGGACTAAATCCTTTAGAAATTTGATAAAGTTAACTACGTGTTAAACTAGATTATCCATGAAATCTATTTCAATCACTTTAAATACGATCTGCAAGACCCAAAACTTGTAGAATCATTGACGCTAGGTTACCCTAAAATCTCAGATCAATCTCATTACCTAGTTGCTCTCGGGAGCATCTCGAAACTCCGTATCAGATCGAGACCGCACATCGGAAGTCCGAGTAATACCAAGTTAAGGAATTAGGACCGCCTCGCTGGGCTTGATAACTGATGAGGGTCGAATATTGCATCTTAGACCCCAGTTATTACCTAATTTTATGTTCATGATAATGTTTAATGCCATATTTTAATTATATTTTTGTTGCAGGATGCAATTAAGAGCATGGACTGAAAAAAGTGTTAAAAGTGTGGACTCGATGCTGCGAAGCCACCAAAGTAAGGGACGGACTCCAAAAGACTGAGATCAATGGATTTACACACCAGAGATTTGAGGAAATCAAGCCGTTCACGTTAAAGAGGCCCGAAACTGGTGCAGAATGCAAGATCATAGGGTTCCCTCCATCCGATTGTCTTGAAACTTCATACATGGCTCGGGGACCATAAATTAATTGTACATATTAAATTTCAGCCATTAGATCACTGCAGAAGTGGGCCAACGGATAGATCAGCCCATTAATTCCTTAAGTGGGGCCCACATGGTTTCTAGATTTACCTCAAATTTGGTCTCAACTCATTATATGCCAAGAAAAAACTAATGGTCGGAGCAGATTTTACAATAGACCACATTGGACCCTACATGTATACTATGCGTGTATAATGTGCACGTGCACAGACCGTGTACGAGAAGTTCTAATGTCGGTCAGCGGGCGCTGACCGACTAAAAATCCAAATTTTCCAAAAACGCAACAGCATTAACGTTGTCCGGCGTCGGTTTCGTTAATAGGGCCCACACATCATCGTTTCAAAAGATCTGAACCGTCCATTGTTCTTCCGGGGTAGGGAAGACCCTCACCTAGGTGGAATTTTAGCCTCATACATGCGATCACTCGATTCCCACCGCCAAACGGTAGACGGACGACAACGAGAGAAATCTGGTGGGCCACACCATAACAGAGAAGGAAATATCGTGTCCGACCACTTTCGCGTGAACAAGCCAATGAACGGATTGGATCTTGCAAGAAACACCAGGAAATGGGCCACACCAACGCCACAGCGAAAGAGTCCTACTACCCTATTTGAGCGTCTGTGAAAATCGGCCTCTGTGGGCCACACCGTGATCTGGATCACGGTCAGATTTCTGATCCAGACCGTCCATTCGTTCCCTGAGGCGGCTACAATCCATGCCTAGGTGGCAAAAATTACAGAAGACAGCAAAGATTGGTTTCAACCGTTCAAACTAAGGTTGGACGGTAGCACAAAAGATTGTGTGGACCACACCAAAACAAAAGAAAAATGGCATGTCTGACCATTTTTCCACGCTGATCTTAGTGAACGGAGTGGATTTTGTATCAAAGATCATATGTGGGGGCCACCAATACATCAGCATTATGAGTTACGTGCGTAACTGACTTTCCAATTTCGCATCCTGCTGCATAAACATGCCTTCCGTATGACTGACTCTATCAGCCTATAAAAGCAAGGAGATCTTTGGACGAATGGAAGGGAGGAGGAGGGATCGAGAGCTTGGCTTGGAGATTGAAGGAATTTAACGGCTTGGGAAGAAAGAGAAGAAAGAGAAGGGACAGATCGGCTTGTGATTGAATGTGGAGTATCCATGGAGTTTCTTCTTTCCTTCCTTCCTTTTGTTTCATGTGTTCTTAGTTTAATCATGTTGGGCTAATTCTTTTACCTAGGGCTGAGATGAAGCCCCTAATTTGAATGACTTATGTTATATGTTGATTCCATCCTGAATTTAATTGATTTGTTTCTTTCCCTAAGTGGGCTTGATTGGTTTAAATTCTGTACTTCTCCATCTATGAACTTGACCAAAGTATATATATGGATGTTGTTTGGATGCTTATTCTAGGTGCTTGTGTCTGATCATGAACAGGTTTCCTATAGAGTAAGAAACAGGGTGCTTTAATGAACTGTACATTCCATGTGCCCGATCAAGGACATGGGGTATGTTATTCATGGCATTGTTTAAAGGAATTAGACATTCTGTATGCTCGATTAAGGACACAGATTGTGCTTTCTCTATATAATAGTATCAATCTAGATTAAGGTGAATCAACAGACAAAACAAGGGTTAGGATAATTGGGGGTGGATTCGAAAGTCCTAGTGCTCTCTCTGATTGAATTTTTCTTCCCTATTCTCAATTGTTTTTTTATAGAATTGTGCTTAGTAGTTTGCTCTATTATTTGTTGAATTAGTTAAGGAGAATTATAGATTCGAATTGTGACGACCAGTCCTCGTGGGAACGATCTCGTAATACGTACCATATCTACATTTAATTCGTATACTTGCGAGTTTAAAAATCATTTAAATCATGTTAGTTTAAATAAAACATCAATAACCATCTCGGAAATCAAATCCAAACAGTGTCCCATGGCTGTTCGGTTGAGTCCGAAGCGAGGAGTGTGAAAATGCTTGATTTTCTTTAAAAATAAATATCTCAAATAGTAATCTAAAACTTGTTGCTGTATTATGCAACTTGACCGTCAGAATCTGACCCAAATACACCTTCAAATTAGGAAAAATTTCATAAACATATCCATGAACTTGGAATTTCAGATCGAGACCCGCTGACCGTTGAACTGAAACTGGTCCGCCACGCGTGATCTGAGAACTCTACTGGAACGAAAACTTAATAGTACTTAGATCCAGTGTTAGTGAGCTTAAGTCCGACCTTTGGCTCAAGAGGCCCCGCCAGAAGTGCTCCGTTGAGCTGAAACAGGACCATTTTGATTATAACCTAAGTATACTTTAACCATAAGTCTATTTCGGTGTATTTTTAGGCTATATAAGAACCTTAGAACCCTCTCTCTCACAGCCATACGAATTTGAGTGAAACCCTAAAGAGAGAAGGGAGAAAAGAGAGAGAAGTGGGAGAATCTCCAGGCCGCTCTACCCTGCCACTTTACGAGCTCCACCACTGCAATCTAATCGCTTTTCCGGCGATTTCAACATCTTTTCTAGGTAAGAAAACCCTAACCCTAACCTGTTTAAAGGTTTGATTCGATTCAAGTGATGAAATAGCTAACCTATTTCATTCTCTAGGCTACCTAATTGTCGCATACGGAAGCTAGACAAATCCATCGAGTTTCTTACGCTCCAACGACGTAAAGTTGCGGACTTTAGGTGTATAAGTTATGGTTTTCAATGCTTTCAATGTCAGATAATGATAGATTCATGATCTGCATGCAATTGCACATGTACAAAGTACTGTCTGTTTTCCATTTCGATTAAAGATGAAGAATATGAAATTTTACATACTCTAGGTGTTTGTAGAAAGTACTGTATACGTATAAATTTTAGAAATGTGTTTGCCATGATTATTTTCTGTATTGATATATTATATATGGATAAAATACTTGTTTGGCGAAAGGATTCACCCTAATACATGCTTTTGTTAATATACACTATGCATGTTAAAATAGTGTATTCTAAGTGTTTGTGAAAATGACTGAATGAGTATAGAATTCTCATTCGTGCTCGCCATGACTAATTGCCATGGATATATGATTATTATATTGGCGATCTCCCTTTGACAAAAAAATTTGCCCTAAATCACACCACAGCCACTATAAGCTACATACGTTAAAATGTGTAGTCCAAGTGTTTGTGGAAATGACTGAATGATTAAGGAACTTGGATTTCTGCCTGCCATGACTATTCGTCGTGGGTGTACGCGTGTTATAATTGGGGCAACTCCCTAGTGAAAGGATTTGGCCTAATACCTATGCGATCAACATATGTGATGTATGTTGATGTATGTAGTTTAAAGTGTTTGTTGAAATGTTTGAATGAGTAGTGGTTAGTAAATTGTAATGTATAAGGGTGTTGAGATATGATTCTCAATCCCTTTAACTATGTGTATGAGTTCTTTAGATACCTATGTGATTAGAAATTGAATATGTATAAACTCATGCTTATGTTGTACTTCATAACATGCTCAACTGGCCTATGATTTTATCTATATTATACATATGTTTAAATTCATGTTAAGGCTATGAAGGGTGATGGGGGAGTGGTGTAACGAGTGCGAGCAACAACCCTGGCAGCCTTAAGCGGACCGTGTCAGACTTTGATTGTATGATTTGAATCTTGATCCATTACTGCTTTAACTATCTGCAACTGAATGTGATTGGGGCTATTGTATAGTCCAGGCAATCGGTAACAGATTTGAGCTCATGGTTGGCTTCTATTTACCACGCAAGACGTGTTTGACGAACCCGAGTCATGCGTTACTTGTCGGCAGTGGTTAGGCTACACGAAGTGCTTATGCACTTCATGTCGTACAACTTAACGGGCGCTCGTGCAAGTCGAGCTCGTCAATTAATCCGATCTGTCTAATGTATATTCACCATATTTGGACACCTCTGCTTGAACCTAGGGTACCAAACTTACCAATGGAATTCTGTTAACCTTGGTACCTTGATCCGCTAAGACTCATGAGCCGGGCATGGTGGTATGGGACACCGTGGTCGAGCTGTCGGCCTACGCTGGGGCCATGTGCCTCCCCATAGTGACCATTGAGCAACCAGACTTGTGAGCGGATTATGGTGGTATGGGACACTATATTCGAGCTGTCGGCTTACACTGACGTACCTGGTTGTGGTCCTCAGTCGGGTTGCATGCGAGTCCCATTGTCAATAAGTGGACTGGTCGGGCTTCGAAAATAGACTGCCAGTTGGTAGAACGTTAGTGGAGTGACCTCCAGTATACTCTAAAATTTGTGATTGACGATGAGCCCTTCGCAGTAACTAGAGTATGAGTTGAGCCGAGTACGGTGAGACCTGTATTCGAGCTGACGGCCAGCGATTGAGCCGAGTATGGTGAGACCTGTATTCGAGCTGACGACCAGCAATTGAGCTGCATACGGTGAGATCTGTATCCGTGCTGACAGGTGACGAGCCCTTTGTGATGCCTTCGCGATGCCTCTCAAACCATAATATCATATGAGATTATCTAAGAGTGACGACCCTAGAATAGATCATGTTTGGGAATGATACAAGGGAGGCACCTTAGTTTCCCAATCCTGCTGTTTGAAATGAACTAATAATAACTCGGTAATCATGCTCATCATAGCATTGCATGTGCCTGGAAGATGTGGAGCACTGAGGGATGAACGCATGCCGCGAACGTAAGATGGCGTCGCATGAGGGTGGTTTGGCAAGGGCATACATCATGTCATTTCATACTTGCATTAAATAAGAGTAGTTAGAATTGTTTGATTGTACTACTTTATCATTACTGCTTGACTGAATTGATAACATGTTAAGCTATGCTTTATTATTCCACTGAGTTGGCCACTCATTCCCACGATACGGGACGGTGTTTTAAAACACCCACCAGACCCTGTATCAAATGCAGGTATCACTGGAGCACAGGAGACTGGGCCCGACTTCTATGACAATCAGGAGTTCTCCTACATGCAGTTCACTGGAGGCTTCGCATAGGCTGTCCAGTGCTACGGGGCTACAGGGTTGATAATTTCAGTTGTACTATTTTGACATTTTGATTCAGAATCAACATGTATATATACGGTGACTCAGTTAGTGTTCATACTCTGGAGATCGAGAATGTTTTGTTTAATATATATTTATATACACCTTTCAGTCTTCCGCTTACGTTTTATACATGGATCTAGAGTATGAATTACTGTTTTGGTAGAATCTTACTTATGTTTATTGCACTAACACAGACAACATTTAATCATCATTATCTATGTTACATAAGTGATGTTTTGGAACTCGAGAGTTGAGTTTATGCTCGACCCCCGATTTTCAGGGCGTTACATAAACCTAAATCTATAACCTTAACCTAAACATAAAACCTAAACCTAAACCTATAACCTAACCTAAACCTAAACCTAAATCTATAACCTTAACGTAAACGTAAAACCTAACCTAAACCTAAACCTAAATCTATAACCTTAACCTAAACATATAACCTAAACCTAAACCTATTCTCAAATCCCAAAACCTATAACTTAAACCTAAACCTAAACCTAAAGCCTAAACCTAAACCTACACTTATAACTCCGTAACCTAAACCTAAACCTAAACCTAAAACCCAAATGTAAACCCGATCTTGAACCCAAACCCGATTTCCTAAACCTAAACCTTAACGTATTCTCAAATCCCTAAACCTAAACCTACACCTAATCCTAATCTCAACTCCCTAACCTAAACCTAAACCTAAACTTGAAAACCCAAACCTAAACACGGACCCAAACCCGATCCCGATTTCCTAAACCTAAACTTATAACCTTAACCTAAACCTATTCTCAAATCCCAAAACCTATAACCTAAACCTAAACCTTAACCTATAACCTAAACTCAATTCCCTAAATCGTAACTTATAACCTAACGTAAACCTAAACCTAAACCTAAACATAAAACCTAAACCTAAACCTATACTTATAACCTAAACCTATTCTTATAACCTAAACCTATTCTCAAATCCCAAAACCTATAACTTAAACCTAAACCTATAACCTATAACCTATAACCTAAACCTAAACCTACACTTATAACCTATAACCTAAACCTAAACCTACAACCCAAACGTAAACCCGATCTTGAACCCGAACCTAATTTCTAAACCTAAACCTTAACGTATTCTCAAATCCCTAAACCTAAACCTACACCTAATCCTAATCTCAACTCCCTAACCTAAACCTAAACCTAAACTTGAAAACCCAAACCTAAACCCGGACCCAAACCCGATCCCGATTTCCTAAACCTAAACTTATAACCTTAACCTAAACCTATTCTCAAATCCCAAAACCTATAACCTAAACATAAACCTAAACCTTAACCTATAACCTATAACCTAAACTCAATTCCTAAATCTTAACTTATAACCTAACGTAAACCTAAACCTAAACCTAAACATAAAACCTAAACCTAAACCTATACTTATAACCTAAACCTATTCTTATAACCTAAACCTATTCTCAAATCCCAAAACCTATAACCTAAACCTAAACCTATAACTTAAACCTAAAACCTAAACCTAAACCTAAACCTACACTTATAACCTATAACCTAAACCTAAACCTAAAACCCAAACGTAAACCCGATCTTGAACCCGAACCTGATTTCCTAAACCTAAACCTTAACGTATTCTCAAATCCCTAAACCTAAACCTACACCTAATCCTAATCTTAACTCCCTAACTTAAAACTAAACCTAAACTTGAAAATCCAAACCTAAACCCGAACCCGAACCCGATCCTGATTTCCTAAACCTAAACTTATAACCTTAACCTAAACCTATTCTTAAATCCCAAAACCTATAACCTAAACCTAAACCTTAACCTAAAACCTAAACCTTAACTCAATTTCCTAAACCTTAACCTATAACCTAACCTAAACCTAAACCTAAACCTATGTGAGACCCGACCTGAGTTCGCATGTGTGTGTGTGTGAGTATGCATCTTGTTTATCTTGGTCCCGTGGTCCTACCAGTCGAATTCCAGTGACCCGCGATAATTGGATAGTGTTTGCGATCATCCTTAAGTCCGGTCACGTAGACCCGACTCGGATTGAGCCAAAACCTGTGTCATCTTGTTTGCATCGCCGTTGCGGTTCCGATGCTGCGTCTTGTGCACCCATCCGACGTGTAAATTATAAGATGTAGTCAATTTAATTCTAACCCTTGATAATAATCATGTGGCCCACCTAGTGAGGAGAGCACATTTTTCAAGGTGACCCACTCCCTTTTTAGTGTAATTTTCAATAAAACACCACACAACTACCTAGAGTTCCATCTCACATACCACCTACCCTTAAACACCACCCACATGCCTACTAACTTATTAAACCTACACTTTGGTTGTAACTCCCTACTTGCAATCATCTCCCCTTTCTAACCAAGGTAAGAAAGCAATGATTGCTTTGCTTAAAAGGATTTTCTCCTCTTTTTCTCTCATTTTCTCCTCTCCTATTGCTAGAACCTCCAAAACATCCTACCTTGTTGAAAATTTCAGCCGCATTTCTTCCATATCCCTCCTCATCTAACCCTCCACTTCTCATCTTGACCCTTCATCCATGGTCCTTGAAGCCTGAGGATTTCAATGCATCAAAAACTTTGAAGATCCAAGCAAGGTGGGTACTCTCCTTAGCTTCTTCTCTCTTTCTTCTCTTTTCTTTCTTTTCCTTGCATGCATAGAAGCATGTAGGACTCACCAATTCATGGTGGAGGTCCTACATGGTTCCTAGGATGTAGGCCGTGGGCCTAGATCCTACTCATTTCCTTCCATGGTGGGTCATTCTCCATGGACCCACCATGATGCCTTCTCTTTTATTCTTGCATCTCATAGGTCACCTAGGCCTTTGCATGCATGAAGGGAGGGTGTCCCTACCCTCTAGCAAATTATCTTGATACATAATAGCTTGCATGTAAGTGTATACATAGTGGATGGTGTGGATTGTGGAGTGGAAGGTCCATTAGTGGCGGGACCTTCCACCAATGACCGATTTACTTCTTCCTTCTCCCTTTTTCTGTATTTTTTTCTTGTGTACTCTGATGATGTGTGGCCCAATAAGGAGAAGTCAGCAATATCTTAGACCTTTAGCTAAATGGGAAGTCCAAGCCCACTTTGACTAGATGTCCAAGCCCACCATGCATGCATGGTTTGGGTGGCCTCCAAAATGGCTTTTTCATAGAGGTCGGAGTGAGCTCCTGGGTCTAGAGTTTTGTTAACCCATCAAGGTGGACCTCACATGTTGAATCATGGCCATAAACCCTTTGATTAATTTATATGGGCTGAAATATGGACAATATAAGTTGCTGTCCAGATTTTAGACCCAGTTTGAGTATGACTTTTGAGCTAATGTTTGGATCTATTTGCATGTCTTTTCTTCCAAATTTCTATGGGGTTTTCTAGAGTGTGGACCCCACTTTGATGTGGAATGGGGCCCACATCATTTCTCTCATGCTTGGGGCCTATGAGATGGGCCAAAGTAGGCTGACTGTCTAGAAATTTTTGGACAGTCCAGCAACATTGCATGTTAGAAATGCTCATTTTTCATCTTGATTTGGGAGTAAGTGGGCCACTCCAGTGGACCCCACTTGCTGTCCATATGTGGAACAATCAAACTCACCAATTTTTCAGTAATTTGGAAAAGTATAGGCCCACCCCATGTGGTGCAAACATGGGACAACAGTCTTTTCCGCACCAGCAGTTTTTTTTTTTTTTTTTTTCTGATATTCATTGCTGACCATAATTTGTATGAATTAAATAAAATATGTATACTATCTCAAAAATTCTCAAAAATTTTAAAATTTTTTAGAGAGGTGTCCCACCCATGGTAGGACCTACCTGCAAAATTTTAGGGCCAATGGACCCCATTTGGGCATCCAAAAGGGTGGGCCAATATAGAGGGCTGCCAGAAATTTCTGTTGTGCAGTCCAGCAACATAGTTCCATAAAAATAAATTTTTAAAAAATATTTTCTCAGAAGGTGGGCCATATTTATAGGTCCCACCGTATTTTAGACTTAATGAGGGACCTTGGGCCCAAATTTCATGAATTTTGGAGTCCCACAACCCACCCATTTGGATGGCCCAAATTCAGGACAGTTATTTCCAGCAACATTTCACCCTGGATAAATTGTAACTCCAGAATTTATTAAAATACTTTTGAGTATCTAAAAATTATGAAAATTTACAGAGAGGTGTCTCACCCATATTATGACCCACTTAAAAATTTTTGGGGTCAATGGACACCTTTGCACACCGTGCCAAGGGCCAGACTGGCCCACCACGTTGGGATGTCCAGGTCAGTCCAATTTTCTGGACAGACTGTTTTCTAAAAATAAATTAAAATACTTTTAGTTATCCAAATATTGCAAAATTTTGTGGAGTTATGGTCCACCTATGGAAGGACCATCCTAAAATTTTTCAGGTCCATCAGGCCCCTGAACTGACCGTGGTGCGGCCTGCAAATTAGGTCAATTTTGGGCCAAATACCCAGTCCCGTAGGACTACCTACCATGGGACGCCCCTACCTTGGGCTAATGGGCCTGCATTCCAACGGCATGGCCCACTTGAATATATATGTTGTATATTTCCTTTCTCATCTGATGGGGCCCATAGTGATGTGTGTAGGCCATCAGAGAAATAAATATACTATAAATAAATTTTATTAAATTTCCAGCAAGCTCAGATAGTGGTGGGCTAGAATTTCAGCATTTGGCCCAAGGTTGCTACCCACAAATGTATGTTTTGGGGCAGTATGGCCTACCATATTTGGGGACATTATTACACATATCTTGCCCTATCTTGATTGGATTTTTTGGCATAATTAGTACACTCTTATGGCCCACCTTAAATGGGTTTTATTATAACAATATTCAAAGTTGGCTGTTGGGTTTCCTAGGCCCAATGTCTTGAAACTTCCTTGATAAACCCCCTACCTTTGGGCCTATATTTAATACACTATTGTGATGAGTTTTATGGGCCAAAATACTCAGGTAGTTGGGCCTTTGCTTGCCCATTAAAGTAAACTGTACTTGGACCGAGATGTGAGGCCCAACTTACTTATTTTAAATATAAGGATCACCCATAGTTAGAATAATGGGTTGCTCATTAGGCCCACCACAATGAGTGGACTTATGATCTTTATGGTTGGGCCCAACCTTGCTTAAGGGCCCACCATACTACCTATGTGTTGGGCTTTGAGTATAGCCCACTAGGCCATGGATTGCCTTAGGCCTTGGGCCTTAGTTCATGTTCGAGTAGTGGCGGGCTACCTCTTGGTAACCAGTTGAGGTTGGATGTCCTCCTGGGTGATCCTAAGATAGGCCCATGGGTTTCTCTATGGATGGTTAAAGGCCCACCATAGACCCTAAGCCATTTGTTTAAGGCTCAATGTGTATATATGTAGAACCTACCTTAACACATGTTTGGTCCAGGCCATCCAAGCATTGGATTACCCGATTGTGGATGCACTCTCTGCCTTGGGTTGCTGCTGGACTCACAATCCAGTAGCAGGCCCGCTTGATCTTTTCATGATATATACACACTCTCCATCTGGTGAGGTCCCCCAACGAGTATAGTTGGCCTTCATGAGATTATTTCCACATAGTTAACTAATTTCTGGACCTTAGCAGGTCTAGGGAGTCAAACGGGCCAAAAGTTTATCAAAGGGCCTTAAATGTAAAATTGTATGGTTAAAACTTTATTTGGCTGTGGGGCCCACCATATTAAGAACTTGTGTACGTGTTACATGCTTATGTTTTCTTATAATCTTTAGGCTTAATCAGTGCATTCTTTTTGGTCACTTTTAGTGATCACATAAGGACCCCATCTTAGATCAGATTCTTGGGGCATCCCATGGGCCCAGAGTGAGATGGGACGTCCCGGCTTGGCCCAACCATATATTGGGCCGACTTCCACTATTTTAATGGACTTGTGGGCTAAGATAAGGATAATATTGGGCCCTTGGTTGCCCACTTAAATTGCTAGTTATTGGGCTAATGTAGTGGAGCCCATTTCATCCAAACTTAAACTTATTTTTGGGCTGTATATTGTGTACGCGGACTGCCCACCAAGTCCAACTTAATGCACGGATTCTACAGCCATTGGGAATTAAGCCTTGAGCCTTAATTTCCCTCTTAGGGCCCATTTTATTAAAAGTGGTATTATTTTTTTTTATGGCATATTATGAGGAATATATGTATGTGGTTAGCTTTATTTTTATCTTAAATGTAGGCCTTGGGCCTTCTATCCATATAGTTCATGGTTGATATGCCTTTTTGGGGAATTGTGGTTAAATGTCCCCATTATGGTCCCCGCCGGTTGTATTTAAGAGTGATTGGATACTCATCTTAAGCTCTTGTTAGGCTCATTTCTACATTACTTAGACCTGTAGCTAATATACTTAGTCTCATGGGCTACCCCAGGTAAATGGGCCCCCACTAGAAGTTGGATTTCCTTAAGGATATTATCTAAGTACATAGTCTTGGTTCCTTCTTAAATAGGAGGAATGTAATATACATTGTATATCACCATATAGTATGATTAAATTCATCTTCATAACCATGTACATCATTGTATGTTTGGTTGACACTATGTGTGTGTGGTCATGTTGTGTCATTGGGCATTACATGTTACCTTCTTTGAGGGACGTAGTACTCCCTCTTGAGCATGTTGAATATTTGAATTGATGCATGGTTGATTGTGTGATTCATACATCTGACATTGCATAACATGTGAGCATTATCGCCCTTGCTTCATCAGAGTTGTAGCCTCCACAGATATATCGTGGATGACCATGTTTGGATACCAAAAATGTTACTTGAGCATACTGGGTGCATAGGATACCCATGGGTGAAATTCCCAAAACTTCCATGGTACCAAGGATCTGCTCTAACACTGTGACTGGGTAGAATATATGAGCACACGAGGGCCTTATACCGTTAGGCCGCGACTCCCGCTGACGTGTAGTCTGTTGGATAGGGGTGTGGCCTTACTCGCTTGATGTAAGGGGGCATTGCTAGGCTGAGTCTGACCAGCTCGTGAATGGGCCCACTACCTTCAGGCCTTGCTGGTGATTGACTATCCGCAGGCAGGGTAGTGAGGTCTCTTATGCTCGTTTGACTGTGCGGGGTCTGTAGAGAGGCAGTCATCCAGCAGTGTAATGGACCCCGGTGATTTTCTTATGATGGAAATGTACTTAATATGTGGATTGGATATGAGCATTGATATTACTTCGCATTGCATTTGCATCGGCTGTGTAAGCCTCATATTGCATCGCCTTGGCATGGCGCCCAATACTCATTGCATTATATAGCCTTGGTATGGTTTCTTGCATTATTATACTGCCTTGGTATAGCTTCTTGCATTCATGATAGCCTTGGTAAGGCTAGTGGTGTTGAGTTTGATCATGTTTCCTCCCTGTACTCCTATTATTCTTCTGTGCACTATTATCACACACCTTCATCACCCTTTAAGCTTCTATAAGCTTATGCACGATTGATGTGTGCAGGAGATCCTAGGCAGACGTCGTAGTAGCAGAGCTTGGAGTAGAGCCAAGCTTGAGGACCCAATGTTACAGACTTTCTTTTCCTTTATCTTCTCCTATTATCTTATGTTTATCCTTTTGGACCTTATGAATTCTTGTAAAAGTTCAAATTCTTAATGGATTTTGTGATGTGTGCCTTGTTATTTTCAGATATACTTGCTGTGATCTTGGGTATGCTCGTATTGGAAATGATTATATTGTTATGAAAATCCTCATTTTAGGATCCTAGGATCGGAACCTGCCTCAAGAATCGAGAATGGATTACTATGGAGGCTGTTGCGGCCAGAACCGGCGATCAGGTTCCTTGTGAGTCCGATTACCGAGTCTAGGGCGTGACAACCTATAACTTTAACCTAAACATAAAACTAAACCTAAACCTATACTTATAACCTAAACCTATTCTCAAATCCCAAAACCTATAACCTAAACCTAAACCTTAACCTAAACCTAAAACCTAAACCTAAACCTACACTTATAACCTATAACCTAAACCTAAACCTAAAACCCAAACGTAAACCCGATCTCGAACCCAAACCCAATTTCCTAAACCTAAACCTTAACGTATTCTCAAATCCCTAAACCTAAACCTACACCTAATCCTAATCTCAACTCTCTAACCTAAACCTAAACCCGAACACGAACCCGATCCCGATCCCGATTTTCTAATCCTAAACTTATAACCTTAACCTAAACCTATTCTCAAATCCCAAAACCTATAACCTAAACCTAAACCTTAACCTAAACCTAAACCTTAACCTATAACCTATAACTATAACCTAAACTCAATTCCCTAAACCTTAACCTATAGCCTAACCTAAACCTAAACATAAACCTATAATCTTAACCTAAACATAAACCTATAATCTTAACCTAAACATAAAACCTAAACCTAAACCTATTCTCAAATCCCAAAACCTATAACCTAAACCTAAACCTAAACCTACACTTATAACCTATAACTTAAACCTATAACCTAAACCTAAACCTAAAACCCAAACGTAAACCCGATCTCGAACCCGAACCCGATTTCCTAAACCTAAACCTTAACGTATTCTCAAATCCCTAAACCTAAACCTACACCTATAATCCTAATCTCAACACCCTAACCTAAACCTAAACTTAAACTTGAAAACCCAAACCTAAACCCGATCTCGATTTCCTAAACCTAAACTTATAACCTTAACCTAAACCTATTCTCAAATACCAAAACCTATAACCTAAACCTAAACCTTAACCTAAAACCTAAACCTTAACTTAAACCTAAACATTAACCTATAACCTAAACTTAATTCCCTAAACCTTAACCTAACCTAACCTAAACCTAAACCTAAACCTATAACCTACACTTATAACCTAAACCTAAACCTATAACCTAAAACCTAAACCTAAACCTAAAACCTAAATGTATTCTCAAATCCTTAAACCTAAACCTACACCTTATCCTAATCTTAACTCCTTAACCTAAACCTAAACTTGAAAACCCAAACCTAAACCCAATCTCGATTTCCTAAACCTAAACCTTAACCTATTCTCAATTCCCTAAAGCTAAACCTAAAAAACCTAAACCTAAACCTAAAACCTAAACCTAGACCTGAACCTAAAACCTAAATGTATTCTC